>OX457040.1:19803207-19823207 GCA_949752735.1 Lumbricus terrestris
ATCACAAAGAAACAAAACATCTTTGAAACAGATTGAATGCAAAATATTGTTCTATATAAAATAACATCCGCCGTTTGGCCAGCGGATCTTCCCTCAGTTCCGTCGTGATCCGTTTAAATAAGTGTATTGACATTCAAGATCAGTTTCTTCCAACCAGTGTGAGTATAACAAGTCTAAGTTACTGTAACCGGTTAACAAATACACTTTAAAAAACGCTTCACAAAATGACCTATTATATTACAGGTAAAGTTATTAGAGTATAGCAAGTGATGGCCAGCTAACATTCGTTTATTGTAACTGCAAACACTTGGCTCGATCAACTATAGACGCAAAAGCTTGCAAAAACTGGTCGCTTAAAGGAGGAACTGCTGTAGAAAAGAAGTAGAAGCTCAGCCGAATGCTGCCAAGAAACGCACCTGGAAGCTGAGGCCATAGAAACGAATTATTAGATCCATGCCGTTCAAGCACCTTATGATAACGCCATTAAGGCGTTTCAAATGCAACAGCAGAACCAACTCAAAAGCTAACATCATTTTGAGGCAAATCAAGGTCAAGCATGCAGGTCATGAAGTTGTACAGGCAAAACAATGCAGAAGACGGCAACCTGATTATTGCGACATAACCCACACAACTCATAACTTGGCTGCCTTTTCAATACCCTCAGATCCGCCACACTCTCACACCAGACAGACGTTCTTCATGAGCCGGGTTTTGTTAATTTATGGCCTCTTGTATAGTGTTGGTGTTGGCGATAATAACAACAACAACCTTAACATTTTAAAAATAAATGCAAGAGCAAGAATAAGTCGTGTCGATTACAACCAACGTATCATATATGGAATGCCTTTCTCGGAAAATAAGCTATTATCATCACCGCAGGCTTATCACTGATAGGCCAAAAGAAATCTTCAGTTAAAGTCAGGCAGTGAGTGAATAATAGTTTAAATTAAGAAAATTACTATTATTATTATTACTATTAGAGAATTATTGGTGAGCAAAATTTTAATGTTGCAAATTGCTATTCGATAAATTGCCTCACATGGGGAATTGCTATGTAACAACTGTATATAGGGTCATATCTCAACTTGAAACAGACTTTCATGGAGTACATGAAAACTTTAACCAATGGAATATATTTTCATTTTCTGTTGAAAGACTACGTGTATATAAACAGAACACACTCTAACGACTACCTCGACGACGCCTCAGGTATCAAATCCTAACCGTATACATTACACACAGATCTATAGACGGCTAACTGGACATAATATCACGACGCTACATCACACACCAACAACTTCTATGTATGCCTCACAGATGCACCAGCTGAGGCAGAGGTGATGACGATACTCGATGGATCGATGACGACGGCTTGTTACTTGCCAGCAGTCGCCTGCTTGGCAATGCTCTGGTAGTACTCGACCATGATCTTCCACGCCTTCGGTGCCATGAATCCTTCTGGTGGAGTGTCGCCCGCACGCGCCAGCGCCCTCATCTTTGTGCCAGAGATGAAGAGGAAGTCCTCCTTCTTCTGTGGATCGAAGAAATCCATCTGCTTCTTCACCTTGTTGTAGGCAGCAACGCGGAATGGAACGATCTCCAATTGAGTCAGACCAGGAGCCATCGTCAACACCTGCAGCGTCAAGGACAGCAGAGCAACTGGAGGTGTATACGTTGCATTTAAATGAGTCACTCATGATGATGATGATGATGATGATGATGATGATGATGATGATGATGATGATGATGATGACGATGACGATGACGATGACGATGACGATGACGATGACGATGACGATGACGATGACGATGACGATGATGATGAGGATGAGGATGAGGATGAGGATGAGGATGAGGATGAGGATGAGGATGAGGATGAGGATGAGGATGAGGATGATGATGATGATGATGATGACGACGACGACGACGACGATGATGATGATGTTGATGATGGTGATGATGATGATCGACGATAATGATGATGATGATGATGATGATGACGACGACGACGACGACGATGATGATGATGTTGATGATGGTGATGATGATGATCGACGATAATGATGATGATGATGATGATGATGATGATGATGATGTCGACGATGCTGATGATGGTGATGATGATGATGATGATGATGTAGTCGTCGTCATCATCACCATCGTCGTTGACAACAACGACGATGGTGATGATGACGATGATGATGAGGAGGAGGAGGAGGCGGAGGAGTAAGATGGTGATGTTGATGATGATGATGACGATGATTACGATGATGACAATGGCGATGGTGATGACGATAGCGATGTGTATGGTGATGTGGTATCCGAGGTCATGCACTGTTCGTTTATGTCATCGTTTCATGCAACGAAGAGATGTACAACGGGCGAGGTAAATAAGACGTAGTACCGTGGGTCCGTGCTGTGGGTGGTAGAGATCTTCCTTTGTGTCAGGATGTGGCATTCCAGCTGGATCACGACCAACGATGTAGAAGTTACATCCGGTTGACATGCGAGCCTTTGCATGCCACTGCACCTAAACGGAACAGATTACGAAATCTAGTTTAAACTTTATCTTATATAGCACCAGCGACATTTATATAGCACCAACGATATGTAAAGAAGTCGTCTTCAACCGTCGCTGGAACGAATGAATGAAGAAGAATC
Organism: Lumbricus terrestris; assembly: GCA_949752735.1. Classification (NCBI taxonomy): domain Eukaryota; kingdom Metazoa; phylum Annelida; class Clitellata; order Crassiclitellata; family Lumbricidae; genus Lumbricus; species Lumbricus terrestris. Next base: position 19,805,869 of record OX457040.1, read on the forward strand.
AGATGTGTTTTTCTTTTGAATGCTGCGAAATTAAGGAACAATAATATTGAACAACACAATGCAATTAATTGATCATCTGCATGAATAACTGACAAGTTTTTCCAGAACTTATAATATATTATATTCTCTGTGTAAATTCCTAAATCATGGAATATTGCGTATAATACGAGTACCACATCGAAAGAACGTTTTACAAGATCAAAAGGGGTCCAGCCATTTGCGCGCAAGACGTTTGCGCGCAGTCATTTGCGCGCCGACGTTTGCGCGCAACGTCATTTGCGCGTTGGACGTTTGCGCGCCGTCATTTGCGCGCCGTCACAATATGCAAAATAAAGAATCATATCAAAAAATCTGTATTGTTTTTCTACGAAATTACTACTTTAATTTAGCAGTAAGTTAAGCTAGGTATCAATGTTTTCTACGAAATGAGCGTTAGGTTACCTAACGCTCATTTCGTAGAAAACATTGATACCTAACGCTCATTTCGTAGAAAACATTGATACCTAACTTAGGTATCAATGTTTTCTACGAAATGAGCGTTAGGTATCAATGTTTTCTACGAAATGAGCGTTAGGTATCAAAGTTTTTTTTAGAAATAACTACATAATAGTCAACAAATTGAAATGTTATTCGCAATTCCTTTGCGATATGCCTACAATGTTATGTTGCCGTAACGTAAACAGGAGTACACATCAAAGTGCAAATAAAATAGGCCTACCCATCATACAGGAGTTCGCTGTTTGATAATACGAAGACGGCTGACATAATAGTACAAGTCAATCCACACTGCGCGCGCGCAAACGTCCCGCGCGCAAACTACGGGCATTTTTTGCTGCGCGCAATTGACTGCGCGCAAATGACGGCGCGCAAACGACGGCGCGCAAACGTCCTGCGCGCAAACGACAGGGCGCCGATCAAAAGTGGATGAAGTAATGAATTAATACGTGAGGTAACTTATATTAGAAATGAACTCACAGATTGATTAACTAATTAAAAGAATGCAATAAAGCAATAAATCAATCGAGTTTTTTTATTGAAGCCAATTGTAACAGTCAGTAAAGCACGAATTAGACAATAGACGATAATTTATTACAATATCGGCTACAATGGGAGGCCCAAAAGGCAGCAATGGTGTCTAGGGATGCATGGATTCTAGGCCATATAGGTCTATACCTCTGTTGGTCCAGCATACATCATCGGTGACGGAAAGATGGCCATGACAGTGCTTTCCGGATCGAGGACTTTCTCATCGAGCAGAGCCTGATGCTGCTTCATCCTCCATGGCAGTGGAACATCGTCGTCCTTTGTCCAGCCACCTGGAAGCAACAATTACGTAAAAACACTCTACGGCAAAACAATCTTAGTCCTTTAACGATTAATCAACTAGTCGTTTGGGGTTCGGGTTAGGTCTGACCTGAGGGATTCCGATTCGAATTAGTCGATTGTATACCATAGCACAATTTATTTAGCCTATATACAGCCTAATCCTGGACCAGATGCAGGTTCACTTGGATGCATGCAGACGCTTGGGAAAAGGAGGAAGACTGAACGGTAGGAAGCAGATACTAATTTTTAGTAGACTAAGTAAGAGGAGAACTGGGGAGTGGCCGGAGGACTGGAAAAAGTCAGTGTTCATACCAATATTCAAGAAAGGAGACGCGAGAGAGTGGAAATTATCGAACGATAGCGATGATATCACACACGAGCAAAATACTCCTCAAAATAATCCACAAAAGAATGGAGAAGACAAATGAAAGGGAATTACCAGCCAACCAAGCGGGATTCAGGAAGGCGCGAGGAACGCGCGATCACATCGCCAATATAAGGTGGATTATGGAGAGACAGAGGGAGTACGGGCAAGAGGTGCATATGTGTTTTATAGACTATAGTAAGGCGTTTGATTGCATTGACCATACACTACTGTGGAGGACGCTGATTGAGATGGGAATTCCGAAGCATCTGGTTAAACTACTGAAAGGCCTTTATGTGGATCAGGAGGCGGTGATAAGAACGAAATATGGAGACACAGAGAAATTTAAAATAAGGAAAGGAGTGAGACAGGGATGCATTTTAATTGTCCCCTTTCCTGTTCAATCTGTATGCGGAGAGAATTATGAGGAGGGCTGGATTGGAGGAGGCAACAGAGGGGGTAAGGATAGCGGGGAAAATACTGAATAACTTGAGATACGCCGATGATACGACATTATTGGCGGGGAAGAGGGATGACCTGGTCGGGTTAATAAGAAGAGTCAGGAAGGAAAGCGAAAAGGCGGGACTATACTTCAATGTAAAGAAAACAAAGGTTATGACAACTGCAACATGGGAAAACTTTGAGGTGGATGGAGAAGTGATAGAGGTGGTTTCGAGCTTCACATTCCTGGGATCTATGATAGAGAAGGAGGGAAGAAGTGACATGGAAATAAGGCGAAGGATAACAATGGGAAAAACGGCAATGAACGGCCTGGGAAGGATTTGGAAGGATAAATATGTGAGCAGGGAAACAAAGAAAAGATTGGTAAGAGCATTGATCTTTCCAGTGGTCCTTTATGGATGCGAGACATGGACGAAGACTCAGGATATGGAAAAGAAAATCAACGCGTGCGAGATGTGGATTTGGAGGAAGATGCTAAAGATCTCATGGATGGAAAAGAGAACTAACGAGTAGGTGCGTGAGGAGCTCGGAATAGAGAGGGAGGAGACACTGCAACAAACAGCAACCAGGCGGAAATTCAGCTACTTCAGCCACGTGATGAGATCAAACGGTTTGGAAAAGGAGATGATGACGGCATGCGGTGAAGGAAGGAGAAGACGCGGAAGACCAAGAAAGAGGTGGATGGATGAAGTACAGGAAAAGTCTGGAATGAGCTTGGAAGAGCTAAGAGAGGCGACAATAAACAGGAGACAATGGAGAGGATACATCATGACTGTCGCCAGAGCTCCAAGAGCTGACGGCACCAGGTGACCAGGTGAAGTAAGAGGATATCCATCCATTCATCTATCCATCCATCCATCCATCCATCTATCCATCCATCTATCCATCCATGGACATCTACATAGGAGAGATACCAACTGGATAGGTAACAATAAAAGGTTAAAAAGAATAAATGAATCGCAAATGAATGAGCGACTTGTAGAATAGTCTCACACAGAGCCTCTTTGGTCAGAACCATAATTATCACTCTCTAGACTCAACCCATTCATGGGATGAAATTCTACGTAGCCCTAATCATTCCTCTTACATTATATTTCTCGGCTACGTGTTTAAAGGTGGGCGCGGTGGTGTAGTGGTATGCTTTGTGCCATGTAACCGAAGGGTCGCAGGTTCGAATCTGCAGCCACAATCATGCCATTGTGTGTAAACGACAAGTTGCCTGTCTCATAATAATTACTGTCTGTGAGGAATGCAACTGAAAATCCCTTCATTCATCTCATCCCCGGTGGCGCTAAATCTTTGTTTTTAACAGCTCAACATCTGGGTATATAACCGCAACGCATTTCGATTTGTTACAAAATAATTGCCGAAGAATAATTAATTAATTAGTCAGTGCATTCTGCCAATACCGTCTTACTTGTCTAAAGAAAGGCGGCCTTCGAGTTCTAAGCACATAAACACCAAGATCGAGCAAATAATATAAGAGTCGACAATTACTTTATACGGCTTACAAGATACGACGGGAACTGATCTCCAGGCAGGTCAACTGTAATGAAAGACATGGAAAATCCAGAGGAGTTATCAAGGCTCATCATGTATTTGCGGTAGTCAATTAAGTGAGTACACAAAGGATGAATGAGAATGACTGAATTGAAATGGAACTGACCAAGGGGATGGAGCAGAAGAACCGGATTCTTGAATCCTCTTTCCTTCAGTTTACGCTTCGTATCCGTCATGAGAAGCGCATGACCGTTGTGCACCGGATTGCGCAGCTGGAAAGCGAACGCCGCGTCTGCCTACACCAACACAACAATAGGTAAGTAAGTGAGTACAGCCTTTAATAGACCGGTTGCAAAACCGCATTCCGGTGCACAGACATTGTAAGGTATACATTATACCAATACAATAATTATAGGCCTATAGAGGGGCCTAATTCTTTCCATAAATGTCGTCTTCATATCATTGTTAATAAGAGTCAAAGACACTTCACGAAACCGTCGGCGCAGGTCAAAATTATAATGTAGAATATAGACTTCCTTGTTAGAAGCAACTTGTGTAAAACATGCCATGTGTTTTTCGAACAAATTCAGATGCCGGTATCAGCTTGCCAATAGAGTTTGTCAAAGGTTGAACTGTCAAATGGGTATATACTAGAGATACCCACTGTGGGTGATCGTGTATACCTGTAATTGATTGGATTTTAGGTCTATTTTTATCGTGCTGACGAGCAGAACCCACCACAACCCCAAACTGCAATAAGACAGAAACCCCAAAGTATAAAGAAATCGATATATGAAGCATAGGGAGAAAGCATTAAGGGTTAGAGCAGTTAAGCCTACTTCAATGAAACACGCAGCCAATTTCAATACTATAGCAATAGCAAAGAACAAGTCGATTGTTACAGCCAATACAGAAATTAAAAATTGAAGCAGCTGCGTGATAAAGTGAATTGAGACGGAAAAGCAGTACAGTACAGTACAGGAATAGACTCAAAATCAATATATAAATTTAAATTTACAATGTGCAATGGAATAGAACATAATCAGGAACAATGGTTTCAAATTTCGAAAAACCACTTCTGAATTTTGCATGCGTGTCAGTTCAAGAGCTCGATGACACATTGCTCGTCGACTGACTTACGTTCATCTTCTTCAAGATCGCTTTGAGTTCCACGGGAGTTAGGCGGTATTGATCCAGTCCGTCGTTCCAGAGGATTCTCTCGAGGACTTCGACGTCACCGCCACACAACCAGTCTCCACTCTCGAAGACCATCTGAACAGGCACAGCACAATAACACAATGACACTACTGCAGACAGAGACTTACACGACTTCTCAGCGCTACTTGAAGGGTTTTCAATGTCTTCATATCCCACTGATAATTATTATATTTAGGAAGGAGAGCAACTACAGAATCATTGTTGCAACTAAATGTGGATGCAAAGGAAACACAAAACATTTTATAAAATAGAGATTATGTCCGCTGAACAGTGCTACATCGACGCTGGCAAGTGGAAAATCGTCGAGGTCAAATCTATCATCAGCCACCAAGAAGCAGGAAAATGCTATAAACACCCTGAATAAAACATGACAGAGTGAAGCTATAATAACACGATGAGAAGGTGGAAATTCAACAAATATCAATAATGTAGATATTATACATATGGCAGCGTGTACAAGGCAATTCAAATAATGTCGAGATCGTTTCTTCATTATCATAGTGATCAATACAACTTTATTTCATTGATGGTCGGTTTTCCAAACTTCAAAAGCGCATTCGACAGTTATTAACCACCTGAAACTCGAACCTGTACCGTTCACTTAACAGGTCAGTCGCCCTAGCCAATCGGCCATGCACCACCGTCCACCGTGGCCCCCACGCCCCTCACACAATGATGATGATCGTACCTTGACGTAAGGATGCCCTTGATTTGTAGTTCCAAACTGTCGAGCGCATCTCTCCTCCTTGCGATGTTCGTAGAACTGTGGGGTCCTGAGGATGGCGATGTCCTTACCCTCGTAGCGAAGGGTGAAGGCTGGACAGCCCTCGAGCCTCTCCTTGTCGGCGGTAGTCACCGGAAGTACGATCGGGATCGACTGGTTGGACAGACCTCCATCCAGTAGACATCCGAAGTGCTGGCTCTGAAGGAACTGCTTTTCCGTCATGAATCCAGTCAGTGGAGTGGCCCATCCCTCCGACAGGACCTGAACCCACTGAAGATCAACCTGGAAAAGCAATCCAAAGCAACCGGTCACCAGCTTTCATTTGGCTATTAAACAGCATAAATACATCTATTACTAAATAAACTACAATTTCATGTGTGCTACATGTATACTATAGTGTTATAGTGTTTCCTTCTCTATGACATCCAATTTTCTTAGGTGTTTAGCAAGTCTTTCATATATATGTAGCTTCCAATTCGGTCTTTCATTCGGTATAGTGTTCAGTTTATTGTTCGGTAAGTCTACTTTGGTTTATTATTCGGTCTATTGTTCAGTTTATTGTTCGTTAAGTCTACTTTGGTTTATTATTCGGTCGATCGCAATCTGTCTTTTAGCTATGATTCATTTACCAATCGATACATATCCGGTACGCATTCTTCATTCGGCTCATTAGAACGGGTTTATACCCGAAAGCCTTTCATGAAGTTTGCTAGCAATAGGCTATGCTTGTTACTTCTTCTCAACGGTGGAAGATATTTTGACCTTGGAGAATTGGCTTGACAATGATGCAATACTGATGACTTTCCATGTCGATCCGACATTGAAACTCGATCAGTTGATAGTGAGATATAATATTCTAATGAATTTTAGATCTTACCATTGAGATATAATATTCTAATGAATTTTAGATCATACCATTGAGATATAATATTCTAATGAATTTTAGATCTTACCATTGAGATATAATTATAATGAATTTTAGATCTTACCATTGAGATATAATATTCTAATGAATTTTAGATCATACCATTGAGATATAATATTCTAATGAATTTTAGATCTTACCATTGAGATATAATATTCTAATGAATTTTAGATCTTACCATTGAGATATAATTATAATGAATTTTAGATCTTACCATTGAGATATAATTATAATGAATTTTAGATCTTACCATTGAGATATAATTATAATGAATTTTAGATCTTACCATTGAGATATAATTATAATGAATTTTAGATCTTACCATTGAGATATAATTATAATGAATTTTATATTTTACCATTGAGATATAATTATAATGAATTTTAGATCTTACCATTGAGATATAATTATAATGAATTTTAGATCTTACCATTGAGATATAATTATAAAGAATGTTAGATCTTAACATTGAGATATAATTATAAAGAATGTTAGATCTTACCGTTGAGATTTCGAGGCTTTCAAGAGACGCAGCCTCTGCTTTGGCTGCAGATAGAGTGGCCGCCGGAACAAACAACTCCTTGACCTGGGTCGTCGCTGACTCGGGAACTATGCCCTGCAAGGAAAATGTACACATGTGGGCTATATAGACACCAATCCTGTCAGCAACGATTCAGCCAAAAGCACTTCGTAACTCTTCGTTTTACAGAGAACACATTTTATTCTTAACCATAGATGCTGAAAAACTCCGGGTCATGCTGTAGGTTTTTATAATTTAACGGAACTGAGCTCAGGAAACAACTAAAAAAAGAGACAAAGGAATATTGAAGGAATCAAAGAAATATTGAATTGTCTGACCTTCTTGACGAGCATTTCGACGACCTGCTGTACGCATTCTTCCACGTTTTGTTCTCCTGCCTTCAGAACCAACTCAGGAACTCCTGGTGTCTCGTACTCCTGGTCGATTCCAGTAAAACCTATAGTGGAAGAATTTTAGGAAAATCGACTCAATAAATTATTACAAGTTAGAGACTTGGCATAGTTGTTAAGTACACCCCACTGACGAAAATACCAAAAGTCCCCATAAATCCGAGTTGTGCTCGAGCCGCCATCTTGGAAAATGGCGGCCCAAATTCGGTATTTTGACAATAACTCCGGAACCATCACAGCTACAAAGAAATGTAAAATAGCAAAATTGATCCTCATTAAAAGACAAAGAAGTTTTATGTATAACATTTCTTTCTAGGAATACAAATAAAAATGTTACATGGGATAAACTAGTCATTATAATTGTATTGCAATGCACTAGTTTTTATGGTGCACCATGGGAAAAGCAAATGCTGTGCTGCGAATGATAATTTAAGATCAAATTTATATCAGTGTCTATGCTAAGCTGATGTAACTTAGTTCTCAGTCATCTTGAATTGTATCTGACCATTTATAAAGCGCTTCTCGCAGCAAAAGCCTTTCAGAAGCGCTCCCAGTGCATTCAACCCAGTGAAAAAGGCAAGTTTTCAGACGAGAGAAAGACGAGGATACACTACCAGAGAGGATGGCAGAGCGAACTGATGGGGAAGCCCATTCCATAGGGAGAGAACAATGTAGGCAAATGATCTGGGTTGAGCCATGACGGTCCTGACTCGGGGGGGGGAAGGGGTCATGCCGATGAGAGGACCTAAGAGGACGCAGCGAAGTGGCAGAAAGGGAGCGATATATACATGTACTTCGGAGCAAGACCCAATTGAGACTTAAGGACCAAAATCAGGACTTTAAATTGTATACGGTATACATCTGTCATCTGGTGACATCTCAACTAGGGAGTTAGCGCGGGTAATTCCTTGGCATCCTCCACACATCGCTGAGCACAGCAAAGCAGACAGTGGCGGCGCCAGGATTTCAGGTTTGGGGGGGGGGCTGAAGCCCCAAGCCTTCCTCCCTCCCAGAGACGCAACTAGAACATTTTCTTCCCAGGGCGGTCATATTGCAATCGTGCGAAGGGTTTTACAAGAAATTGTGCACTGGCACAAACGCGCTCCACATAAATATTCCATTGCAAGATTCAGTTGGGGATTGAGTGGGTTATTTAAACGAAGTCAGCAATTGTTGAGGTTTTTGATTTTTAGTGTATCCGGCCGAAAACGTAGATTAAGTTCCGAATTATCATAAACAAAGGTGTCCAACCAAGGTAGCAAAAGAGAATGGGAGGTCCTCAAACGCGTCCGCGTCAAGTCTATGCCGTGCCAGCGCTGTCAGTACCATACCCCGAATTTCAGTCATCTGAGCCGAAAGGCAATGCATTATATACAGTGCATGTGCACATAGCAGCCCGAGTAGCTATGTGGTGCAGACAGTGAGGTAATGTAAAGTCCCTATTGTCTTTGATATACCGATATGCAAGCACTCAAAAACCACGTTGACTAGAGTTCCAAGTTATCACAGTAAGAGGTGTCCAACACCGCATTAATATTCAGAAATTCCACAAAACAATGGTGTGCAATTCAGTATTGTCGTATAAAAAGTCAACCATGGACACAGTCTCGGGATCAAAGTTGTCACAATAAAAGGTGTCCAACACAGTATTAATATTCAGCAATTTTCAAATAAAATGGTGTGCAATTCCGTATTATTGTATAAAAAGTCGACCATGGACACAGACTCGGGATGCAAGTTATCACAATAAAAGGTGTCCAACACAGCATTAATACTCAGAAATTTTACAATAAAAAATCAATCACAATAATGGATGGATCCGATTTGACCAGGGTCTATGTCACTCTATGACAACAGAGGTGTGCAATTCAGTACTATCGTATGAAAAGTCAACCATAGACACAGACTCGAGATCCAAGTTATCACAACAAAAGGTGTCCAACACAGTGTTAATATTCAGAAATTTTACAATACAATGGTGCGCAATTCAGGATTATCGTATAAAAAGTCAACCATGGACACGGACTCGAGTTCCAAGTTATCACAATAAAGGTGTCCAACACAGCACTAATATTCAAAATTTCACAATAAAATGGTGTACAATTCAGTATTATCGTATAAAAAGTCGGCCATGGACACGGTAAGGGGAGGGAACCTAGGAAGGGAGGGTTGGACAGTATTTTCAGCCACAGCAACGCGTGGCCGGGTACAGCTAGTTTTACAATAAAAAAGGCATCACAATAATGGATGGATCCGATTTGACCAGGGTCTATGACAACAGAGGCCGTTACCCTGAACATTCAATTTAAATAATCACAAATAAAAATAAAACACAATAAAGGTGTCCAACAGCATTCACAGGACACTTATAATTATCTGCCTGCGTATTACTAATGAAAGGAACAGTTAAAGTTTCCTTAATACAAAAATATGCATGCTTAGATATATGCACACAATTATTTTATAATTATAATTATAATTATCTGCACACAAATGTTTTACATATATATGCTAATAGCACTAGGACTTCTTAGTTGACCATTATATCAAACGTAGGCCTACATTCCCAGACAGTGGTGGTATACACAACTAGAATATAATAATCATTATACCGAAAATTACAAAAGCGCACACGTTTGAGGTGTATAAGAGAAACATGATGCAAATCTGACAACTACATTGTTGTGTCAAAGGCATTTCTGGATAAAACGCAATCTTCTGGATAACCAGAAGTCTGTAATATTATTTTCATGCATGAAGTGCAGTACAGATGCAACACTACTATGAGAGACTTTAAAAATTTTACCTACTGCATAGCTGTAAGTGTACTCTAAATAGTTCAGCTCACTTTTGGTTGGGCTGACAGCTTCCATTCAATAAAGAAGAAACGGTTTACAGAAGGCAGCTACTAAATGCAACAAAACTGGTTCACTAAATGTGTAGCATTTGCAATACAATGAATGAAATGACCTATAAAACATAATATATATATATATATTTATATAGAATATGTATATTATATATAATAACTTATATAGTTGATTTCGATGCCATTGACCATTGTCTAGCTTTCTTATTACGAAATAAGCCGTTATGGATATCTTCTGCTTTTTGCTTTAGGGGGGGGCTGAGCCGCATTTAGAGGCTATAACCCCTAGCCCTCTGACACCGCCACTGGCGCAAGCACCTACGCTATGATTATATAGTTGATTGCAGGAGGGAGAAAATCCTAAACATTCTTTGGTGACGATGATTAAATTTGTGAAATATGCGAAAAATCAAGAGAAAATACTGTAACAGCTTTGCAACACTTTTTGAAGGACTAGGCAATTTTGATATTTCTATACGTCTAATACTTATAAAACGGTTTCAATCTGAAACGAGGTGTCTAAGAGCCATGCTGTTTCAATGACAATTTCGACAACTCTGTCCCGTTGTATGGTCGGTAAGGGTGCAAACTTGTCACCCGTTTTCATAGACTGAGGCCAAGAAATGAAGTCGCTAACTTCATTCTCAAAGTAGATTTCCATGCCATTGATCATTGTCTAGTTTTCTTATTACGAAATAAGCCGTTATAGACATTTTCCGCATTTTGCTTTGGGGGGGCTGAGCCGCATTTAGGGGGGGCTTAGCCCCCTCCAGCCCCCCCCTGGCGCCGCCACTGAAAGCAGACCGTATGCAGTTGCATTGCTTGGTGCAAACTAGCTTGCAGTTGCACGAAATTAGGTTGAGAAGTTCTTCTGAAGCTGCTTCTTTCTGGTGGGGATAGGTTTAAGTGATCCACCTGTCATGGACCAACCCCACTCTGTAGGGTCCAAGTCGTATATGAAATCTAGGGGTTATTCGGTTCTGCAAGCTATGTAGATACTGTTTTTGTCGCAGCTGATCTATATAAAGTCAAAAATAACATTTTAACGTTGATCGTTGGCCAGGACACGGATCTACTAGTAATTGCAGCTGCACTGGCCCTGAAAGATTTTAAAGAACCTTGGTTTCTGAAGCCAGAAAAATCAAACGGTGCACCCAGCATCTTAAACATACATGTACACATGGAGAAAGTGACTAATATGGGGGAGGCTTGTGAACTTCTACTCTTTGCTCATGCAATGACTGGATGTGACACGACTTCAGCGCTGTACTCTTAAGTGAAAAATTATGGGTCTAAAGCTTATTCAGAATCACGAGGAGTTGAGAGATGAATTGAAAATATTAATTTTAACCAAAAGTAGGCCAGTAAAGAAGTAATCAAGTCCTGTTGAAACTGTACGGCTCTATATCATCAAGGTCCTTGGATGGGCTGAGAGACTTCTTGTACAACCGGATGGTGGCCAAAAAGAAGTTGGATACATCATTTCAACTGGCGTCTCTACCTCCAACCAGTGCAGATGCGGAGCAACACTCGTAAAGAGAGTCATGTGCCTGCAGGTCCAGCAATGGCTGGGAAACGACTTGGATCCCAGGATGAAAGTGTCTACGGTCTGGTTTGCTGTGCTTAGCGATGTGTGGAGGATGGTAGTCTTTCCTCGTCTTTCTCTCGTCTGAAAACTTGCCTTTTTCACTGGGTTGAATGCACTGGGAGCGCTTCTGAAAGGCTCTTGCTGCGAGAAGCGCTTTATAAATGGTCAGATACAATATAAGATGACTGAGAACTAAGTTACACCAGCCTAGCATAGACACTGATATAAATTTGATCTTAAATTATCATTCGCAGCACAGCATTTGCTTTTCCCATGGTGCACCATAAAAACTAGTGCATTGCAATACAATTATAATGACTAGTTTATCCCATGTAACATTTTTATTTGTATTCCTAGAAAGAAATGTTATACATAAAACTTCTTTGTCTTTTAATGAGGATCAATTTTGCTATTTTACATTTCTTTGTAGCTGTGATGGTTCCGGAGTTATTGTCAAAATACCGAATTTGGGCCGCCATTTTCCAAGATGGCGGCTCGAGCACAACTCGGATTTATGGGGACTTTTGGTATTTTCGTCAGTGGGGTGTACTTAACAACTATGCCAAGTCTCTAACTTGTAATGATTTATTGAGTCGATTGATGATTTTCCAGCTAAAATTCTTCTACTACTACACAAGGTCAGCGCAAAGGAACCTAATGACGAAATCTACTCAGAGGCGTCTTTACATGGAGCAGATTCAGTTGAAGGTTTAGATGGATCCGTAAGGAGGTAGAAATCTGTAATTTATGGAGTTGTGTATAGATGCAATTGTGATCGTTTATTTGTACGACTTCTCTTAAAAAGAAACTTTCACAGGCGGTCATGGTGGTGACGAGAAATTAAAGACTTTACCGGAGCTTGTGACAGTTGCGACACTTATTTTAACAACTAAATACAGGTATGCGTTGGTACATGATTAGTAGAACCCAGAGATATCAGCCCACCCAATCTTATATTCATATCACGCTTGCTTATTCATGAATTTACCTCAAAAGCGCTGGTTGATATCTTTTTCTATCAACCAGCGCTTTTGAGGTAAATTCATGAATAAGCAAGCGTGATATAAATATAAGATTGGCAGTAGGATTAACTCCGCCATGGGGATAACCTCCCCATGCCAGTCCCAAGCCTGGAGAAAGGAGGAGGGTTGGTTGGTAGGGTGCAGATACTACCGGCCGTAAAACAAAAAGACGACAGAAATCAATCGCATGAATTCACACAAACAGAAAAGAGGATGCCGGCTCGGACGTCGCCCGGATGAACAAGGTCCGCGTCCCCAGTCGGGGAACCGGGGCTGGGTCGAAAAATTGGATACCGGAAGCAGAATAGGAGTTGCAAAGGACACCCTGAAGATCGGCACATGGAATGTACAAACACTCCACAGCACAGGAAAGCTCGAACTGCTACGGAAAGAAATTCAGCCATATGACTGTGACATCTTGGGTATGGCAGAGATGAGATGGACGGGAAGAGGAGAAATGAACGGCGGAGAGATCATATGCTCGGGCGAGGAAAAGAAACATTATAAAGGAGTGGGTTTCCTGCTGAGCAAAAAAGCCAAAGAAGCGTTGCTAGGATACAACCCGGTAAGCGCAAGGATCATGACAGCAAGATTCCGAGGAGCACCGCTCAATATAGCAATCACCCAAGTATACGCGCCTACAGCGGAAAGCACAGAAGAGGAACTCGAAAAATTTTACGAAGATCTCGATAAGACGATAGACCTGATACCAAGGAAGGACATAAAAATAATCATGGGTGACTGGAATGCTAAGATAGGAAGAGACAATAGATGCTGGGAAGAAGTCATGGGAAGACATGGCTACGGTGAAAGAAACGACAGAGGCGAAAGGCTTCTTGAATTCGCCTCGAAACATAGTATGTTCATCAGCAACACAAGATTCCAACAAAAAGGATGCAGGAAATGGACATGGTTATCCCCAGATGGAAAACACACGAACATGATAGATATGATACTGGTAGAACAAAGGTGGAAATCTGCAATATGGAATTGTCGAACCTACCAAGGGGCGGATGTCGCATCAGATCACAGCATGGTAATGGCAAAGTTTAAAGCAAGGCTTAAACGAACAGGACCACGAAGAGGACGCGAAATAGAGATGGATCTGGAAGCTATGAAGAACAGGGAGACACAAGAAACATTCAGCAGAGAACTAGAAAGGAGACTGAAGAAACAAGAAGCAGAAGGAAAGGCGTACGATCTAGACGAAAAGGTCACCCAACTTAACGAAACTCTACACCAAGTAATGGAGACTACACTACCAAGGGCCCAAAGACGCAACAAGCCCTGGATCTCAAATCAGACGCTGGAGCTAGCAAGGAAGAAACGAGAGATGAAGCAAAGTCGAGGGGAATCGGACGAAAAGGCTAAAGAATATAGACAACAATGCAATAGAGTTAAGAAAGCAGCAAGAATGGACAAAGAGAAATGGTTAAAGGAACAGTATGGAGAAATAGAAAGTGCAGCGGCTGGTAACAGATGCAGACAGGCGTACCAACTCATAAGAAGGCTAAGTAAACCGTGGAAACCAAAACAGACAGCAATAACAGATAAGAGCGGAAACATTCTCCAGGACAAAGAGGAGATAAAAAAACGATGGACAGAATACTGTAGCGAGCTATATAAAACAACAGAGGATAATGGAGACGCCGTCAAAGAGCTAAATGATATAACACCACCACCACGGGAGGATGAGGAGCATGATATCCTTTTGGAAGAAGTGGAGTTTGCCGTAGCCAAGTTAAAAAACAACAAAGCACCGGGGACCGACAGAATCACTGGTGAAGTTCTGAAGGCGGGAGGAGAAGCATTAACTAGAAGAATACATGACATATGCAACCAAGCGTGGAAGGAAGGACGAATACCAGACGAATGGACGAGGTCAATCATAGTAGCAATTCCAAAAAGGGCGATCTGTCAAACTGCTGCAATTACAGAACGTTGGCACTAATGAACCACATGAGTAAAGTATTGATGTCCATTTTGCTCGAAAGATTAAAATCGCAGGTAGAGGAGCATATGGCTGAGGAGCAGGCTGGGTTCAGAAGAGACCGAAACACAACACAACAAATACTAATACTACGGCTCATAGGGGAAAAGGCGAAACGGAAAGGAAAACTAATACACAATTGCTTCATTGACTTCCAAAAAGCATTTGACTCTGTAAGGCACGATATACTACAAGCGACACTGGAATCTTTCGGAGTCGGAAGACGGTTGACGCAGCTACTCAACTATGCATGCACAAAAGCAAAATCGGCAGTCAGAGTGGGAAAAGAGATTGGCGAATGGTTCCGAATTGGAGTTGGCGTCAAACAGGGAGACCCAGTATCTCCTACCGAATTCATCACATATCTAGAGCGAGTAATGGAGAAGATCAAGGAGAAAGAAACCGGAATTTCCATACATGGAATACTTATCAACAACTTGGCATTCCGCAGACGATATAGACTTGATAGAAGAAGACATCCACAACATTCAAGAAAACGTTAACATTCTAGGCAGGGAAGGAGAGAGGGTAGGCCTAAAAATCAACCGCAGCAAAACAAAAACAATGACCTTCGGAGAAAAAACGAACATTAAACCAATCGAGATCAACGGTGAAGGCCTAGAACACGTGGAAGAATTTCTATATCTGGGAAGCCTGCTAACATGGGACAATGACTGCGGAAGGGAGATAGGAAGCCGGATAGCGAAAGCAGCGGGGGCATTGGCAACCTTTGGAAACCTGTGGAGAAGTCGTGAAATAAGCATAAAAACAAAAATGGAAATCATAAAAACATGCATATTCAGTATACTGCTGTATGCATGTGAGACATGGACCTTGCGCAAGAGGGAAGCAAACAAACTATTGGCATTTGAAATGAGATGCTACAGATGGATACTGCACATCAGATGGGAGCAAAAGATAACAAATGTGGAAGTGCGCGCAAGAGTGGGAAACACAAAGAACATAAAACAACTGATAATGGAGAGGAAACTAAACTTCTTTGGACAATGGACATGTATGCAGAATGGGAAACGACCGACTTATCAAACAGGTCATCTTCGGAATGATGGACGGAAGGGGAGTTAGAGGAAGACCGTGCAGAGAATGGCTAGATGACGTCACGGACTGGTGTGAACTGGAAATCTACAAACTTAGCAGAATGGCGCTGGAGAGAGACAAATGGAGACGTATTGTGAAACATGCGATCGACACCAACGGGCACTGAGCCCATGGACCGAAATGATGATGATGATGATGAGTAGGATTAGTAGCAGAAGTAATATATTATTATTATCATCAATAATAATAAGAATAACAATAATAATAACAATTAGGCTATAGCCTACTCCAATTCGACAACTTTACCGTATTATCGCAGAGCGATCCCTTGAGACATCTACTATTATGCTTGTTGATTACTTTCTCGTCTACTTATTCTACTTGCCCACCTGCGTAACCTAATGTAACCGATGAATAAGTAGTGAGAGAGTGAGAGAGTAGTGAGTAGTGAGAGAGACAGACCTTTGATCTGTCCGGCTCTTGCTTTCTTGTACAGTCCTTTGACGTCTCTCTTCTCGCAGATTTCCAGCGAAGTGTTGACGTAACACTCGAAGAACTGCAGTCCAGTTGCGTCGTGCAATGTGCGAGCCATATCTCGATCCTGTTGAGAACATCATCATCATCATGCAGTCATCGATCCCGATATATATTTTAAATAGAAGATCGCGTGACAAAAACAACTAAATCTAAACAGGTGGTGGAAAGATCGACTCGGAGTAGGTTAATACCAAAAACGTCTTGTGAACTATACTTCAAATTCGTCAGCTTTGTGAGAATACGTAACGTGCTTGGCACTGCTTGCTCAGTCTGCTCAGGAAATACTCGCGATTTGATTGGATTAAATCGACGGAAGTAGCTGTAAGGATTCACGCAAAACATTTATAGATTTGCTATTAGACCATTAGATCTATGTATTTATTTATGGAACAGGTCTCTCATGTACTTCGTTGCGGGAGGATAAAGATTCGTCGCTACACAGAACGTATTAGTTGCATCGTCAGGTGCCCTTGTAACGACATGGCTGTGTTACTGCGCCATACAAATTGTCGTATTTATTAGCCTACTATTATTATTATTAACGTGCACAGTTGCATTTCACATTAAATTCCCACGCAGTAGATCTACATTTCGTCAGCGACTGTTGACATGGTCAGCAGAGTATGCTATACATGTAGAAATACGCAAGATCTGTGAAAGTTGACTGCTTTGCCCATGTCACCGTACACGCCTCTCAATCAGATGAACACCTGTTTTCTATGGATCTACATTCTAAAATTTTAAAGTTTTTACACATTCTACAATAATTGAAAGAAAAGCCGAACAAGAAGAGACTGATCTAACAACCTTCTTGTATGGGCTGAT
>OX457040.1:20438207-20763207 GCA_949752735.1 Lumbricus terrestris
TTTTCCACTACTGTTATTATTATTATGATTATTATTATTATTATTATTATTATTAAGTATTTAATCGAAACAAAGAAACAATAAATAAAACAGCACTGTGAAACATTATACATAGCAGATGGGCACATTCCCGGAGGGAAGCGTGGGAAACCAAAAAAGAATTGGAAGGATTAAACCATACGAGAAGATCTACAATGCCTGGAGATGACGTGGAACAACGACGCTGTTGAGATTGCGATGAAAAGAGATGAATCGAGGAGCTGCGCTGCCAGATATGCAGTAGACTATTGCACGGGAAGGACTAAGATAAGAAAATAGAAAGAACAAGAAAGAGAGCAGGTGAAAGGAAGAGGAAGACGGAATCAGAAGAAGAAGGGAGAGCGAAAGGAAGATGAGGAGCCAAAAGGGAGGCGGAGGAGGAGGGAAAGAGGGAGGAAGAGGAAGGAGAAAGAGAGGCAGATGAGTCACTAATCTGGATTTGAGGGACAGCCCCTCACTCGTATATATAGCCTACCGTATATTTAGCCTACTCTACATATAGTAGATTGTCACAGCTAGTGACAGTATAATAGTCTACTTATATAAGGCGTTAGCGATATTTTTATTCCTAGTCGAATGACAGCGACCACCAAGCATGTCTAAGTTGGCGTGCTTAAGAGAGAAAGACAATGGCTTCACTAACCACCCTCAAAATGGAGCCAATAAATAAAATGCTTCTCGGTCAAACGTGGCTGCAGGCAGACGTTTATTTGGGCGTCCATTCGTATACAAAGAATGTCTTTTTCAGTAAAAGTTAAGGAAACTTAAGTCTAAACCACTTGAAGACATGCATCGTGTTCTGGTCTTTCATAACGATTCCTTGCACTTTGGACGTATATTATTATATCATGTAGACGTGATGACGCATTGAGTAACAATAGTCTATTATTATTATTATTATTACAGCTGAGAGTCAACCATGGCGTACGAGTTCGTTTTCTTTATTATTGGCTATTTGTTTGTTAATTTCTTATGAAATTGAACTTATTTGCTAATGTCTATTAAAATAGGCATTATAATTGTTTATTTGTTTGCCAATGTTTACTTATGCAATAATGTCTACTTTACTAATACCGGTATGTATTTAGGCCTGCTCAATAATGTCTATTGATTCAATAATGTCTATTCAAATAGTAATATCTATTTATTTACCATGGCAATGTGTTTTAAATTCTAATCTAATTCTAATTCTAATCTTCATCAATCAAGCTCCAATTTAAGCCAGAATATGCTCATCAATCTAGCTTCCAATTAAGTAAAAAAAATATTTTTATGAATCCGGCTTCTATTTAGCGAGAAATCTTTCATCAATCCAACTTGGACCGCCGTTTTATGCACGCTATAATATTATGTTCTACCAGAGGGATTTTGTCCTACCCTGGGGTTTGTCCGAGGGGTTTTTGTCCGGGGTTTTGTCCGGGGATTTGTCCAGGGGGAAATGTCCTCGCCCCGAACATTCATGTGCATATCCAATCGCGTGCGTATCGAGAACTCACTTTGAAGCATCCTTGTATGTGCGTGCGTCCGTGCGCGCTTGTGTGTGAGCATAATTTTGTGAAGATATCTATTCAAATTTATTTACATAACAGTGGCGTTATTTAGAAGTGGAGGTGTCTGTTGGACCGTTACTATCTGAAGGCTGCATGTTTAATCAGGATTTTGTTGTTTTTTAAACCAATTCTTACTCTGTGATTGATAACGTTAACATGTAAGTCGAGCTCTTCTCCACATTCACTCTAAGTATAATACAGCTTAGATATTATAATCACAGAACTATGAGTTAAGGCGTATGCAAAGACTGTTTAAAGTGACCGTATAATCGGACGCCTATGCTTTGTGCAAATGCAAATGAGGAAGACCTCACTCTTAAAGAATCTTTGTTCACGAATCTTCAGAGCTCTTCAAACGACTCAGCGGACGCTTGTAGCCATCAAACAAACGATATCGAAAACAATAGGAGACCATTGTTCGCGTGAATTGAGGCCAGACCGAATATCTCGGATGTTTGCTATATCGTTCGTCCTGCTCTAGGTCAGCGGTGATAATAGAGCCAGTAATAGTAATTGTTGTAGAGCGACGGCGGACGATTGGCGGCATGCAGCAGCAGTCCGTCCGTCGGAGTTCATACACTCTGCTACCCTCAAATATTATCATCTACACAATTGTTTAATTGCAGCCTCAGCTCAGCGGTGTTTGCTCTGTCGACCGCAGCCAATGACATTCACGAATAGTTCAACAATCGTATTCTATAGTCTATACACGCTGCGTGACTTCTTGCGGATATCCGTGAAAATGTAACCCGTTAAAATCTCTCTTCGTCGGCTTCTTTTTGCGACGACAAGTAACTCAAAGACTCACAATTTCTCAGAACACGGTAGAGTCAGGCTAACAAAACAGACAGGTTCAAAGAAAAAGCAAGATATAGGCTATTTGCATGGTGGAGGGGCAACAAAGCAAATCATACCTGCAGAGCTCGGTAGGTCTAACGAACAGGCGACAGATTCACCTCTATATGCAGACTTTTCAAGCGCTCTACCACAAAGAACATAGTTCAAGTTAAGACCACCAGAGCACACAAAAGGCTATATGACTCTTTGTAGAATACGGATGAAACCAATTCGCTTTGCAATTGCATTGACTGCACGCGTCACCTACTATAATAATAATGCAATAATAATAATCTGCATCTGATCATAAAAGTATAAAAAAAAACATTTTACGCTGCCTTGGACATTTTCTTCTTGTCCACCTGCATAAAAATTTCATTGGCTAGACTCACTAAGGCCTAACTAAGAGCAACTATAGTCTATAAATAGGTCACTTGACGCCATTACATCGTAAGTCATGCCCGAAGTTTCTTAATTTCGGTAAACGGACATTAGCCCCCCTGGACATTATCCCCCCCGGACATTATCCCCCCCGGACATTAGCCCCCCCGGACATTTTCCCCCCCGGGGTAGGACATTATCCCCCCCAGTACATGATGTCATTACCTAAAAGTGATGCACAAAATGTAATTAATGGGCCTATGTTGAATGAATATCTATACATTACACATTAGTTTAACATCCTGTAGGAATATGTTAAGTTAATTGAAGGTTTAATATGTATATTATAAGACATTTTAAAGGTCTGAAACAACGCTAAGAAGTCTGCGAAACTCATACGTAAATGTCGTTGTAGCCATAACTGACACTAACAAGTAGGCCTACTTAGTGTATACGATTCCCATTCGTTCATTTCTTTAATGTATTGAATCTAATTTTGAATGGAAACAACGCTAATAGCCCAAGTCTACGAAGCACAGACGTAGCCTAACTAACATTAACAAACCTTTGTTGTAAGACACTAAACAAATAGACTGTGTAGGCCCTACATACGATTCCCATTCGTTCATTTCAAATCTAAGTCTAGGCCTAGGCCTATTGATACAATTAGGACCTAAATGACACTAAGTACTTTCGTTTGCATGTGAATGCCAGTGACATGTCTTATCGGTTACGGCATTATTCTACGATTTGCACATAGGGGGGGACTTTGTCCGGGGGGGCTAATGTCCTACGTAAAATCGGGGGGGAATATGTCCGGGGGGGCTAATGTCCGGGGGGGATAATGTCCGGGGGGGATAATGTCCAGGGGGCTAATGTCCTACAACCCTTAATTTCAGTTTGTTTCTAATTTTTCCTCATAAAATCATAGGCATAACATTAAGATAATTATAATTTAAGGACAAGTGAGAGCTCTTCTTAAGGGGTCAAGAATTTATCTCATCGACCGTGCTTGAGTCTGCTAAAAGTCACAATCACGAATTGTCGCGATTTTCAGGCAAATTTCGGCTCGTGAAATTGTTGCGATTTTCGCCTTTTTTTAAATGCCGCCGTGAATTCAGAACTTTTTCCGCGAAATTCTGCTTTGGTGACTGTTGCCTTGGCCTAGTATCCAATTCGATTCAGGCAAATTGGAACTGGGAGAGGATGTGGTGTGATAATGAGCGTTGAACTTCAAGTAGTCTATAGTTTGTTTAATATTTTTCGGGCTAATTTGCCCAAAAACAGTTGCACGATATTTGGGAATGGCATTTGCTCCCTGGACCCCCGTCTCCTACGCCTATGTTGGCGCCTCAACAGCTTTTGAAGATTGATTTGGTTCTCCTCTTGGAATTAGGTTCTTTCCTCGGCGAATCGTCGCTACTCATTTTTCTCGATTGTATACCTGGGTGATCTGGGTCTTACCCTAGATAGCGCCCTTTCTTTCAAAGACCTGCAGCATAATTATCTCTACATTTACACGTTCTTCGTGTTTCATTTAAAGTGACTCGAGGCTGCATGTTCGGCGTTCAGTTTCCTCTTCTGTTGTTACTACTTTGGATCATGCTTCGATACGTTTCCGAACTGACTGTAATTCAATTTTCATTGGTCTGCTAAAGGTTCTTCTTTCACCTCTAACGTCGATTCTAAAATTAGTGCTGCTGTCAGATTAACAGCAGGCCTGTATACCTTGCCAGTATACCATGCTATTATATTATTATAGATCTATACAATGTTATTATTATATACCAAGTTCATCTCTTATTCTTACCTCAGGGTTGAACAACTTCATTGCATGGCTTCCTCTAACTGCGCGCATTGAATTTAAAATCATCATCTATAATAATTGGTCTTCAAAGCACAACCAGGTCTTGCCTCAAATATCAATAGATTTAATCGCCGATGCAATACTGCGGCGGCCTCTTTCAATCCTCATTTTGATCTAATTCTTGGAATACGTTGATCCCACCTTCTCGATCTCACATTCTAGCTGGCAATCCCCTCATTTCTTTCCTCAAACCTGTTTCTTCTTGCGTATACCCTGAACTGTTCACCCTTTTAGAGGTGCTTAATAAATGTTTTAATGCAATACAATACAAGAATGTTTTAGTATGTATACATAATACATAATAATTGTATGTGCATTGGGTGAAGTTCGGTGCACGGTCTAGTGGTGGGTTCAGTGCTTTGGAGTCGAAGGTCCCAGGTTTTAGTCCACCTCAAGCAGCCGCATAGGGACCTTGAGCAAGTCCTTCGCTCGCAATTGCTCGTGCCTCTGAGTCTATAGTGAGCTTGAAGGGGCTGGGGCGCGGACATTTCCCCCCCTGGACAAAACCCCCGCAAGTCTCCGCCGAAGTCCCCGCCCATGGGTATACAGTTAAAGTGTACAACTGATGTACTAATTTCATAACTGCGTCTTCCTGCTTGCAGGCCGATACAAATAGGGCTGCGATTCTCATCTACTGTATAGACTCTGCTCCTAGTCACTGAGTAGGAGTCACACATGGGAAGTTTAGTTCAATCTGAGCGGCGTTCTAGGCAGACCGCCAGAGCCGTTATGTGACGCTATAGTTAGACAGAAATACTGAAATACAGTTCTGTCCTGGAGGGTGCTTGAAGCACAGACTTTCGGGCCAACAATAATTCGGTGCGCTAACGATTAGATTATTTCATGTTTAAAATGACTTTGAGACGTCTAGCTTTTATTTCACTATTATAATAAAATGCTTAATTTAGAAGTTGGGTCATTTTTTCTGGCCCTGAAAAGAATATTGGACTTTAAATTTATAGCTGCATAAATCATGCACGCATTTCAAACAATGATCAACAATTTTTCTTGATCAAAGCCATAGCTGTACAAACAGTGTACATAGATGTTTTCTAGTACCGTAATAATTGACCCATTGTAGTCTCAGATGAAATAATATTAACAGTCACTGCTTATTTTAAGTTGCCTAATTTAAATCAAGCGCATACCAAAAAAACTTAGGTCTAACTGATAAAAATAGATAAAAATAGATTACTTAGATCCGCAATTATTGATTGTTGCTTGATTGTAATTAGCCTACAATTAACGACAAAGGTGAACCAGGCCATAATTATGGGGCGCGGTGGTGTAGTGGTGGCGTCGTTGCCTTGAAGCCGGAAGGTTCGAGGTTCGAATCCGCCTCAAGTCGTCGCGTAGGGACCTTGGGCAAGTCCTTCACTCGCAATTGCTCAGCGCTTCGGCGTGAAACTCCGATGCAGTGTACGCGCTGTAGTCGGAAGCGCCTCTGAGTTGTGGTTGAGGGCTGGAAGAGGCGCTATAACAAGTGCGCATACAAACAAAGCATACAAACATAATGCATCTGATATGTTAATCATGAAATTAGACCAAGTAGATCCAAGATCAATCAACACAAAGAACCTTGAAGCAGGCCTAGATCCTGTAATTATTTACTCCTATCTCAAAGGACTTCTCAAGAATATGGTATGAAAATAAACACTAAAAAGACTAAAGTAATGAAGATTAGTAGGAAGGAGGAAACAACAGTAAGGATAATAATCAACGGAGAGAAGGTAGAACAGGTCGGAGAGTTCTGTTACTTGGGGAGTGTGGTTACAACAGATGCAAAGTGTAATAGCGAAATCAGGAGAAGAATAGCAATGCATGGGAAAGGAGGCATTCATGAAGAGGAAAGAATTGCTGAGAGGAGGATTGAGTAGAAATCTCAAGAAAAAATGATTAAAACATTGATATGATGTGTAACACTATATGGATCGGAACTCTAAGAAAAGAAGATACTAGAAGATTAGAGGCTTTTGAAATGTGGTTATGGAAGAAGATGGAGAGGATTAGTTGGACTGAGCATGACATTGTATCAAACGAGGAGGTGCTACAAAGAGTAGACGAGGAAAGAGCAATCATGGCTACAATAAAGATGAGACAAAAGAAATGGATAGGCAACATCCTGAGAGGAGAATCCCTTCTGAAAGTGATCATTGAAGGAAGAACGGAGGGAAAAAGAAAAAGAGGAGGACAAAGACAGAAGTTACTGGACTGGATGTTGGTTGAAGATTATGGGAAACTGAAAGAGAAGGTGCAACACCGGGAGGAGTGGCGCCATTGAAGTTCGAACCTGCCGTGAGAACATGAAGAAGATCTTAAGGAAATTATATCGCAGCAGTACACGACCTTGAGATAAAAAGAGACTTGTATCCTTTCGTTTGACACATTGAAATGTGATCGCTATCTCGATATCAAGATTTAAATAGTCAATTCATCGACTGAAACGCAAAGTCCAACAGAGGCTCTATTGCATATGAGACCAGATATGTGAGGTGTGCGTTTATCAATATTTATTTTAGGCACATAATATGGTATTAAAATGAATCAACAATGACAGTCAGTCTATTAATCGCACGGATCAGTAGATGCATCCTACTATACCTGCATCTGCCCTGCCGCACTCCTTAATCCCCAGCCTGATCCAAGCTAGACAGATTCATAATAATCAACCGTCGTCTTTGTTTGTGTTTGTGTTGGGTGGACATCAGATTAAAGTCATTTCAAAGAAATGTTTGTAGAACGTGTAAACAAAGTCTTTGTGTCATTATCTGAGGCTTGAAACTTGTTAGTAGTCGTTTGAATGAGTCAGCCGATGCTATTAATGAGTT
This sequence comes from Lumbricus terrestris, assembly GCA_949752735.1. Classification (NCBI taxonomy): domain Eukaryota; kingdom Metazoa; phylum Annelida; class Clitellata; order Crassiclitellata; family Lumbricidae; genus Lumbricus; species Lumbricus terrestris. The sequence continues at coordinate 20,445,710 of OX457040.1, forward strand.
TACGATAAACGTTTCAGTGAACAACTCATATTATCTGCGACGATCAGGAACCACACATAATAGGTCATCTGTGTACCGGTTGTTTATTGCATGGTTCCGTTCGTCTAAGCATAGAGGTTATTTTATCACGTGGAACTAATACGATTGTCACCTTGTCAATTGTAAGTCATGTTAGGGCGGCTGCATCGCACGGCAGCGTCGGCGGCGGCGGCGTCACAAGGCTCCTATTGTTTGCGTGTCTGTTAAACGAAGCTCTGCAGCTATCGTCCATTCTTAAATGTTAGGTCTCCGGGCTGCGCGGCTATTGTGCATTGTTTGACTTACCTCGTAGGCCTCTGTGTGCTCGCATAGCATGTAGCATGGCGATCAGTCATTCCAGTCTTCCGAATGAGTTACTTATTCGTCTTCCGAGTTCTTTCAAATATTATAAGAAACGAAACATTGAGGACGCTATTGAATCTCAACAGCAGGTCAGTGTTTGGGGTTAGAGTTTTTGACGGTGAATTATGATCAAAACAAATTGAATGTCAACAGCAGGTCAGTGTTTGGGGGTTAGAGTTTTTGACGGTGAATTATGATCAATCTATTAGTGATAAAACGACATTGAATCTCAACAGCAGGTCAGTGTTTGGGGTTAGAGTTTTTGACGGTGAATTATGATCAATCTATTAGTGATAAAACGACATTGCGTCTTCGTGATAAAGTTTCATTTAGTCCATGTTAATGCTATAGAAGTACATATAATTATAAGTTATTCTGGTAAAGAGATTCTGTCATTTATATAAAAAGTATATAAATGCCGGAAGAATACCTGCAAAGGCGCTGCACGGAGAAGTGGAAGGAACGAGGAGCAGAGGACGGCCAAAGAAGAAATGGATAGATAACGTACTGGAGGACATAGAAAACAGATGATTGGAGCTAAGAAAGGCAATATAACTCGCAAGAGACCGGCAGAAATGGAGAAGTTTTGTTAGAGCCTCATCGTCGGTGAACACTTGACGGAGGAGAAAGAAAGAAAGATATAAAAAGTGACTCGTCCGCATTTGCGTAGAGATCTGTGGGTCGACGATTCTTCATCCAGGTGCGTTATATAATTAATATCAGTCGACTCTTAGTCAAAGGTTTCTCTAGAACGCGCAAAATTTCGCCCGTGCGGATTCTATGCGAATTTCTGTAATTTCTGCGATGCAGGTAAGGCCAGCTGTTAGTCGGTTCTTTTGCTGACTGCAAAAATATCAGATTGATTAATTTTGCGTTCAAATAAGTTTAAGTTAATCAACTAAATTTGCCAATAGCTAGGCCTACAATACGTCGTAGTATTTCACGTGTAGTCTGTTCAAGACCTACTGCAGAATATGCAGAATATGCATCGTTAAACGTTATTTCGCCAAAAAGAGGGCATGCGTCACGCCATACACTGGTCTCATTCCCTGCTGTGAGCTTCTTTGCACAAGAATCCTCACTTCTGTTTTCATATGATCAACCCAACTTTTTGAAAGAAGTCGAAGTCTATGAATCTACAGATTTAAGATCAACCGCTAATTTTGAAAATTTGACGCAAGAGACTCTGGAACTCAACTCCAAGGGCTCCATCTCGATCGTAGCCTATACCATTTCCATTTGCCCAAATCCTGAATGCACCACACGAGTGACACGACGGGCTTCGGTGTCGTAGGCCTACTCACCGTAGTAGCTTCTTCGTCTTTGATGGCTTCGAAGAAACTTCTGTACCTCTCGACATTGAACTGAATACGGTTTCGTTTTGTATATAGCCTAGGCATAGACTATATTATCGGCTTATGTGCTTTGTGTAGTGTACGCAGGTGTGGCGGGCTTAAAGGTGTAGCCTGCTCTAAGCACAAAGTACGTTAGAGCCCATCATACCTAGGCACACCGTACTCTAAAGTCCACCATGCATGCCTACCGGTATCTTGAACTCTATAGTTGAAAATGCGTGCATTAGGCATATTGTTCTGCTTAACAAACACTATAATATTTATCGCTGTATCGAACAAAACTCGATATCTCTTTTAAGATGCCATTCTAGCACTTAATTTTACAAATTATCGATCGTTTACAATCACCATTTTCTTTCACACAAAAAGACGCCCCACAACTTCTGGCTGTCTGGTCCCCAAGTATAAGACCTCCCAAATTAGGTTCTCTGCTCAGCGGTAAGATTTCATCAATTAGCCTAGGGTCCACCCTGCCTCCGACTCTCGTGCTTAATTGGCAATGTTGTATAATCTGCGGAGTCCACAGTGCCGACAGGCATCATGAACACGAGGATAGGCTAACAATGCGCCTTTAGTTCACCCTCTGCCTCCCACACCAGCTCTATGGACTAGTTAGAAGTTAGTAATTAACACATCGACAAGTGACAATATAGTACTGATAGTTTCCTAAACCTCTATCGTGTTTAGACGCCACTTTCAATTGATAACTTCGGCGATCGCTGAGAGGTTTAAATCTAAGACAAAGGCCATTCACTTTAGGACAAATGCATGCGTGGTCCAGCGTGGAAAATATTGCCTCTATGCATCATGTACGCCACAGGACATGCAATAGAAATCGGAACGACGAACGGCCAAATTAGTCAATGAGCCATAACAATTGCCGGTACATAATTTCAATTGGGATAAAGAACATTATAAATAATTCGGACTGCTCTGTGACCCTCGGGCAAAGTGCAACGCTATGGAGTATAGACAAATATCATTCCTGTAGTTCAGTATATTATCTGCAGGTGGTATCGGCCGCAGACGTTAGATGCTAATGAGATGAAGCATAAATAGGCATATAAAGAGTTCTTGCGATATATATCTTGAAATAATGCACCCTGTTGTTCGTTGAAGTTCGTCCGTTAGATCTGCCATCTGGTGTCGACTGATTTCACCGCCGGGGTCTTTATATATTTGTCTCCTTCAAGGCATTTATACTCAGGCGATTCCCTTCATTCAAAATGATCTCGACGGCATTTGCTAAAATTCTGCTTTCTTGCAAATATAATTATAATACATGTAGAATACACGGCTTCTACTGTATATAATATTTATGCTGTATAATATATTTATATGTTGCTATTAGACAGTAACTTCGAGCATGATTTTGTGAAATCTCGATCTGAGGTAGGCCTACCTCGGGTAAGAAAACTATTAGGCCTATTATTGTTATTGTTATTATTATTATTAGTTTTATTATTATTATTTTTATTCTCATTATTATTAGCTGACCCTTCTATCGTTTTCGCCTGCTACCCGCGACAGCTGCTCTCTCGGTGTTGGCTTTGAAGGACTTCTGCTCTTCTTCCGTCCTATAAGAATAAAATCTAAAATTTCCATAATTTTTTCAATGCAATTTCTATGTGGTATGCATAATGTTCTTCAACCCGTTGAACAGTTCTAACGTTTTCTCTAAGAAGCTACATAATAAATGAGCCAATGGAAAAGCAGACTTCATCAGAAGCCACATAGAGCGATTCTTTGCCCAGCCGTTGAGCATAATAGGCTGATCATAGACCAGCGCGTCATGCATTCGTGGCTATTGTTATTTGAAGCTTGCATAATAGAGAAGCACAATTGGCAGAGTGTGTTTGTGCCGCTCGATTGTTAGACCAGAACTGATCTAAGCAAACGGGGGGCCTCTGTTGTCTCCTCTGTTCTGTGTTGTCTCCTCCGTTGTCTCCTCCGTTGTCTCCTCTGTTGTCTCCTCTGTTGTCTCCTCTGTTATCTCCTCCGTTGTTTCCTCTGTTGTCTGGCTTCTGTTGTAAGCTTTTATTGTAAGCTTTTGTCATGCTTGGTGGCGCCTCTGTCACGAAGGGCTTAGGCCTCGGATAGAGGGTGGTGGGGTGGGGAAAGAGATTCTGTGCCTGCGTCGAATACTTTAGTGGTTCATCGCTCGTGCTTATCAATTAGGCCACTTAACGCATTTGATCAGCGTCGTCCTTCTCTGTTCATTTCCTTAACAGATTCTTCATCGACTGTTTTACCGACGACATTATTAATTTTTATTCAGAATTCCACGTATAATAAAATTATGTTGATTACGCGATCGAAGCAAAACGACCAACAACCGAACAATTCTCTGTTGTTATCAGGACCCTTCGCTGACTCCGTTGAATGCCTGCAGCGAAAGGCTGCTCCTGCTATTTAGGTCGATTTTTTATCATTATTCCATGTGATTAAGCATCATTCAAGTGACCTAACCCAGGACGTCGAGTTAATTGAGGTCACAGCAAGTCCGCGTGTGACCACGGTGAGTCCGCGTGTGACCACAGGTGCTGCTACACAAAGGCCAGTACGTGTGACCCAACCATAGATACGGACTCAACGAACCACGTCTACGCCATGGTTAACTCTGTAGGCTACTTGACGGACCTCCTCAGAGAATAAATTCCTTAGAGGAAGTTCGAACCCGTAATCTCTACGCTATAGAAGGCGAACACTCTTCCAGTCGGCCACTTTGTACCATCACACAAAGAAAGGTGACCGATTTCGTCTCTCAACAACTGAAGACCAGAACGTTGACCAGAACGGGCGCCAAATAATTAAACGAATCGATTTCATTTGATGTCTGACGCACTGAGATTTATGTTGCGCAGGGTTAACTTGGTACAGTACTTCTCCGGATTCTATGCCCTCTTCAGGGACACAGACAGAGGGACACAGACAGAGGAACACAGACAGAGCGACAGGCACAGAGAGCGACAGAGCGGGAGAATCGAACTGAGCATAATTCACTGACTTGAATTAGACCGTTCTTAGGTAGGTCCGTTCTAATTAGGACGCTGTGCTCTGCAGGTGGACGACGGCCGCTCGCTGAGGAGTCAGCGGCCGGAGACGACGACGCCACCGCCTCCTCCCTCCTCCTCCCCTCGACCGTCCGTCGTTCCATACCGTCCATGTCTCGACAGCATTGTTTGAATTTACCGGACTGTATGAATACATCGATTAGCATAGATTTAATGGGACCTGCGTCTTCTAATTATAGGCTTCATATCAACATGACGCATGATCAGTCTCTCCTAGGTCAACCGGAATGTGTGTGTGTGTCGGTGTGTGTGTGTGTGTGTGATCGCTGTATAAGAGAGTCGTTGTTTTGGCAAGCGGGGCAAGAATGTCCAATTTATTACCAGAATAGTTAATTATTATGCTATATATTATGTGAAGCGAAAGCAAATTAGAAGTCAATTCTGCATTTCAAGTTATCTGCGTCTAATGTCGAAAGGTCAAAGCAGAATAAATCCAACAATGAGGTAAAAAAAAGATTCTTAACAATCATTGAACTCTGACAAAGATCGGATATGGCCTCCGTCAGTCAACTCACTCAAACACGTATAGCCTACAACCCTCGATTAAACAGCATCGGTTCTAAACATTCCGTTATTTCGAAACGTTTAGCCCTATACTTGCGAGCTTGAACGAAGCGAAGTATTTGAAATGGCTAAGGATCAGCTACACGCAAAACATATTAGATAATAATCTTAGAACTTCTATATCGCTGTTTAAAAAATGCACAAGGTATAAATTACGTATTCGATGACACTTATAGTTTCACAGTCCAGTCAGTTCTTGGTCATAAGCCACACATAGGCGGCGCCTAACTAATTGAGGCAAATGTCATGTATATATATATATATATATATAATATATGTTAAGGTCATGTACTGTATGTATGCTATGCGTGTTGCAGTAGTTCGGATTATTTCAGCTCGACTGTCATTTATATATATATATATATATATATATATATATATATATATATATATAAGAAAGGACTTGGCTATGTTTGTATGTATATTTGTCCAGAATGCACGCTCACAGTTTTTGAGCTTTTCACTCAAAACCTTCACTAATGTGTATAGGTCTCGGCACGAGACGCAAAAGCGAGGGGTTGGCGATTCTCTACCACCATGGGGGCCAGGGTGGGGAGCGAAACCCCCAATTTTTTTCAAAAAACGCAGCTATTGGTTTGAAATTTTTTTCCTAGATAGAGGTCCACCAGAACCCCCGGATCAGTGGTTGGAAAATCTCTACCACCAGGGGGGGGGGGCCAGGGTGCGGGGGGTCAAAAACACTGATTTTCGCTATAAATTTTCATTCGCTTGCCACGTATATATAAGCCGTCATTTTCGCCGTTTTAAAGGTGTTTAACGTTATAGCTCTTTTGCAAATACGGATTTCACGGGTCGCTTACCGGAAGAGGCGGGGGTGATGGATGGTGGGATGGTAGGGGGGTGGAGGAGTGGGGTGGAGTTGGGGTTGGCGGGGTGGGGTGTAGAGAAGTGGGGGTGGAGGGGTCGGGGAGGGGTGTGGTGGAGGTGGAGGGGTGGGATGGAGATGAGGGGTGGGATGGCGTGGGGGGTCGAGGGGTGGGGGTTTGGGGTGGGGGTTGGTGGGGGTTGGAATGGAGGGGGATGGAGTGGGGTTAGGTGGGGGTGGGAGGGGTTGGGGTGGGGTGGATGGGGTGGATGGGGTTGGAGGGGGCCAGGTGAAGGGGTGGGGTGGGGTGGGGTGGGAGGGTTATGGGGTGGAGGGGTGGGGTGGATGGGGGTGGCAATTTTCGTGAAACCCAAATTTCTCGGGTCGCGTACCGGTAGAGGTCGAAGTGTGGTAGGGTGGGGTTGTGGCCGTAGCGGATCGAATCCTAAATTTCCCGGGCAACGCCGGGTACCCCAGCTAGTATAGGTATAAAATGACGATATACTGGCATATATATATGTAATGTATATATATATAGCCAGATGTATGTAACTGCATGCTTCCGGCCTGTGGTGACGTAGAGTCATGTGTGAAGACTATTGATTCATTCATGTCAATGGTACAAAACCACGCACTGAGTCAGTGCATGGTTTTGTTTTAAAGTTGGTCATGTGTGAAGACTATTGATTCATTCATGTTAATGGTACAAAATATATATTGAACAACTTTAAAATCTGTCTCTGCTTTCAATCGGAGTTTTTTTCTAAAATACTTCGAGACAGAAAGTCATAATATTAGCCGAACGATTGCCATTCATCCGACTGAAAAACTGTTTTGCGTTGAGTTTTGCGTCCACTGCAACAATACGGAGGACGTCCATCGATGATTAATTACACTGTGATTGAGATCAGTTTACTACAAGAGAAGAAGAGAAGAGAGTAAGAGACGCCCACGCTGCAGGGTATAAGAATGACATTCAAGTCGAGATGATGATGATGATGATATAGAAGTCCTTGAAATATATATAGCGTTGCGTTGACACACGCACAAGCAGACATGTAGCAGGAGGTGAGGAGGAAGAAACCCTTTGCTGTCGACGTGCTTCGATCAAACTTATCAGGCGATGACTGACGGACGGACGGACGGACGGACGACGAGACTGGGCTCTTGTCTTGCCGACCGGAACGCCATCTTTCGAGCGCTGTAGCTTTTGTCTGGCCGACGAACAATGGCTCGTACTGCGCCAAACAATCGTCGACTGTGTTCGCCAAGAGGTTTTTATATCCATTGTGATCGAAGCAAGTGGCAAGTCGCACCGCATTCAGTAAGATAATGTACGTGATCCGGTAAAACATCGAACATGTAAGCACAATTTTTATATACAAAGAGAGATATGGATTCGTTTAATGTATAGATCTCACTATGACGTAAGTCCGCAGCTATACTCTCATAATTCCAACTATAACACGTATTTTGTTACAATCATTTCATCGTAATCGTAATCTCGAGATTTCTACAGCACCCACAAAAGCGAAGTGGCGGGAACCAGCTTATTCACAGGCGCTTAATCAAAACAAAATCGATAGGCAGCGGGTCAAGTCCGGAGAGTCAGGCAGGCAGATAGATGGACGGCCATGTATTATTATGATATTTAGATAAATTAAGACCACTTAATCGAGTTTAGTTTTTGGTCGTGTGGCTGGTATTGTTGGACAACGGTTGAGTCATGCACGCATCTTATGTGTGTTACATGTTTTAACGACACTGCCATATCGAAGATGATTAGTGTCGCCACGCCATTTAGGTCCCCGTGGACGGACCGTGCTAGCCCGAGATTTTTTAATCTCTGAAATAGCCACCTTCGGGAATCGAACCGCGGTCCGTACGCTCTTTCACAGAGTGAATTGCGTACAGACACGCGGCCTTCGACCTTACCGGTGTAGTCAAGCGAGCCAGTTGTGCACGCATCTTAAGAGGGCCTAGCCTATTTATGGGTCGCAAAGAGAGGTTGGGAAGTGGAAAGAGTTGGGACCGTGATAGGTTTTGATGAATACGCTGAACGTGTGGAACTATCTTACATTGCGAGAAATGAAGTCGAATTAGAGACAATGCAATTAATTAATAATAATTATCATTTAGACTATAACCTCTTTATGAGTTCAATGTAAAACGGCACGTATCAGCTTCCGATGTGGCTATCGTGTACGGTTTCGTCTTACCCTGCCGTGTGCAGTTTACCCCATTCGCTGTCCTCTGTGCAGCGTTGCCCTCGTCCCTCGTGCGCCTGTCTGGTGCTATTGTCTGTCAACAATGGTCGTCGAGTTTCTTTATCCATTCGACTATAATATTGCTCCGAAATTTTTCCCCACTAAATCCGACAATGGCCGAGAGACGACGACGACGGGGAGCGTATGTGGCCCCCTCCACCATTGACTGGTGCCCTCCGCCATTGACTGGCCCCTCCGCCATTGACTGGTGCCCTCCGCCATTGACTGGTCCCCTCCGCCATTGACTGGTCCCCTCCGCCATTGACTGCCCCTTGATTTCACGTCGTCGAAGGCCAGGTCAACGTTATTGCAGTCTCGTCTGAGATTGCACATCAGACACACAACGGTCGAGTCAAAGCGTTCGAGACGAAATAGAATAGCAGTAGTAGTAGTAGTAGTAGTAGTAGTAGTTGTGGTCGGCTTTATGTGTGTGTGTGTGTGCGCTGGTAGCCTTGCTTGAGATTACGACTCTCAGATATAGACCAGTGTAAGTATATGCAGCTGAAGATTGGTGTATGTTTGGCATCAGGTCAGCTTTGCTTGCAGGTCAAGTCTTCTCTAATCGCAACCATAACGATTCGGTGAGATCTAAAAGCGTCAGGATAAACTACGCGTTCAAGTGTTTGTGTATTGATATTTGTATGGTCTCGTATTTACATGAAGACAAGTTGTTGAAGAATCAAAAGGCAAATAATATGGATTGCAACAGTAATACATTTTAAGTGGCTCATCGCGATAGAATAACCACTAACAATTTACAGCACTTGTCTTAATTAATAACAGGAAGTGTTATCGCTTATGTCTAATGATACTAGCCATCAATTGAATTGAATTGTGTCTCTTTGAACAAAGCATTTTTCTTTGGTCAAAATTACTCTCAGCTCTCGGAATCCATTTTCGGTTTGAAATGTGTAAAGTAGAATCATAGAAGTCGTATTATATCTCTGGCTGTAGAAGACTAAATCTCCTCTGTAGTCTGCATGCCTAGGGATTATACGGGAGAGATTGTATATGCAATTCTATAGTTAGGCTATTTATATAGCGCTTTTCTGCGCCAATCTTACGAAATTATTTTATCATGATCTTAGACTCAGCTGCATGAATGGAAAGTCAACTTATTCAGCGAGGACCAATCAACACAGTTTTGTTGAATGAGATAAAACCACATTCAAAGGTAAGGCATTGATAATTATGTAGCTGCAGTGCAATATACATGTACCTTGACTTGACATCTTCAATACTCAATCATATTCCTCGGTTCATCGTACTATACAGTATACACTATTTCCGTCTTGGACATCCTATAAAGTGGCGCGTATTATAGGCCTAGTATACGCATACTTACGTACAGAAACTCTCTGTCTGTCTGCCTTTCTGTCTGTCTGTCTCTCTCTGTCTGTCTGTCTGTCTGTCTCTCTCTATCACACACGCGCGCACACACACACACACACACACACACACACACACACCCACACACACATTCTAAACGCGCGTGCAAATGCATGCACACGCGGATTCGCTCACACACATACTTGCACGTATGCATACACAGTTACACACATCCTGTATACTTGCATGGTATAAGTGTATGTATTTGTATGTTGACCTATACAGTATATATGTATATATGTATAAATATATATATATATAAATATTAAGTATGATTGACATATTAAGACGAGGCGCGTGTCGGCCTTCTCTCAAAATATACGAAATTATGATCACGTGACAACGATTATTATAAGTGCAAGAGACGAAGAGGCATAAAGCATACAGATACAGACAGTCAGACAGATATAGATAGGCAGATGGACAATTGGACATGCAGACAGACAGACAGAAAAACAAGCAAACAGACAAACAAACTGACATACAAACAAACTGACAGACAGTGAGGCAGAATAGAGGGACGTACGATGAAGAAACATTTAAGAAATGTCAATTGAAACACAACAAAGGAAAGGTGTGGTCTGAATAATGCTGAACTGAATTTTCTGAAGATTCAGAAAAGTTAGACTTATCATAATCAGACACTTCAGTTCTTGCCGCCAATTGTAATTACAGGCAAACACGAACTAGAAGATATTTTGCAACAGAGTAAATGTCATCTCGTGTAGTTTGTCATCCGCAATAATTAGTCATACTTAGCCTAAATTGACTCAAACGACATTCAATTCAATTCAATTCAATTCAATTATGTAGTATAATAGTTTATGTAGTATAATAGTTTATACCGCAGATTACATCAAGTAACTGAATGGTCTTCTTGCCAATGGAGTCTCAACTATGAAAATGAAAGAACAATTGTTAAACCAGAGGCATTTGAAGCAGAAGTCGATAGACAATAATATAATATAATATAATATAATATGATGTAATATAGTATAATATAGCCTAATATAATATGGTATAATATGATGTAATATAATATAATACAATATAATATAATATAATATAATATAATATGATGAGGAATAGTGCGTCGGAAACGAACACGTGGCATGCATGTAAAAACTGTCTCCATGTTCCAATGCTAAAAATTATGTATAAAAAAGATGTTTATTTTGATGTGATGTTATATCTTGCATAATTATACTTCTTCGCATAATAATTGATTGATTGATCTGTCCTGTTTCTTAGGTATCGACAAATGTTATGAACCAGATTCTGTCGTGTTATTCTCCCTCTGGTGACGACATCAAACGAAAAAAGATCCGATGCCACACGAACTCTCCCGAAGTTCATTCGGATAAAAGACGTTTGGATTGCTTAGTCATTGAACCTCAACGTGAAAACTGTCTCGATCCTTCGATTGCGTGCAATGGTTCAGTCGATTGCCAGGATCCGCCGTCGGAGTTCAAGGACTCTCACGAGGACAGTTCGACTGATTTCGTGAGAACAGTTAAGAACGACGACGACGACATGGACGTGGCGCAATATAAATTGTCGTCTATGAGAAAGAAAATCAGTCCGAAGGAGTTGACGATCGAGTGGGTCCCTGTATGTGGAACGACCGACGATGGACCGTTGTTGATATACAATCGAGACATGATTGGAATGAACAACAACAACAACAACACGTTAGTTACCGATCGAAGCCGAAACCGGTTCCAGTTGACTGGTGGTGAGGACATTGACAGCAACGTTGCTGGTGAAGTTCTGTCTGCGGAAGGCGACGATAGGTGGCGTGATGAGACGGAGAAGCATTCAACGTACGTTAAGGAAATGATTGCGAGAGCGTTGGAGGAAGTGAGGACGGGAGAGGAGAAGGAGAGATTGATCGAAGACATCATGCTCTTCCTCGAATCATTACAACAGAATCTCAACGTCAGGAAGAAGACGAATCGACTGCAGGAGGTAAGCCAATAGTCATATCAGTCATCTGTCTATCGCCTGTAATTATGCACTACAGTCTTATCAGATAATAATTTTATTAATCGATTAGAGAATGTTTATTAATCATCATGTAACAGAGTATGCGTCTTCAGAAGGTCATTTGCTACGATCAGTGGCGGCGAAGGATTTCGGGTTTGGGGGGGGGGGGGGCTGGATTTGTGGGAGAAAATTTTTCGTTTTCAGTACCGCAAACATTTCTGACGACTTTTTTTAGTCATTTGGTCAAAATCTTGTTAGAAACTGGTGCTTTTTTCATATCTGCCAAACCTCGTGCGTACCTTTACGGGTTTTTTGGGCGAGCTAAAGGGGTTAATCGCGCAAATTTCTCATTTTTACATGGGAAAAAAAGGATCGGCTTTTTAGGGGGCGTAGCCCCCTAGCCCTCTAGCGCCGCTACTGGTTACGATGTACATAGTTTTTCTTGCAGCAAAAATACCATGGGACTCTTCAGACTTCAAGAACTATAATTATGTAAACACGATAATTATGTAAACACGTGGGGGCGGTGGTGCAGGGGTATGTTCGGTGCTTTGGAGCCGGAAGATTGCGAATCCACCTTAAGCTGTAGCGTAGAGACCCTGAACAAGTCCTTCACTCGCAATTGCAGATGCATGCATGCGCTTCGGCGTGAAATTCCAATTCAGTGTTTGCGCTGTAGCCCGGAGCGTCTCTGAGTAGTATTCTGAAGGGGCGCTATATAAAGTGCTCAAACATGCGTATCAAGATACAATAGGCCTACATACACATAACCAGATTGTTACATTTTAAACAATTTCCGACGAAATGTGAACTTTCGACGCATGATGCAACAAAAAGAAAGATGCATAAAAGACAATAGTTTAATTGTTTAATTGTTTTCTTAGTATAGACAGAAGTTGAAATAACAACAGGTATAGGCAATCTATAGAATAGATAGTGGAGATTTCTGTCAACGTGCATGTACAATGCTGTGATCACTTAGATGATGATGTATTCTGAATATGTTGGAGTTTATCTAGGTTTCTACAAAAGATGGCGATCCAGATGTATGCGGGACAGAGATGAAAACGGAGAAGATATCTTACACCGAGAAGAACAAATCGAAAGAAGAGACGAGATATCCCACTCAGACATTCAATGGCTACGACGGTGCAGTGATGGTAGAAAATGATAAGGTATACACATTTTCATTTACGTGAGTATAGCCTATATTATAATAGTGATATATGATATCATATAATATCAGAAATGGTCCATGATTATATGTATGTGCACACAAGGTCATGCGTATATTTATATAGTCAGTCGTTAGAATGAGTCAGTTGATCTTGACATTCTTAGCATCGGTTGCAAAATGTGAGCGAGATACATGTATGTATGCCCGGAAATCCTGTGCAATAAATGCAGAAAGATTAACGTTTAATTAAAAAGTTCTTGTTATATTTGCGCGTGTCTGTGGCTTTTCAGCTTATCAGCATCTTTCTGATAATTATAGTGTCCGTCAGTTACCGTGTTGTATGGTGTGACGGGTTGAAAGACTTAGACTAGACTCTGACCTTCGTGTAAATATATATATATATATAAAGGATGGACCATAAAAAGTAATCTCCTTTGGTTTTTTGCCAATATCTTCGCCCAAAATAAGAATTTTTCAAATAAAGTTTCACGGGCCTAAATTTAATTCCTATCTACGTGCAATAGCCAAATTTAATAAAAAATATTTAAGACACAACAAAATTTATATCACTTTTAGTGAGCCCACCAACTATTTTTAACGATTCAAAAACGAAACGCAGCAAAAAGTAGCAGAAAACGATTTTATCAAGTCACATCTAAAATAATTGTTATCAAATGAACTTGATAAGGCTTCACAACTTGTGTTCAGTGTGCCCACCTCCAGTGCTTACCCTTGTTATCAGTCTCTTTGTAAAGTGGTTTCAAGTGGCTCTGTTGTATTGCATCGCAAAACAATAAATCTATATTTTTTTACATGACACATAAAGATGACACGGTTGTCAATTATTATTTGACTGCCTGCCTCATCGTCATAACGTGAAGTTTGCTAGAAAGTCTTTCGCACGCATAACAACAACTATTATAATGGATAAATAAATAATGGGCTATTATGAGAACTACACAGACCCTCGCAAACACTACAGTACAGTGACTAACGATGTTAAGAAATAGACATGTTATGTTTATAGTGTAATGTACGAACCATAATCAAGAGGGCTATACGACCATTGCGATAGGCATACAGTATAGGCCAGGGCTATATTAAAATGTAGTGTATAGGTCTACGTACTGTAGGAATCTTTTGACAAAACATCAATGCGCGACCATGTCAATGAGTCTGCATGAACATTATTCACTTGACACTGTTTCAGATAAAGATTGAGGATAAGAGAGAAGTGAGTCGTGAAGAAAATCACCCATCAGGCAAGTTCGTCACTCCTCCTTCTCCTCCTCTTCCTTCTCCTCATCCTTCTCCTCTATCGCACGTGGCAAAAGCATGGTATACATACTGAACCATTCAAAACGAAAGTGGCTCTCATTCATTCGTGTATCCTATACGGTACTAAGTTACACTCGCACTGATTTCACATCCGCCTATCAAGCATCCACCTCTGCCTCAGCAGCTCTTCGATCAGTGGATACATATTATTTTGCCCGTTCCTCCCTCTCTCCGTCTAACTTTATTAGTTGTTTCATTACCATCGTCTTCGCTCTACTTCACTGTCTGTCTTCGACCATACTAAAATGCAGTTGATGTAAAACAAATGCTCTAACAAACAAACCGATTAAGCAATTTTATACTAAATAACAATAAAATTATATCATCGACGATTTTCCAATTTTCATTACAGCCACAGCGCTCGTGAATAAGCTGTTGCCCTGCGCTTGGCTTTAGAGTGGCGCTCTAGAAATTTTGAGACTGCGATCACTATTTCGATTACGATTACGATATGATGTCATCTCTTCTAAATAATGTTGTGATAAAAAGCAATCTTCCGAAACAACCTGTGGTCGCTATATATTGAATGTCGAATATTGAATTCTCTATAATTAAACCGCTTCTCATGAATTGGCGCTACAAGGGCAGACAAGCAAATAATTATTATGTGCACATATATATATATAGGATTGTAGGTGAATAAGTCAGGTACAGTAGCTCTAAGAAGCGTTCCTTATGAGAGGTTCTTCGAAAACATCGACACAAGGTAAAGAGTCTTTGTTCGTAAACGCACGGCTGTGCAGGGTCGCCTTCTCAATACACACAATGTCATTTGCACAATGCCGTGCTGTAGTTTTTAGCCAAACACTGCTTGAGCTAAGTCTCTTGATTTTACTTATAATGCTGCTTGGTAGTAATGCGATTCTGCATTACTAAGCAGATGCATGTATAGAAGGAAATAGTGCAGAACACATGAAAATTAAAGCGAATGGAATTGATTCGATCGTATTTAGATCAGTCGCTTTGATTTAATAGATTAGAAATAAATAAGAATTTATTAAATTTGATCAGATGTCATTAAATTATCCTATGTGAATCGTGTGATTCTGTTATCAGCGCATTTTTATAGCGCCAGTATATAATCTGCTTTGTTCTGTTCGTTTAGAAATCGTCGTCTCAAGAAAATCGCGATCGTCGACTCCTGCATCGGTCAACATAGCATCGTCGTCCTCCTCCTCCTCTTCCACCACGGAGACTCATCCACCGCTCTCACTGAGTCCCATTCCGTCCTCCATCTATGCACCGCTGCCACTCCCATCGGCGTCCAGCCTCAGTCGATCGCCGACGGAGAGGACGTCAAGGTCACCTTCAGGAGACAGAAGGACCTCATCCAGCGCAACGAGTTTGAGTTCAACAACGGACGACTCCCAGACGCCGTTGAATCTCTCCAAGACGAGAATCTCCATAAAGCAGGAACCGGAAGGCCAGCATCAGCAGCCGCAACATCAGCAGCCGCAGCATCCTCTGAGAAAAGTTACACACGAACATTCGCCCGCAGCAGCTGCAACCGTCTCTTCCCATTCCAATTCCAGTTTCGCACTCCACCACCACCACCAGCCTCCTCTTCTTTCCACTGGACACACGAAGCGGAGGACGGAGAAGAGACGAAATCCGTCTCCACAGCTGGTGATGGATAGAATGCATATGGACGTCAACCCTCCCGCCTCTTCCTCCTCCTCTTCCCAAATCCCGATTCAGTTTGCCGATCCGCGATTCTTTCCAGTTCACCAGTCGTCGTACAATCTGCTGGGTTCCGTTGTTCCGATGTACCAACCTGGAACCAGACTGCAATCGATCGCTCCACCAAGAATCAACGAGGTACATGTAGGTGGAAGTGGATGGACACGAATGTGGAATGTTGAATTGTTGATGTCCTCAGATGTCACAAGTTCCTTTGAATGAGAATACGTTTGTTTGGCTTCACGTTTATGTGCGAACGTGACCATGTGTTCTGCTCTTTCAGGCAGAAATATCTGCCGTAGCCCATGTATATATATGTAGGCATGTGTGGATGCGTCAGCGCAAGTGTGCGTGTGTGTGTCTCTGGGTGACTTCCCTATTATCCGAACACTGTTTTGCTTACTGAAATGGTGGTGGTGACGACGATGATTATGACGGTGATGATGACGACGGCGACCACCACCACCACCACCATCACCATCATCATCATCATCATCATCATCATCATCATCATCATCATCATCATCATCATCATCATCATCATCATCATCATCATCATCGTCATCATCGTCATCATCGTCATCATCGTCATCATCGTCATCATCGTCGTCGTCGTCATCGTCGTCGTCATCATCGCCATCATCGCCATCATTATAGTCACTGTAACAACATCATAATAACCATCAACATCATCATTATCATCGTCATCATTTTCATCATCATCATCATAACGCCAACATGAACCATTGTAAAGCGAATTATTCTTAATAGTTCTGAGATGACATGATTTGTTTGTAGCTGAGTCCGTCTTTATCGGTGTCGAGTCCGTTTCATCCGCATCCATTCCACGGATATAATTTTGCTAATTCACTGCATAGCATCGGTCCATTCATCTCTCCTCAGTTCGTTCAACAATTCACACACGACTCATCTCAACTTCAACATGGTATACACAACAACTTCTGCTCAACAACTTCTGCTATAATTGTATGTCTTTATGAATACTTTAGCTTTATATCTCAACGCTCACGTTTGTTTTTTTATGGATCAACACTCACGTTTGGTTGTTCTTATTATCTTTGTCCTACTTAACTAGTTAAGTTACAAACTCTTAATAGTTTCAAATTGCAACCGGTCGCTATTTAAAAAATTATGTGTAATGTAGGCTATATGCAAAACCCTGTTAGCCTGACTTTGGGTCCTTTGGAATGTCTATCCCTTCATCTTCAGTTTGTTAAAAACATCTATTTACTGTAGACCCCCAATTGTGTTGATCATTTGTTGAAGTTAAGCAATAAAATTTGTGGTTGTGGGCTGTGGCTATAAATTATGTATGGACTATGTATATATCAACTTTATTGTTGCCGCTCGAGGAACCGTGTCGAAGCAGCAGGAAATTTTAAAAATCAGCAACTATGCC
Source organism: Lumbricus terrestris (assembly GCA_949752735.1). NCBI lineage: Eukaryota > Metazoa > Annelida > Clitellata > Crassiclitellata > Lumbricidae > Lumbricus > Lumbricus terrestris. Next base: position 20,463,167 of record OX457040.1, read on the forward strand.
TCATGACATATTTGCTTCATTCTATTGTCACACTGCTTATTGTGATCTTGCGCTGTTTGCTGACTGATTCCAGGTCAACTACCTCAGTCCGTACACCAAGCGACTGTCTTTGGCGGGTCCTCAAGGGGGATTCCAAAGGAGTCCTTCAACCACCTGATTGACCCAAACGATCCTCATGACCAGGAGCAGACATCGGAGCAGAAGACAAAGGCATCGGCGACGGGGGCGGGGGTGGGGGCGGGGGCGGGGGCTGCGCACATCAAGCGACCGATGAACGCCTTCATGATTTGGTCGAAGGAGGAACGAAAGAAGATCTTAAAAGAAAATCCAGAGATGCACAACTCACAGATCAGCAAAGAACTTGGTCAGTCTGTCCGTCTGTCCTCCTGCTACTGCATGGTCAATGTTGTAACGTTTCTGTTGTTTGACGTTTTCCAGCTGTGTATGGCCCCATCTATCCCCATCTAGTCCCCATCTATATAGTCTCCATCTATATAGCTCCCATCTATCCTCATCTAGTTACAGTCTATAATCCCCATCTAGTCCCATCTATAGTCCCCATCTATAGTCCCCATCTAGCAGGGCCGGATTAACAAATGTGGGGGCCCTGTTCGGTAAAACTGTGGGGGCCAAACCTTACAGAAGCTCGACAAAATGACTGACAAAACGTGTTATATTCAACGAATCAATATTCGTCTATTATTATTAATTCATTACTTATATTATTTTTAACATTATCAACAGGTCTTTTAATAGTGTTAAACAACCGATATAGGCTATCTTTTACGGTTTAAGAATATTAAAGTGATTCATGGTTAGTCATTCTCTTGACCAGCGCACAGCACTCGTACAAGAAAACAGTGCAGAAGCGATGTTATGCCCCAAATAAATGCTTGGCTATGAAAATTTCGGGTAGACCTGCGGCAGAATAACGGTCAGGGCAAATGCTTCTTACCAGAACATTTGGCCTGATTTGCCATGTTGTGCATGGCCCCACACTGTTTACAAAATATATTTTAGCGGTTATGCCAGTTTGGCCTGATTTGCTGGCTCAAGCTCCATCCTGCTTAGATCTATGTGAGCTTTCACCCCGGTGTATGTCTCTCTGGACAGCCGTTCACTGCGCTCAACTGCTCGTAGAGAATTCCTTGTTCTTTTTTCGAGTATTGTGACCATGCAACGACGAGCATTCTCAGTAGTGGGCACAGTTATCTGCATAGGCGTAGGGGACATTTCAGCAGTGGGGGGGCAAAAATGTTACTTTTGCCCGAAAAATTAAACCCGGAATAACTGACGTCGTGCACACATAGCCATCTATGTTCTTGCACCCACACCCGGGGACAAGGGGCAAATACCCCGGGGCCTGGCCATATATTATATGGACCAGGCTGAGTAATTTTAGGCATATAAGCAAATTTATTATGTAACCTATGTATATATTCCTGACACTTAACCAGTTCAAACTTCACACGAGCAACTGATTAAATTCATAATTGTAGATTGTTTTGTATTGTATCTAATCATCTACAAAGCGCCTCTAGTAGGGTGAGCCGTTCAGAGGCGCTAATAGTGCGCAAAAACCGCGCCCAAAGAGGCATGTTTTAAGATGAGAGAATGCAGAAGAGAGACTGCCACAGAAAGTGTATAGAGCGAACGCAAGGTGAAAGCTCATTACAAAGAGAAGAATCAATTGTGGCAAATGATCGAGACTGAGCCATAGCAATTCTACGAGGAGGAAGCACGGATCAAGTCTGTTGGATGAACGAAGGGGACGGCTGGAGGAAGCTGAGTGAGGCCTTAGTATAACGTGGGGCGCGGCGGTGTAGTGGTGGCGTCGTTGCCTTGAAGCCGGAAGGTTCGAGGTTCGAATCCACCTCGCCGCGTAAGGACCTTGGGCAAGTTCTTCACTCACAATTGCTCAGCGCTTCGGCGTGAAACTCCGATGCAGTGTCCGCTCTGCATTCGGGAGCGCCTCTGAGTATTGAGAGCTTGAAGGGGCGCTATAACAAGTGCACATACAAACGTCGGTCATATATTTGGGACAAAACCCCGCTGAGCCTTGAAGATCAGAATGAGGAACTTAGATTGTACGTGAGCACGGAGAGGAAGCCAATGGGTGGAGACAGAACAGCAAAAGATCCTGAGACACCTTAAATGAAAATAAGAGGAACGTGTCCTTTTGGAAATGTGCTCAGTTAAGGTATTATCCTTCCCGTAATATAAGTGAGCGAGCTATCAAGTTCAACACCCTGATTCCGCACACTTGACAAGTAGGAAAAGATGTAAAAGATGTAAATTTTCAGAGAGCAGACCAATATCTGCACGTTGAATGTTGATGATCGCAAGATTATCGTGTCTATTTTGCCTCATGACCAGTAGAAATTTCGATGTCATTCAGACAGTGAATTCCGTGTTCTGTTGCACCTAGCTTCCATGCTGTGAATTTCCCCAAATGCCGCGAATAGTCGCAATTTTCGGTCAAATATCGGCTCTTGAATTTGCTGCGATTCTGGCCGTTATTTACCGTGAATTCAGAACTTTTCGGGAATTTCTGCCATCCATAGTTGTTGTGAGCTAATATCTAACTCCATTCGGGCAAGATTTTCGGGCAAATTTCGGCTCATGAATTTGTTTCGATTCTCGCCATTATTTAAAAAATGCTACCGTGAATTCAGAATTTTTCGGGAATTTCTGCTATCAATGGTTGTTGTGAGCTAATATCTAACTCGATTCGGGCGAGATGGAATTGGGAGATAATGTAATATACTAATGAACGTTGAACTTCAAAAAGTTTGGTTAATATTTTCCCGGGTCAGCTTGCCCGAAAAAACAGACTTGCCCGAAATTTGGGGGGGCATTTGGCCTACATGTAATTATAGTTATACCGTGTTTCCTTATGAGTATATACTATACAGCCAGGAGATTTCCTTTGGCACGCGTGCAATTGTTTCTAAGGAAAGTTTCCTACACTAGTAGATATAGGTCTACAATACGTGACAGAAGGAACGAACGACTAGATTCTTCATTTGTTATTTATATTTATAAACCCTATGCTTATGCTCCATCCAGTTGATTTTCTTCATTATTCCCCACGTCCACATATCGAGGGCCTCCAGTCTTCTTATGATTAGATTGCTTGCTTTCATGGTTCATGTCTCACATCCAAACAACACCACGTGCACTCCATGTCAATGTTTTATCATCCGTTTCTCTGGATTCCTGTTTTCTCTTTTCTTTTCAGTTTATCGTAATTCTTAAATTTAAATTTATAAGTTCCTTCTTCCTATTTTCAGGTCTAATAAAATATAGTATCATATTTCTTTCGCAGACTTCAATAATATCTTGGCAAACCGCTCTTTAGAGCGTCATGACCTTCTTGGACCAATTATAAGATCTAGGAATTATCGGAGAAGAGCAGGCCTACACAGTGAAAGTGATCGAGACAAAGGAAGTGGGTAGGACACAGGCTGAGGACAGACTCACTGCGAAGAACGGTCATGAAAGAAAAATGAAGGGAAGCGAACATGAGGAGGACCACGACAGGTTATGGATAAATCAAATGGATATGCCTATGGAAAGTTTGAGGAAGAGGCATAGGACATTTCAGCCAGCCTCGGAGGCAGAAAAACTAGAGAAGATGATGAGCTATAATAGGCCTAGGTTTCAGAAATTAAGAGTTATCCAATAACATGTCTTCTATAACGTTATTTCTCTTATTATTTTAAAGAAGACAGTCAAAGTGATTGACCCGCATGTCCTAATTTAAGATAGCCCATCACTGTTGATACTTCCGAAACAGGGCCGGATTAAGGCATGCTCAACATGTACGGCCGAACAGGGCCCCGCACTTTAGGGGCCCCCACAAATGCGGGGGAAAAGTTTCCGATAATTTTTAAATTTTTAGCAAATTTCAATCAAACGAATAAAAAAAGGTGATCAAATTTTTTTACGAAGATCCGCAAAAATTTTCCGAACAGGGCCCCACATTTCTTAACCCGGCCCTGTTCCCAAAGATAAATTTACAATAACAATAAGTTCCTGCGATTTCAACCAATTCATAAGCTGGACATAATAAATCAGATGTGTGGGAGAACTTTGCCAAAATTTCGTCAACGATAACTTCGTATTTATTATTGTTGCAGTATTCTTGCTAAGAAATTTCATCATTTCCAAAAATGCGGGCCCCTAAACCTGCGGGCCCGGGTGCTGCAGCACCCTTAGCACCTACCTTAATGCGGGCCTGATAGGCATAGACGTCTAAAGAAGAGTGTTAACAAATAAATAGCCCCTCGAATAATTTAGTCCAGTAGACCTTCAGGTCATATAATTATTTTGTTCACTGATATTCCTATTACGTAGTCTATTTACAAAAAGTTACTATGCGTATCACTTTTGATAGACGTTATAAAACGAATACAAAGCATTCACAAATAATTCTTTAAAAGTGATCACTACGTAGCCTAATAGTGCATGTCAGAATTCACTATACCTTAACAATACGGAGCGCAATACGATTGATTTTAATACAAATGATAGTCAATTATTTTAATCAGTTAATTGATTGCGTGTTCTTTAATACAGGGCAGAAATGGAAGGACATGACTAATGAGATCAAGCAACCGTTTTACGAAGAACAAGCGAGACTAAGCAAACAGCATATGGAGAAACATCCAGAATATCGATACAGGTCAGCTCTCGTCTGTTGTTGCCACAGGTGAAGAGGAAAGAGGAGCAGATGGAGGAAGAAGGAGCAAGGAGAAGGAGCAGGAAGAGGTAGAAGGATGAGGAAGAATTAAGGAGCAGGAGGAGGAAGCTACATTGTATATGATACCATAGTTTAATTTCAAGCTGGCATATCGCAGTACGGTTACAATTCATAGTGTCAATGGATCTATCTAGTAAACTGAATTATTATGCAACTGGGTGGTTTGATCAAAGCTAAACATTTAAAATAAGCAGTAAAATAATGATATTATTAATGGTGCGAGTAGGTTTCATGACACTCTTTATTGTTTTGGGATTTATCAATGAAGTTAGACAAAGTGAATGTCATTAATGTAACATCCTACAATGACCTACATGACGGACCATTTACATATAGATCTTAGCTTAAAGGATTAAATTTGACTACATACTTTATATTGTACCATTATTACAACAGATGTAAATATAGACCACAGGCGCCGAAAAAATGCTGCGTAATCGAAACACTATCATCATATCTAAGATATGGATGTAATTCATTTTTTAATTAAAGGCCGAAACCAAAGCGCGTGTGCATCATAAACGGAAAGAAGATGAAGAAATCCGACTACAATCGACTCATGAATTCGCGTCAGAGGGAAATTCGACCAAAATACGGTGGATTCAAGGGTAGGAGGCGTTCGAGCTCTTTTTAAATGCTTTGGGGAATTTCAGCCACCCCTCCAACCAAGCACTGCGACAATAATTTCAAACTATTCCACCCTCACTCATTTGCCTCAAAGCCAACGTCAAAAAACAACCTTTCCACTTTTAGATCAACTTATCCCAAATTTCATTGATTCTACTCTCTAGCCTTTCATGAAATCAATCTCTATCATATCCATGCTCCGATTCCCCTACAGATACCGTATCATATACAGGGTGGGCCATAAAAAAGACCCCCCTACGGATCTTTGTCAATATCTTAGCCAGAAATAAGAATATCGAAATGAAATCTTGCAGGTTTACAGAATATTTACACATGATGGCCAGATTTCATCAAAAATATTTCAAACAGAACAAGAGTTATATCACTTTTAGTGAGACCACCCAATGTTTTTTGACGATTCTACTTTAAAATTAATTGGATTTAGCTTCTTTGTAAAATTTATTAAATCTACAACATGCTTTTCAAGCTTGAGTGATCATGGCTATTTTCATTGCCATCATGTGGTCTAATCATCATTTGATCAAAGGAACCAACCAAATAGAATTGATTGAAAACTGACTCATCAACGGTATCATCAATTATTTGATTGATGAATCAATCGGAACGTAGCAGTTATGTCAATCGTCTTTCGACTTTGTTTTGAAGGTTTTACACAGGATCCACCAACTTCACAACTATCGTCACAGTTCAATCCTCATATTTTGACTGGTTCCATGATATCGACGGCATCCTTCATCGCAGGGTCAGGTACTCGCCTGGCGACCAGGAATCTCGACGGAAGTGACGACAGCTGCAGCCATGACGTAGAAATGACGTAATCAATCGATTTGCCAAAAGCATCCAATCGGGTTCGAAGCGATCAACTGAGAGAGGAGAGCCTTGACTGAAGGATATTCACAGCCAAAGATTGTACAAATAACGAGGGATTGTTCAGCGTTCAAACGTGTGAGATTGAGTAGCATTTAAAAGAGAGACTAAGTAGCATTTAAAAGAGAGTTTGAGTATCATTTAGGAAAGAGTTTGAGTAGCATTTAAAAGAGAATTGAGTTTCATTTGAAAGAGAGTTTGAGTATCATTTAGAGAAGAGTTTGAATATCATTTAAAGGAGAGTTTGAGTATCATTTGAAGGAGAGTTTGAGTATCATCTACAGGGGAGTATGAGTAGCATTTAAAACGTCAGTGATTGCATGAAGGGCGTTGAACAGCCAGAGATTGGACAGATTTGGGTAGATAAGACTTATAAAGTGACCAATTTCCGGTAGGCCTAGAGGTCTTACTTACACTTCACATGCGGCTCAGTGGATGGTCAAGCGCTATCTCACAGTGTCCAACTGCCTAGCATTCCATTTGTATAGAGTCGGCAGACTTCGATTGGTTAAAATGTAACTAATCATAATCTCATTTGCTTTACATTGCAACGTTTGCGTGGGGTATTTTAACCCTTGACAGTTCTGTTTCACTTTGTTTATAGTCTACTAACAGCAATATCACACGTGTATATTTGTTACCTCAATGTATATAGGCTACAGTGCAGTAGTAGTGAGTTTTGAAGTAGTTACAGAAAGATCAATAAATTATGAGGATTCAACATCATCTTGCAACAATAGGCTAATTAATTGTCGATTTTGTAAGAAAATTTATATAAAACGCAATATTTAGAATTACTTTATAAGTTGTCGATTTTATTAGATGTTATCTTTAATTTGTACAATTTTGTGCGCTGTTTTCTAACATTCTTGAAATTGTTCTTATTCGTCTGATATTTTTTACCCAAAGTTTTTCAAAGAGCTGTTTAGAACAGAAATGTTTGCAGCCCTCAACCTGTGCGTTTCTATTTGAAATCTGCTATCTAATGTTTGCTATGCAACGCATTTTTTTTACTGTTTTATAGCATTTGATACTTCTGGCAAAACACTAGGCTTTGACGTCCTAGATAGGCCTATGCACGTGACTGCATAAGCCCCGCCTACGACATATGTTGACAGGGTTAATCAACGCACTTCGAAAGGATGTGTCTCTATCTTGTTCTCTAGACTAGTTCTATGGTGTGATAGATTGTTATCATTGCATGGTTTATAACATCCGGACAATTCTCGGTAACCTAAGTCTCATTTGTTCTGACTACTAATATTACCCATAGATCAAGCGTTATTGGAGTTGTGTGTCTCTTTTGTTAATGTTTTCGGCGGTGTTTGGACGTGTATTACTGAAATGTAGTGCTCCAATGGTGAACTTGTGTCGTTTCAAGTAAATGATAAAAATCCTATTACAGCTGAAGACAGTCAAACTTCATTTTGGAATCCAGAGCGCCGTTGTTTTAGTCGTGAGTGTCGTTCTGCTATTACATACAGTGATAATCAACAGCCAGATACTGATTGGTGCGAAGATGGTCGTCGTTCATGGATCATGAGGCTGCCGTGGGATGGCCGGATTTACTGGCAATTGTTTTTATATAGCGCTCCTTCAAGGTTATCCACTCAGGAGCGCTCCATGTCCAACCCCGGTTGAATAAGACAGTCTTAAGAAGAGAAAGAAAAGAAGCAGAAGGATGATTAGATATTTGACGAAGGATAACAGGGAGCTCATTCCAGGTCGCAGGGCAGCCACGGAGAAAGCACGGCGCTGCCTGATTGCAGTCCGTGAACGGGGAACAATAAGTTCCGCTTGTGCAGCTGAGCAGAGAGAGCAGCGCCGCTGTATGTGCGTAGTGGAGCAGCACATCTCCTGCAAGTATAAAGGGGCTAAACCCTCAAAATAGCGCCGGACCAAGACAGAAATTCTGTATCAAATGCGCTGTGGGTAAGGAAGCCAGTGGAGTACATCCCGCATGTACTCAGAGACTCGGCCAAACTTGGAAGTGCAGCCTATGAGGCGGGCAGCGGTGCGAAGGACCCTATTTAGGAGCCCTACACGACAGGCCGGAAGTCCACCCTGAGGTTGTGATTTTGGTCCACCCCAGAGTTATAGAATGTGTTAACCTCTAAAGAAATTGTTAAGTCAACCAAATTCAATGACAGTATCGTTTTGTAATCAATCAAGTTTCGTATGGGTCATCATACTATTTATAATTTAAAGAGTATTTATAATTTAAAAAGTATTTCATTCCATCTAATTATCTATGAACACAATGAGAAAACTAACAAGAATTAAACTAATTTTAAACCGTTGCATTCAGGGACTTCTATCCCTATCGTACACAGGGCTGGTGCGACATCAGCCCATGTGAAAAACAGGGGGGATTAGAAATGAGCCAAAGCTCACGTCGGGAGAGGGAAGGCCGGCCGGAGATGGAGGATGGATAAGGATTGCTCACGGTTGTCTACGAGGGATAGAAGCCCCTGGCTTTATTTATTGCATTTATTTAAGTATAGCTCGGTTACTTAAGAAGTCAGAGAATTCCACGAAGCACCGTGTGCATTTATCTATGCAAGCTACCGTACGAAAATCAAATAATTAATTCAAACATACACAATTACACGTGGTTCTAACAACTAGACGCCTCTGAAAGCTATAATTATTATGAACGTCAAGCACTGTTTTTCTTAAATCCGTTTGCACAATTAAAGCTTAAGAGATACAAAAATTGTCAAAAAAGCACAGAATATTGAATAATGTTTTAATGCATAGAATTATGACGAAGATGCGATGTTCTGAGGCAGAGTTTGATGTTGCTCCACATCCTCATAGCGACACATGTAGAGCTCGTTCGAAGATCAATGATGAAAATCGTCTATTTAGGCCTACTTGCAGATCACAAGCAACCCGTTATACGTTCAGATCTGTGGGGGGACATCGATTTGGGTTTCATTGGCGTTGAGTATATATAAACGCGGTTACGAATACATGGTCATCTTCAAAAACTGCAAAACAAAAAAATACGACACATTGATACACGTGCTGACGGAAACCAGGTGGTCCGTTACATGGTGAAATTTTGCTAACTTTAGTCCTACCCGAGCACGTATCGGGCAACACACTTCCTCCACTCGTCCCTATCCATAGCCAGCTCTTCAGTCTCCTTCAATGACATCTCCAAATATCTCAAGTACCGTAACCATTGATGGTGTGCTGCCAGTTCTTTCGTGGTTTTCTTCTCTTCCTGCTATCAATCCTCGTCCATACGAACAACATGTTCCATCCACCTCAATCTTCTCTTTCTAATGATGTTTTTCATAATCTTCTTGTCCTGTCTTATCTCTTGTAATTTTTGCTTGTTATCCTGTCCCGCCACGCCACATGCATGCAGAATCCTTCTCACCCACCTATGGTGTGACACTGCCTCCAACCTTTTTCTGTTCGTCACCGTCATGGGCCACGTCTCAAATCCGTACACTCTAATCGCGAAGTATGTCATATGGTAAGCTTAAGCTTACTACGGCTTGTCCACTGGGTGGATAGTTTAAGCTATGTCTTATGGCAACCTCCACAACTTACTTCGAAAGTAACTTCTGTACCTTACCACAAAGTAAGGTCAAGGTTACTTCGGGTTTGTCCAACAGGTGGATAGTTAAGGTAACCATGTGGCGACCTGCAGAGCTTACTTCACCAAGTTGCTTAGGTAACCATGTGGCGACTTGCAGAGCTTACTTCACCAAGTTGCTTAGGTAACCATGTGGCGACTTGCAGAGCTTACTTCACCAAGTTGCTTAGGTAACCATGTGGCGACTTGCAGAGCTTACTTCACCAAGTTGCTTAGGTAACCAGGTGGCGACTTGCAGAGCTTACTTCACCAAGTTGCTTAGGTAACCATGTGGCGACTTGCATAGCTTACTTCACCAAGTTGCTTAGGTAACCAGGTGGCGACTTGCAGAGCTTACTTCACCAAGTTGCTTAGGTAACCAGGTGGCGACTTGCAGAGCTTACTTCACCAAGTTGCTTAGGTAACCATGTGGCGACTTGCAGAGCTTACTTCACCAAGTTGCTTGGGTAACCAGGTGGCGACTTGCAGAGCTTACTTCACCAAGTTGCTTAGGTAACCATGTGGCGACTTGCAGAGCTTACTTCACCAAGGGTCCTATCTTTCTACATGGAACGGTAATGTAACTGCAAAGCTGGGCATCTTACTTTGTAAGATGCCCAGCTAATATAATAAGATGCCCAGGCTAATATATGGAACCTTCAGTGCTACTTCTATACAATGATTGTCAATGAACCTTGATATTTTCATCAGAATTAGTAATTAAAGTGAACTATTCAATACCGTAATATACTACAACAGAAAAACCCAATGATAAATTTTATTAATGTAATCGTCAGCATTATAATATGTTAAAGTCAACGAGTTTATTACATTTAAACTCGTCAACATCACCAATCAAACAATCATCAAGTATAAACGAAGCCGTAAAAGAGCAATAGTTTAAACAAGGATGGGCCCTGATTTCCAGTATGCAACTGCTTACATTGGATAGTCACAATTGCTGAGATCTAAGCATGCAAATTATTATATTAAACACAGACTGAAGAGTATATTAGTAAAACAAGGTCTTAAGATCGGCATCAGTCTTACACTAGCAAAAAGTCAAGTAAGAGGATTATAATAGAGAACTCAAATAGTTAATAGGAAACAAACATTAATTTGAAAGTCTGCAATGTTATTACATAATAGGAATGCCTTTTATACTATCATAACAGAACTGATGCTAGTTATCGTAGTGCTAGTATTAACAATAGTAACTAATATAAATATCAGTAATCCTATTGTTAGTAATAATTGATAATTAGTAATCATAATAGCAATGGTACTAGTACAATCTCCAACATTTTTCAAGTCATGCTATTAGCAATAGCAGTAGCAATAGTACAATAACAGCAACAATAGCCTTTAACGGAACATAATGGTCAGTACCAATCACCCTAAATATCACCTTTTAGCAAAAAAACTAAAAAAGAATTTTTTTAATTATTCATAAAAGCAGGTTAAGCTGAATTTAATCAATTTTCGGTACATTATTAACAATTCTGTGACAATTGCATGAATAATAATAGAAGCAATGTTCAGCAAATGATACACTTTTAGAACAGGATCAAGAAATAAAATTAACATTGAAGTCTTCCAAAATGCTAAGTGATCGGCAAAAAGATATGTAAAAAATCAAAATTCATAATTAGTCATGTTCTAGTAAAGTCTACATAAACTTGTTGTAATCTACATTTAAAACCACAACCATAATATTTATTGAAACCAAAAGTAAAACAGCTGAATAAAGTTACTAATAAGATACAAATACAATTTTTTTGAAAGGGCAAGTCTTAAAAGGAAGCCCTGCAAACGATGATAATCTAGAATAAACATTTAATCGAATAGTGGCAAGATGGCAGGATATGGCGCGGTGGTGTAGTGGTGGCGTTGTTGCCTTGAAGCCGGAAGGTTCGGGGTTCGAATCCACCTCACGTCGCCGCGTAAGGACCTTGGGCAAGTCCTTCACTCACAATTGCTCAGCGCTTCGGCGTGAAACTCCGGTGCAGTGTCCGCTCTGCATTCGGGAGCGCCTCTGAGTAGGGAGAGATTGAAGGGGCGCTATAACAAGTGCACATACAAACAAAAATATAACCCAAAGCTTAGGTGTGAATACAAAGATAAAAGAAAAATTTCTACAGAAATGTATCAGTCATTGCAGAATTGATCACATTGCAGTCATAATATTTTATAATATGCAACAGAAATGATCTCAACTTAAGTGCAGGAATTATTACAAAAGAAACGAACAATTAAAAATAAATTGGTATGAGCAAATCATGAACTACAGTTCATTCGGCTGAATGACAACCGTAATTGCAAACTAAAGTACTATAACGCTGCGCATAAAGCACATAGACCTTAAAGAAAAACTAGTAAACACTCCAACGATAAACAATCTCAAATATGAGTACTTGATATCTGAGGGTACAAGCACTTCATATTTGTTACTCAATAGAAATTGCTACAACACATAGTCTAAAATAATTAAGTCAATTCGAAGAGTAAGATTCAGATACTTTAGAACTAGCGAGAGAAAAAATGGAAATGAAAATTAGAATGAAAGATTCACAGTAAATTACAGCACAATACAAAAATTTGTGTAACAGAGTAAAGATCTCAGCGAAGAAAGATAAACAGGGGTGGATAGAGAAAAAATGCAATCAGATTGAGAAGTGCACAATGGAAGAGAAAACAATGGAGGCATACAAGTTTGTAAAGGAAGTAAACAGGAAATGGCAACCGAAACAAACAGCAATAAAGGACACAGACGGAAATATAAAAATGGATAAGGATAAATGCAAACAAAGGTGGACGCAATATTGCAGTGAACTATACAACGACCAGCAGTGCAAACAGTGGACTCAGACTGAGCGGTCCCAATGCAGACCTGCTGATTCCGGTCACGCAGGTAAGAAGCTAACCAGTTTAAGACTGTCCCAGAGACGCCAAAGCTATTGGCAAGTCTTGAAAGAAGCAACTGATGGTCAACAGTGTCAAAGGCTGCACTGAGGTCAAGACATACTGAGAGGCAGGCTTTCCCGTTGTCAATAGACGAGAAGATGATATCCAGTGTAGAGACAAGGGCGGTCTCAGTGGAATAGCCTTTGCGGTAAGATGACTGATAAGGACTGAAGTTGGGACAAGTGATGTTCACGTTTCTTAATACGAGTGAGAAACAGACGTTTGAGGATCTTAGAAATGTTATTAAGGCTGGAAATAGGTCTGAAGTTTGAAAGATTGCTGAAGAGTCTAGGTTAGGTTTTTTAAGCAAGGGTGTGACTAGAGCGGATTTGAAGCATGACGGCATGGGCGCCCGCACATAGGGGCAAGAGGGGGCACTTGCCCCCCCTGGAAAATCGATTTTCTATTTTTAACTACTACTTTTTGGCTTTTAACTAATTTCTTCGCACTAAAGTGCTAGTGTTACAAAATTAAACACAATGTAAAACTGAGAAATCGACATAATATAGAAACCTCTGTGAAGAATAACCCTGTTCCTAATTTTCTGCTTTGCATTTCAAGCTCTTGCTGAAAAAATTGAGCTTGACCATTGTTTTTGCCCCCTCCTGCAAAAATTTATGCGGGCGCCCATGCATGACGGCAAATGTCCTCCAGCAAAAGACAGGTTGGCCAAGCATGCAATAAGGTGGGAGAAAACATCAGAGCAGGAAAGCATAAGAGATGTTGGGATGAAATCCATTTGGGATAATTTAGGAGCCATGCTTTTAAGAAGATTGTAGACTTCAAAGTAGGGGACATGTGGCAAGTCACTGAAGGCAGATCCAGAGAAATCAGAGTCAAGCAGCAGGTCATTCCATAAAAAATAAGCAGTACATTTAGCAATTTTACATTTTAAATTGTTAATCTTGTTGATAAAAAATGTAGCAAAGCTAGATCACAGAATTTGATTTTCAGAGTCTGAGCGTTGGCAATCGAGAGTATCTTTCGAGTGCAGAGGATGTTGGGAGATGCGCCATCGATCCCGTGGATTATCAGCGCTTTCGAGTCGACTACGAAAAAAATTACGTTCTTGATTCATTTATAAGTTCGTTTGCAACACGACGATCATTGTTACAGATCGATGACTGCAGGAACATCTGAAAACAAGAACCAGAATTTTATTAATAGTATCACAAAAAAAGAATGAATACAATTTTTAATTATAATGTGACAATAGACCTCACACATAGTGTCCTTGACAACCCATTTGGAGGGTGATAGACAAAAGTGTGCAGTCATGCTAAAATCACCCTCGAAATTTACAATCGTATTGACTGAAGTCATTTATTAAATGACAAACAAAAAAGCAACAAAATATATGCAATGACAACACATTTACAGAAGAGTTCTCTGCTGTAGATGTCAAAAGGACAACCCTAAAGGGCTTATAAACCTGCTAAGTCAAGGGTTGTCTTCTTTCCATTGGAATTATTTTTGAATGACCTAACGATATTTGGATACTGGTATATTAGGGTTGTCCAGAAAAAACAAAAAGTTTCAGAAAACACCAAAAGTGAAATTTTTCCCATGATTTTATTCATGTGTGACCTACAGATATTTTTTACAGAATTTTAAAATGTCATCCTTAGGTCCCTCATGGCCCCTGAACTTTGGGACCAATTTTGATAGAAATCGCACTGTATTTTCAATACGAACAACTGATGGCGAAGCAGATAGGACTCACAGTTGCACTATTAGACACCAAACTGATATAATTTTCATTACTCGACTAATCAGCAATAAAACAAGTTGAAATGTACATTCTGAGCAATATAAGGGGGCCGTCCATAAATGACGTCACGCAATTTAGGACGATTTTTTGACCTCGAACCCTCTCATTACACGTCGTCACAAAATTCATACAATATCTAGTAAGAAACTGTCACAAATAGTCACAGATGTGTGACCCAGCCCCTCCCCCAGCGTCACATCATATCATCGATTCATATGGTTCACATCCCTATTTTTCACATACTGTTAGTAATGCGACTGTTGTGAATGCCTTGACACAACTTCAGGGGCCATGAGGCACCTCAGAATGACATATATCTGTAGGCCACACATGAATAATATCATGGGAAAAACCTCACTTTGGGTGTTTTCTGAAACTTTTTGTTTTTCTGGACAACCCTACTGGTATATACACAGTGCCAGACAAGTAAGAAAGATGAGGAAAAACTTAACATGTTCGTAACTGATGAGATTCGATTTAAAATGAGATTCGATTTAAAAAATAAAAAGCACTGCATTCACTATTTCATACCAATTTAACACACACAGAGCATAAATATTTGTACATACGGCCCCCAGGTCCAATAATGCTTTAATGCAGTTCTAAATTGTTTCAAATATGGTATTTTTATCTATATTTTTCAATGGCTACAAGACGAGAATTACAAAATCATGGACCCATGCATTTGACCGATGTGCTTAGTCTACTCAGATCTACACTTTCTGAGGTAGTAAGTGCAGCGCGAACCCATTTTAAGTGGAGGTGCTAACAACTGAGAAGGCTCAATGCTATGTGACCAAAGAGTGAAAGGAACCATGAGCTTCTTCATAGCCAAAGAGCACAAAGCACGATGAATAAATTTCTAGAACAAATTAATGAATAAATAATGAATAAACACGATTTGAAAATACATGAGTCTCAGTTAGCCCTGGCAATGCCAATACCATACTGTAGTCTGGAGCGTTTCGGATTAGAGTCTTGAAGAGGCGGTGCAGCAAGTGCTCTTACATACATAGGACTACTTGCATGCTCAGCAGACATAATCCTGAGCAGTTATACAAGAGACAGTGGGATGTAGAAGCGAACATTTACAGGTACAAATGTCATATGTATGCATTGTTCTATTTATAGAAACTCTTGATGATTTCAGAGAAACTGGAGCCAATTCTTTGATGTCATTGTCATATTCATGTCCAGAAGCCTAAAATCTGTAGGAAATTGGAAATTTCATGTCAGAGGCAAAACTTTCATGAAAATTTGTTGTAATCTGCAAACAATTGTTGGGAGTCATTTACTTTCTAAGATATGGGTCATATTTAACCCAACCCGCTTGGCCTCATTCCTTTAGACTTCTCAGCTCGTGTGAGAGCTAGAAGCATTCTTGGTGTCATTATTCAGCTCTACTGAGTAGATTATTTATGACTATTTAAAAGTGTAATATAGAGCCCATATTTGACAAGTATTTAGCACTTTAACCTCGACCTCGAACAGCCTCTGAAGAAATCAGAATGGGATCTCTAATGGTTGCTCTGCTAGAATTTTTTTCTATAATTCTGTGAATATCAATGTCCATTCTTCTGAAATTGGAATCGTCCAATGTTCAACTTAATTTTTTTGGCATAATTATAGACTGAATAATTATAGAATCCCATTCCGATTTCTTCAGTCTTGTACAAGACTCTGTAGTCTAGAAGTGTGATCTTCGGATTTAAGAAACACAGCAAGGACAGTTAATGTAAAGTGTCAAATTGTCAAATATGGTCTCTATGTTAAAGTTTTAAACAGTTGTCATTAATCTACCCAAACATGTCATCGTAAGAGCTGAATAATGACACCAAGAACACATTTCTAGCTCTGCTGGAAGATTGACAACCCGTATTTCAGAGTGATGTAATTGATCAAAAAATGTTCTCTTGGGTTTAACATTCTTATGTGGGTTTAACATTCTTATGTGATTCAACAAGTATGCCAAATTCCAAGTAAATCTGAGTCTGTCATGTCAATCATGGCTGCAAATTAAGTTGATTTGACAGTTGATGCATCAGTCTTTGTATATGTATGCACAATGCATGTGTTATTTATGGGTTAGTTAAAAAAGCAAAGAATGATAATTAATGTTCTACTTGCCTCACTATACGCCAGTGGGACTCTTTTTCAAAGATGAAACCTAAAAAATTACAAGAATACATCCATTACATTTCCTATAAGCAACACAATATTTGCAGAGCTCAGTTCATTGAATATTTTGCTCTAAATTTTCCCTTTAGGGATTCTCAACTGAGACCATTTTACAGCAGATGTTTAGTGCACCATCAGTTAATGGGTTCTACAAAACACACCGGTCTAATAGAAACTCCTAATGGCCAAAAGTTTGTGACCGGCATATTTTAAAGAATGAATTCACTGAAAAACAAGCAACTTTTGAAAATACAGATTATGTAGTGCCTATTCAATGTATAATGTCATCACACACCACTGGGAACAAAATTAATACTTAGAATTGAATATTTTTTCAGAAATCTTTTTTTGCAAAAGTATAGATTTTGGCCAATTACCTTTGTAACTTGAATAAATCACAGATTGACACAGACACAATGATAACTCAAAAATTATTTCAATTGCTTTCACTGTCTGTTAGTCATTTAATGTCACTACAATAAAAAAAATAACACGGAGGTTTTGATAGTTTGAATGAGCTGCAGCATCGATTCGGCAAGTTTTTGACAGCATTCAGGTGTTATTTCCAGCATCCACACAACATTTATGCAGTTGATCAAGTGGGCACCCCGTCAAAAGGGCGCCGACAATAGGGCCCCGACAAAAGAGCGGCGCTCTTAAAAGAAATAACATCAATGAAGAGTCGCCCTAGAGGTGGCAGAGATTCGCCGACCCCCAATGAGTGTCGGGTCGACCTGAACCCCCTGCGAAGGATTGGGATCTATTGCTTCAAAACTGGGGCCGTGTATTGCTAACAAGCAAGACCACAAACACACAGACTTACGAAAATATATATAAGATATTGCTAATTCTACTCCTGGTGCGCTGTACAGGCATCATGTAACTGCAGTTAAAAGTAAACAACATTCTCTGCACATCAGGCTGTCAGCTGAAAAACTGTGTGTCTCAAGTCGTTCAAATCCACGTCGGGTAAAATTTTATTCAGAGATTCCTGCTCCACCTACACCGCTAGTCAACTCAGTTATAAGTATACTCAACATGGACAATTAGCGGGAAAATGAGATGGTAAGGGAGAGGACATGACAGCCACCGTTGTATGTAGAGGCTAAGAAAATGAAGTAACTAACACTTCATACCCATGGCTGCCTCACGTATAGCCTAAACATAAGACTGCTCTTATTCCAAAGTCAAAATTGCAAATCGTGACCTGTCAAAAGTAGATGCTTGTGATCTCTAAGTATTAGTTCCATTTTCAAAATCTATCTGTAGACTAGCTGGGGTACCCGGCGTTGCCCGGTAAATTTAGGATTCGACCCGCTCCGGCCACAACCCCACCACACAACACCCCACCACACTCCGACCTCTACCGGTACGCAACCTGAGAAATTTGGGTTTCAGGAAAATTTACACACCCCATCCCACCCCCACACCTTCACCCCACTCCACCATCCCTTCACCCCACCCCTCGACCCCAACGCCACCCCAGATCCCACCCCTCCACCTCCGTGAAATCTGTACTGGCAAAAGAGCTGACCTTAAATACCTCTAAAATGGTGTAAACCGCTGCTTTTATGCGAATGGGACCGAAAGACGAACTGGCAAAAGCGCTGTTCTTAAACACGTCTAAAACGTTGCCAAGCGCTGCGGCTGCATTTATGCGTAATTGCGTATGGGACCGAAAAAAAGTGCAGTCATAAGCGTGCGAGGGCAATGTCCAACAGGGAAAATGGGGGTTTGCCGCCCCACCCTGGCCCCATGGTGGCAGAGATTCGTGAACCCCTCCAATGCATGTCGGATGCCGAGACAGACACAGTAGTGAAGGTTGGGAGTGAAAAGCTCAAAAACTGTGGAAATGCATTCTGGACAAAGTCACATACATAGCCACATCCTTTCTTATAGATATAGATGAAATGACAAAGAATGGTATCCATTCTGACCAGATTTTTTACTCTCTGACAATTTATACTTTACTATAAGCTTCTAAAGAAGCGCATAATATTTTGCAAGCTTTATGACGGGTTTAAAACAAGCACAAATTTACAGGAATATAATCAAATTGGAATTTCACCTTTGATTCAACTTGAAGTATGCACGAAATTGTCACTGCCGGAGAGAACTCAATGCCAGTCATTCAAAAGTATCTGAATCAAAACAAAATTCATGACTTCAGTGAGCACAGCATAAAATGTTTGACTGGTCTCACCACATCTATCTTTGTCAGAGCTATAGCCTAACAATGCATTTATATACCGTTATCAGCAAACCACTTACTTTACCTGGTAAGATTTAATAGCACTAATTAATGTCATTCAAATGACTTTAATGTTACTCTTTTCATTCCAAACCTCATCCTTACTCTCTCTAGGCTCTGAAATTGTCTGTTTTTTAAATTGCATATGATTTTTTGGTTGTTCATATCAGGGTCTCCGCAATGCGTTTGCTGGTGGCTCAATAAAAAGGTAAACCGAAATCCCCAAAAATGACGAAAAAACACAAGCGCGATTTCTCGAAAAAACAGTTTTATAGAAAACAGCTTAACTCCCGAAAGCTACCAAGAGTAATTTCGTAAACCTGTATTTTGTTGTCGTAAAAACCAATTTGCCACTGCATATGTTTCAGCGTTGGTCGAATATAAGTCAAGTAGACGTCAAGATTTCTTGTTAAATATAAGTCGGGTAATCCCAAAGACTGTATACAAAGCAATATGGTTGCCAAATCTTTTTTGAGGATTCGGGTTGATCTCAACATGTTTACCATTATTTTAAATGCATGACATAAAAACAGAACTTTTCAGTCAAGATTGGGTCGGGAGCGTTCCCAAGTAGTAATTAAGCAGGGACGATGGATAAACCTCCATAATCAATTAATGAATAAAATATAGAACTGTTAGGAGTTGTTGATAACGCAGGATTACAAATCATGGCGTAACTAGGTTAGGCATTTTGAGGGTCGGTTAGGGCTCAGGTTAGGCATCATGATGGTCGGTTCGGGTAGAGGTCTAGAATGGCTTGGTAGCACTAAACAATATGGCCGTCAATGATAGAGGCTAGAGCGGTCTCTCCTACGGCAATCAATAGCCCAATATTTCCGCCAGCCCTCTGACCTAGATCGATAGCTCAATGTTTCCGAGATAATAATTTATTTGGTGCCGTAATAGAGAACACAAATTACGATTTCTCTTCGCACGTAATATAATTATAGATGGCCCATAAGAGATTATTTTCTGCTTATGGATGGCACTTTTGGCGCCGTATACGTGGCTTGTGTACTTAATTGTCATTATTATTCTCTAACTTACCTTATTGCTGCCTCTAAAACGCAGCATGAATTGTCAACGATTATTTAATTACTTTTGCCACCACCAAGAAATTGGCGGTCTGTCAACCGCGGATTGTTCAATAAAGAAAATATGGTAATCCCGAAGACTGCGTGCCTGCATACAAAACAATATGGTTGTCAGCCACTTAGCTAAAATACAGCGCTGCGACCTATCAGCCGATTTGCATGATACAATGCGCTCAGTAAGTAATAAACGCAAGATCTAAGTAAAAGGGTCAGGTTAATAAAGTTATAAATGAGGGAAAATATGCAGTAAATAAGTGTCAATATAAAATTTGAGGCTAAGGCCACAGCGCTCTATTTTAGCGATTTCTTTGGCGGCCATACTGTGTACATGGACAGGCACGCAGTCTTCGGGATTACCAATATTATTATTCCGAATTACTTACTTTCTCGAAAACATTGGGTTATCGATCGCAGTAGGTGAGGCCGCTCTATTCTGCCTCTATCTGTGACCACCATATCGTTTACTTGCTATCGAGTCGTTCTAGACATCTACCTAGAGGTTAGGATTAGGCGTCGTGAGGGTCGGTTAGAGTCAGGTCAGGTGTCGTGAGGGTCAGTTAGGCTTAGGTTCAGTGTCGTCATTCGGTCCCCGATACTATATTGTCGCCCAAATCATTAGGCTGCGTGTGTGACATTTAGAAAATCGATTTCGCAGATCCGGTCGACATCAGGTTCGGAATTCTGGTTTCAGGTCTCAACACAATGGGGCGCAGTGGTGTAGTGGTGGCGTCGTTGCCTTGAAGCCGGAAGGTTCGAGGTTCGAGTCCACATCGCCGCGTAAGGACCTTGGGCAAGTCCTTCACTCACAATTGCTCAGCGCTTCGGCGTGAAACTCCGATGTAGTGTCCGCTCTGCATTCGGGAGCGCCTCTGAGTAGTGAGAGCTTGAAGGGGCGCTATAACAAGTGCACATACAAACAATGAAGCACATAAATAACAATAATAATAATAAATAATAATATATTTTCTTTAATTAAATGCCTGCAAGACGCACTGCGCTTTACATTTACAGGTTATGCAGTAATCTTAATTAAACTTAACTACCAACTGAACAGACAGTTTTGTAATTACACGGCGCCAATGGCAGCCTACAAAGCAAATCCGCCCAACGGGGGCTCGAACTCACTACCTCTCGCACTCTTGGCCAGCGTGTTAACCACCACTCTACCTGGCCCCCATGCTAACTTACCGTTATGGTGATCCGTCAAGGCAGTTCAATGCGATGTACAACATACCATACTCCCAAGGAGCAAACTTACAGTCAAATTTCAGTCTTCTTACATACACCCAGAGCCGTATATTTCCAACACCTCGTGGCTGAAAAACATGGCGGCTGGTAAGCGGCCCTTCTTCTTGCAGCCTCTGCATTGCGATGTATTCGTGCGCGCTGTTACCCCAATGACATTAAAAAAAGTCCCTCAGTAAACTGTAAAATTCGTAGAATTAGACAATTATTTAATTAATCGGAGATAATGGTTGTCGTATTTGCATGTTCTAAATATGCTTCGTTGTAAAATATATTTACTGCCCTACATATATATTAAGTTTAATTTTCCATTTATCCAACGCGCGTAATCAGGTCACGCATCTAAGTAAGTATGTAAGCAATTGACAACGATCGTATAATCTCAAAATTTCTACAGCGCTACTCGAAAGCCAAGCGTGTGGCACCAGCTTATTCACAAGCGCTGCATTGAGTCAAAAGTGTTGTCCGTTAGAGTATTCCATGGTGGTCCGCCATAGAATCAGGGGCGAAAGAGATACTAAGGCTACTTATCAGTAAGATAGTCAATTGAACTTTATACTAAACGTGGTAAACATAATTATATAGGCCTACATATAAATACTTCAGTATTCTATTTGGACCCATGGCAGCGGTGGTGTAGCGGTTTGTTCTGTGCCTTGTGACAGGAGGTTTGCAGGTTTGAATCTACCCCAAGCCACCGCGTAGCGATGTCGGACATGCAGGTTGCTCGCCCAGAATTGTCTTTGAAGAAGGCAATGGGAAACCACCTCACTCATCTCATGCTAAAAGGTGGCTTTAAAGCCAGTGACAATCCGGCAGAAAACTCATCATCATCATAATCATCATCATCATCATCATCATCATCATCATCATCATCATCATCATCATCATTTAAACCTTTGGTTCTGTTTTGAACCAATTTCTGCTTTTTTGGTCATGCATCGAAATAAATTAGCCTACGTCGTCATCAGACTGCTGGACTAAGTGAAAAATAAGACTTAGTAAGAAAATACTTTATTGGACTTATAGGAAAATGGTGGGTGGGTAGATGAATGAAGAAATGATTGAGCAAAAGGACGGACGGATTGGTGGCTGGATGGGTGAGTTGGTGGATGGATGGATGGATTGGATTGGATTGTGGGTGGGTAGATGAATGAATGAATGAATGAATGAATGAATGAATGAATGAATGAGTGAGTGAATGAATAAATGAATAAATGAATGAATGAATATATGAATGAATGGATGGATGGAAGGACGGACGGATTAATGGATGGACGAACGGACGGAAGGACGGATTAATGGATGGACGGATGGACGGACGGACGGAACGACGGGCGGGCGGGCGGCAAGTGGGCGGATAGATGGATGGATGGATGGATGGATGGATGGATGGATGGATGGATGGATGTCAATAACTTAAACGCATGCTAGATATAAACATACGGATTGTACATATACGCACACTTACTTATTTACTTTCAAACATAGAGGTCTCCGTGTGTATAATTTGTACTGGTACAATGACCTCTGACCGACAAACGACAGAGTCTTGGCCTCTAGTCGGCTAGAATTAAAAGTTTCTCCATTGGTACCTTCGAAAAATTCTAACAAGCATATAATTTTCAGTATTTGTTTATCTATGTATTTACATTGTACAAAGTGAAGGATACAGAAAATTTCGAACGTTTACCATGTTTTTCGGGCAATTTGTTGGTGATCGTTACCCTGTTGTTGATGTCCCGTGGTAATGGCGCGCCGCTATACTATGGCTGCCGTTCGTTTGGATTTAGCAGCACTTATTTCGACGGAAACTATGTAGATGTAGGCTTCGCGAGGTTTAGTTTGGGGACGTTTCCATTGGACATGGTCATTTATTTAAAAATTTTGTTTTTTGATGCTGCAATTACATTGGAGGGAACGGCTGGGGTTGAACATATGAAACCACCCCAATGGGTGCATTTACTGTTGTTGAGATCTTTCATTTTTAAATTGGTCAAATTATTGGTCACAAGACTTGCTATATACCTTTGGTAAGTAACAGTCATATTTTGGCTGACAAGTTTTCAGATGTTGGATTCCAAGAGGAGGTTGTGGAGGTGTTTTTGAGACTTGCTTTTCTTGGTACAGGAATATCTCAGGACCTAAACGAATAGCAATGCATAATTTGTAAGAACGACATGGCTGAGAATGTGGTTATCTTGTCGTGAGGACGGGATGCACTGAAAGCGAACTGATATTGAAGCCACTCTGATTTGCTAAACTATGTATAACTGCAGTCTGCATCCAGATATAGATGCATCTGACATGCAGACATAAATATGCATATGAAGCTAGATAAACTGATTAGAGATCTAAGGGTTGCATCCACTAAGCTTACACATAGGAAGCCGCAAACATGGCCGGAGTATGACTTTTTGGTTTTCTGCTGACATTTGCATGCTTTCTTTGTGGTCATGGCAGTAAGGATATGGGAAAGTTGCTTCTGAATTTAATTGTTAACAGTATTTATAAGCCTTCATACGTATTGGTGGGCTATTGAAATACAAGGATTCATGGATTTTGCATCTTATTTATGTGCAGCTGATGCGGTTTACGAGATTTGACTTGCGATTTTGCATCTTCTTACTACATAGTAACTGGTTTAACTGAAGAATATCTGCCACCATTTGCTCAGTCATGTTGTTGTTGGTAGATATCTTACAATGTCGCTGACTCATTGTGTGATGAGAGCACAGCCTTCGATGCTGTCGACCATAGTATCCTTCGATGCTCTCTCTCTCTCTCTTCAAATGGTCTTTCAGGCACTTTCTTGGTTGGCTCGGTTCGTTCCTCCAGGACCGTTCCTTCTCTGTGATCTATGGGTCCACTGAGTGTCCATGTCCTTGCATTGTGCCAGGCCATGGAGACCTTGAGGCCTGGATGTCTTCCAACTGACTGCAGCTCAACGCATTGAAGACCCAGTTTATCTTCATTTAATTTAGGAAAAGAGACAAATTCTAGGTGACACACTGTGCCCAGTTACACGTCAAAGCATATTAAAAATCAGCAACGACAAAAATATTGTGAACATAACAATGTCTTTCATTAATTGGCGGCAAAGAAAACCTTCGGAATGAAATTTCTATCATCTTTAAATGGTAGAACAAAAGTATGCGGTCTAGGGCGTAAGTTATAGGTTGTTTTTGCCTGAGGTGGGAAAAGGCTCCTCAGGACATGATTGATATTTAGCATTACATTACGAAGCAGGCCAGCATCAGCTCCAGCAGCTAACTTCTGTATGTTCGGGAACATCGTGGGAAGGTATCCAAGTCGTTGCATCCGGTTCAACATTCGTTCTATTTTAGGTCTGTCATTGCTCATGGTGAATCCCCATCAGGCTGGGGCAGCATAGAGGATCCTTGCGACAGAAGTGCAGATCGTCAGAGGGTAGTCCATATGCTCGAAGCATTCTCAGTGCATAGACTGATCTAGAACATCCCCTCAGCAGTTCAGAAACATGTTCTGTAGCTCAAAGATTGTCTTGGATGGTAACGCCCAGGATTCGCATTTGAGTGACCCTGTCAACGTTGCTGATCGGATCAGGTGGTGACTTAATTTTCTATCTGCTTATCAGCATTTCTCGTGTTTGGCTCTTGCCAGCAGCTAGCAGAAATTGACATGAAATCTCTTGCCCTGGATTCCCTCGGTTTGCCTTTTCAACCTCTGACAACTTGGTGTAGCCCTGGACCAAGAACTCACCTTCACTCAGCACATCCATGGTCTGTTCAGCCTTATCGGGTTCTGCACACAGCGGCACGCCTCATTGGCCGCATCCCTAAGTTCAGCCATGTGTCTGGGTACGTGCGGGAGGTCCTTCATTGGCTTCCTTTCCCCTCGGCAGATGAGATACCCAATCTCTGCTTTGGTATGGCATTGCATCAAGGGTTTAACTCCCACATACCAGTGGAAAAGTTGCTGTTCTACTTTGAATGTCCAATGCCAATACTCCCTTTGTTAATCTGTTTAGGTTTCATATCCAGACATCCACAGGGCAACACCAAGCTTGCTTAGTTGCTGGCCCTGTCACCTGGAATGTTCTTCTCTAGCCTTAAAATTGTCTTATTTGGCTGAAATTTACCGTGAGTGCTTCTGAGTAGCTAGACTTGAGGGTTGCTGTATAAGTACTTCTGATAAATCAACACAAAGTGAGGTGGATCTGTGCAATGTTATGTCTTTGTTCTAGACTTTGCAATTAGGTGCGGCAGCTGGGCTCTAGTATTGTTTGATGCTAAGACCAGGAACATGCACAAGATCATGGTAAGGCTGCACAGGTTTGGACAGGTTTGAGAGACAAGTCAACATTCCACCAAGAATTTTGGACAACAAGAACCATTCCTGGATTATATTGCCAGATTTACACGAATGTTGGACCACTTCAGACATGCATAAACACTGGAAGATTGTCAGTTTCATTCCGAGATATGAGTTGATGAACTTTGTCCTGACCTGCTCATATCTTTGGATGCCTGTACCCTGTATTTCAACTTATGCAAGAAGATGTCAGATATATGTGGCCAATGACCAGTCTCATCTCTCCCTCTTAGCGCTTTGACGTCTCTTCTGCTTTTGATATGGTGCACCACAAGATATATTTCAGCGATTACAGTTATCCTGTCTGGTATTCCCCTTCTTTGGTTTAAATCTTACCTTACTAACCGCTCACAGATAGTTGTCCATGAAGACTCAGGGCCGAATGAGTTGAGGTCAAGTTTGGAATTCCCTGAGCTTAGTACTGCTTGGCATCCCAACCTCTACACTGTTTTTACTGCTGATATAGATTACCTTGAAGGTAAACCATTACAGATCTCTTCTGAGGATTGTCAACTTGTCAAGACACTTCAGTCCAGAAGTGTGATTTTATCAGATTTCGAGAAACTTGCAAAAGGGTCAAGGTCAAGGATGAAGTACTCAACTGTTGAATATCGATGTCAAACTTTTAAATGGTTGTCATTGATCTGTCCAAATAGATCATCAAAAGAGATGAATAACGACACCAAGAACACCATTGTAGCTCTCATATAAGCTGAGATACAGGCTTTTATATACCTGTATAAGGTCGAGCTCGTCGGGTCGAAATTCGCTGACCCGTATCTCGGAATATAATTGACCCAAAAAGATTTTCTCTCAGCTTTTTGAATGTTTTATTTGGCACAACAGGTGGGCCAAATTTTAAGTTAATCTGAGTCTCTGCAATCATAATAAATGCCACAATTAGCAACTGTTCAGAATTTCAGGAACCCCCCTCACATTTGGCCGTATAACTCTTCATACATGCGCGACATTACTGTATCCTTCACTTAGTCATATTCTACATAGTCTTCCGGTTCTAACGATATATAATTTTTGCTTGTTAGAATTTTTCTAAGGTTCAACCTATTTCTAGCAGACTACTCGGCCGGTGTCATGGGCTAAAGGCTAAGCTAAGAATGCATCCTATGAGGAAGGTGCTGTGGATGAGAAAGAACTTCAAAGAAGGGAGTAATAGACAGCGTGAACCCAAGATCAATCCACACAATTCAAAGAGCCTTGGCGTGAACCATTTAGGCTAGTGGCAGGCATGCCTGTAGGCTATCACAGACCCGTGGGTCCGCCATTGTTATATGAACGTGTCATATAGATACAATGATAGTAAATAAATTGTAAATAATTTCGGCGTATTTTTTAATGAAGTACACTAAATACACAGGTCACTTCGTTGCAACAGGCGGACGGACCAACGGGCGGGCGGACGCACGGACGGACTGATTGACAGATAGTTAAACAGGCAAACAAACAGAGAGTCAGTTACATAAAGGGACGGACTGATAGGCAGACAGACAAACCTATACTTAGTCACGCGGCCAGACAGACAGTAAGAGAGTCGGACAGGTAGACACTACTAGACACACAGATAGATGGATGCACGGACGGACGGATGGACGGATCGATAGACAGACACTCAGACAGTTAGATGGTCACACAGTCACAGGGCCAGACAGGCAGAGACAGATGCATGGGCGGACTCTTGTCCAGCAGGTGACCCAGGCCAGCCGGTCGCAATTGGCGGTCAAAGTATACACAGGGTATTCCCGCCACTGCTTTCAGCTCTTTGCGCCTAACTGATTCTTATCGTAGTCCGAGGATGTCTGGCTTCAATCATCTCCTTCCCCTCACAGTCGGCCTTTCCCCAATCGGACGATCCTCCCACTCTCCTAGATTGACTGGTCAGTATATGACTGGGCTCAAATGGCACCCGCTCTGATTAGGTAATTAAGCCCACGAAGTAACCTGTAGTTGCCAGGATTAAGTCTCTTCATCGTCAAGTAAGGGTAAACCTTCCACAGGCGCTCGTAGAAGCCAGGCCATGAAATTGGTAGGGTAGAATGCTTTGTGGTAAGTTTATTCACGATCTGTTGGGAGAGTGTACAGCAGTGTGCTCACAACCAGTGACTCTTAGTGTTTAAGCAACATCCTTTTTCCTCTCATATCTTGCTATTCCTCCGATCGAATTTTATTTTAATTTATTTTAGTTATTTAAACTTTTCTACACGCAAAGTCAGTTAGCCTGAACGCGACCACGTTCTGTTGAGGCTCGTCATCTGGATGCCTCAGTCGCTTGAAACCTACAATCGTCGATGGCGGCGTTATGCATCGCATTGAAGCTTTTTTTATAGCGCAGTCTCAATGACCATTACGAGGATGCAACCAATATGCTTCAAAGCGTCTTAGGGTTGAAATATTAAAACAAATTATGCTCATAATATGTGTATTCCAAGGACTATATTAGACCAATACGACTTGTGGCTAAGACTTATATTTTCACCAGAATCGTCAACTCTTAGTAGGCCTATTGCCATCGCAATTTCTATTCCTGGCCTATTTCCTTGGAAGCTTCTAAGAGGCGATAAAATGTCTTGGACATCTTTTCGAACGGCGATTTACAGATTTCCATAATCGACCGGTTTCGAGTGGGTTTGTTTATGCCTACCTCCTCGTATTGGAAGCGAGATCTGCCTTCTGCTGCCGGATCTTTGTGGTTGAATTGGGTGAAGGAGGATTTTAGTTGAAGGAAGCAGAGAATGAAATCATCAAATGATATTCGACCCTCGTTGTCACTGTGGCGTATCGCGATCGCCGCAAAGGTGGCGTTGCTTATCGTAAAACCTCAACAACAAAACAACAACAGATGAATTAGTCAATCCATGGCCACAGTCAGCCAGTCGGATCAAATGATCAATGAATCAGTTACACAACAAAGAAATCAACTGAACATTATACCTTAAATACTTGTTTTTAGTCGCTGGAATATACCATAATGCAAGCCTTCCGAGGCTTCCAGGTAGGCTATAGAAGTGGAACAGCTTAGTGTTCGCAGATCGCTCCAATGACAGTCAGGTTATAGGGCCTAGTCATGATGTAGGTCTAGCACAGACCAAGGTCGGCTACTTTCAATATTCATAAGTCGCTAAAATGTTCATATTTAATTTAATGCAAGGGCGTATGAAACTACAAAATATATTTTCAATCCAAATAAAGAACCGAAACTCTGAAACTCTCGGACAGCTGAGTTAAAGCTGAAATGGTTTGAATCCAGCTGTAAAGTCATGTTTTCAAAACAGAGACAGATGTTGATAAAACCAGGAAGCATTAAAAAGCTCGGAGTTGAGACAGTGTATAGGTCTACATGTAGAATATGATAGTTGAACGATAGAGATAATCAGTGGTTTCGTGACATACTTAAAGCGCGCTCGTTATCATTTATGCAATTAATTCACTCATTTACTAACTCGCTAATTAGACATCGACCTTAAATTATAGAAGAGCTGCTTTGAACATATAGTGCCGTGTGTCTGAATTACTGTGTTCACGATAATTTTAAATGTGATGCAGGATCATGGTGCCTCACCTAATGTTGAAAAAGCAGTTCTTAGCTCGAAACTGCTGAAATAACCGGTAGGGTGAGTGCATATAAACCGAAACAGCAGGCAGACCGAAACAGTCCAGCTTTAGGTGAGGGGTGTTCAAGTTCTAGTTGTCCAATAACAATCACGTTAAGTTGCTTTAAAAGCTATGAAAACAGACTACCTTATACATATTCATTTATAACGCAGGGAACCAGCCTACGCTGTATAGCAGCTGTTTTCGAATGTCGGTCGCGGGTTTATCTGTAAAATTGCTTGGTACATGATTACAGACTTGACGGGACAACACGCAGACTTGACGGGACAACACGCTGAACTTTTGGATAAAAAGTCATGATATGATTGACTTTGCACATATTTTCGCTGCTAGTAAATAGTCCAATTCAATTGTTAATTCATTATTAAAAGTAGTTTAGTATAAGCAATAACAGAGAATTTAAAATAAATTAAACAGTCGTGTGTTTCGCTCTCCATGCACTATGCTGGTAAAGCGAAACGGGTCGGTGCAGGTTGAGCGAAACACGTGCATGCAGAGCGAAACGCGTTTCGCTTTATATGCATTGCTGCTTAAACTGCCAGTGCTTCAATGTGAAATGCTTTGACATTAGTCTGCATTGATCATTTGTTCATTCATTTGGGAACTTATATAGCACCCGTTCCAGAAACCTACTCAGAAGCAATCCTAGCCCAGCCACGGCTATAGAAAAATATTTGAGTGATTTGTAAAGTTCGGAAACAGTGATCGAGTCGTTGAATCTGATGAAACATTACCCATTACAGACTAGAAACGGCCATTGATGTAGTAAATCATTATCCATAGAGTCTGTCTTCCGCTGAACCTGAACCCAGTTAAAACCAGACAAGATTTTTGTGTCCAATTCCTGCTAAGGAGAGATACAGAGAGGCTAACACGGCTGCATACAAAGCTTCCTTCGCATCATCCAACTAGACATGTTCATCTCAGCTCTGTTAAGGGGTGTGAGGAGAAAGCAAATCATCAATTATTGGCAGCAAGAGAGAGTTGACCATTAATTTTGCGGAAGGATGCATGGAGAAATAAAGATCAAGCTGACAGAGGAGAGAGTTAAACATATACCACCGAGAAGAAGAGGAAATCAAGAGCCAGTGGGCTGAAATTAATCGAGAAAGGTCGACAAAAAGAGCTTTGGAAGTATAATCATGGCAACTTTAAATATGGGCAAACAGAAAATATAAAAGTTAGCTAATGTTGGGTTTCAGGTGCTATAATAGTTACCATAAACGAGTCATGTGCAGAAGTTAATTGTGTAGGACAGTAGGCCTACTGGAGGACAACATTCTACTATAAAAAACCTCTTTAATGAACTTTCAGAGAAGCAGGCTAAGCTACAATTAGGCTACATTACTTAATTTCATATTTAGACTTCATCAGTTAGCCTAATAATCTTGCAAACAAAATTATCCATATCAAAACTGGCTCTCGTTATGCAACACAACCAACTGATCAGCTGTTTATCTGTATGAAAAATCTTTAAAATTAGGCCTAATCAAATTACAATATTTCAGATAAATGGCTCTTGAAATACCATTGATTAGCATAATGCAATGAAGTTACTATAATTATAGGGCCTAGTCTCATTATGCTGCTGAACAAGCTAATTGTTAACCTGAAACATTCTTTGTCTTCTGGTTGATAGGCCTACCCAATTTTATAAATTTATGTAGGCCTAAGCTAACAATGCATAGGCCTCTTTGATTATGTTTGAAAACCTATAGGAACAGTTCTTTCTAATTAATAACCTCAGTAAACTAAAATTGTTAATGTTTTAGCATCGGTGACACATGTGATCGATTTTATCATTTTGTGTGTTTATCTTCACTCTGTGTGTTGTTTGCATTTGAACCAATAAAAAAGCTTAATTTTATATAAGCCTATATAACATTTTGAACTCTTGCCTTTTCTTATACCTATTATAGCTGGTCAACGTAAGTTAATAAGATATTATGTGTTTCGGTCAATCTGCACACGCTGTTTCGGTCAACATAACGGGCTTTCTGCCGTGCAGGGAGAGCGAAACGCGTTTCGGTCTCTATTCACTGGTGTTTCGGTCTATATTCACTGGTGTTTCGGTCTATATTCACTGGTGTTTCGCTCAACCTGCATTTATGCAAATTAGGCTTTATAGTGTTTTTCAAAGATTTCTCTGTCCATATATATCTGTTTCGACTAGAATTACGTGTATTATACGCGGAAAAGAAATCCGCATCGAATGGCATACAAACTATACAGCACGGGTTAGAATAAGTCGAGAAATATTGAAATAAGCAAAAGTGTTTCGGTTTGTATCCACTCACCCTACCATCTGTATCCAACTTCCGGAAGACTTTCTATTAAATAGAAAACATATTTTTATTAAATAGAAAACATATTAATCTGTATCTCAAGTAGGCTTATTAATCTATCATAGCACTTCTTTAACCTACCATGCACTTTGCCGTCAGAATTCTACATGGCATCTATGAAGGCAGAAACATTATTTGGCAATACATGTATGTCCTATTAATGTCTGCCAGGGTTGTTGATGTCCACGTTGCCTTGCCTCTACTCCTAATATTCTGAGGTACGTGGGTCCCGCAGTATATCAATGACAGGTTTGGCGTGACTCACAGGAACAACCATTTTAATTTTTGTCTATATACAGGGTGCGGCCAAAAAAAATACCCCATTACGAAAATCGCGATTTCTCAAATACCGCTGAATATTTTGCTATAAAACTTCGCCAGTCTATTTCACACATATCTATCTACAGTTTGGCTAAATCTAATGAAATTCGAATCATGAAAACCAAAATGGTGCAACCTTGAAGTGAAACAATGCTATTTTCGTTTCAACAGACTTTTTTTTACTGACAGCAATAAGTAACAATGTAGCGACGCAAACAGTAGGCTAATGTAGCAAGGTTTAAGTTTACTTATTGTTATTGACAAGATTAGGCCAAACTGTTAAGTTTTGTGCAATGAATGTTTGAAGTGATCACCGTTTGCTTTTACGCAAGCTTGCAGACGTTTACGAAAGCCCAGAACAGACTTCTGAATGGTCTCAAGTGGCAAGTCATTCCAGATGATTTGCAGCGTAGTTTTCAGTTCAGAAATGTTCTTTGGCTTTGTGGGAAGTTTGTTGTAAGTCTCAAGCATTGCACCCCAGACAGCATAGTCGAGTGGGTTCATATCTGGGGAATTTGGCGGCCATGAATCCTTGTCGATGAAGTCCGGACAGTGACTTCTTAACCAATCTTGGGCCAGCTTGCGCCGTGAGCGGGCGCTACATCTTGCTGAAAAGTGAACTGATTTCCCAAGACAGTGACAGTCATCGACAAGCTTAGGAAAAGATTCTCCACGTAGTACTTAGCATTGACTTTGGCCTTCTCGCCAATGAAATGCAAGCGTACTTTGCCCTCATAGCTGACACCGGCAGAAACCATGATGTTGGGAGAGAACTTGGCTCTCTCGACCAAACGGGCAGCTTGGATGGATATCGGCTTTTTTCTTCTTCACCCAGACGCGGTTGTTTTGAGTATTAATGGGTGGATTGATGTAAAAGATCTTTTAATCGGTGAAGAAAACCTTATTATGGCACACTGCACCCTACTTTATGTAAAATTATGATTTCCTATTTCGTGAATGTCGTGTTAAATTGAAAAAATGCAGTTCCTTCTTCTGCCTGATGCCATGACCACAAATATAAAGATACTGACATAAAATTTTCAGATAATATGTAAAAATATGTTACGAATAAGAATGAAAATATTTGTAAGAAAATATTCAGCGGTTTTCGAGAAATCGCAATTTTCGTAATGGGGTATTTTTTTTGGCCGCACCCTGTAATTAGAATTCGTATATAAACGAAGCTTTCATGTCCAGTGGGAAGACAGAAGTTTCATTCCATAGGTGTCCCTTGGGATTTCTATATTCGTTGTCTGCCTGCATGGTGCTTGAAGAAGTTGCAAACTGTGTCCTATAGGAAATAAACATTTGATAAGTAGCGCATGCAGAGAAATAACTATATTTGCAGCAGTGCTTCGGACACAAAGCGTTGCTATACGAAAAACTATTTTAAGGGAATATGTAGGATAATATTGCGAAGATCTTCGTAAGAATTGCCAATGAAGTCAGATTGCCGAAGTAAAGACGTGTTTAGAATTAAAGTAGAATGTTTTTTTTTAAAAACAACCATATAATCGTAATCGTAATCGTAATCTCGAAACTTCTACAGCGCCCACAAAAGCCAAGTCGCGGGAACCAGCTTATTCACAGGCGCTCAATCAAAACAAAATCGATAGGCAGCGGGTCAAGTCCGGAGAGTCAGGCAGGCAGATGGATGGACGGCTAAGGTGGGTGATGTTTAGAATTGAAATGACGAGGGATGTGATGAGAAGAGGAGGAATCAGGATAGGATTTGTGAAAGAGCAATGTTTTCAGTTTTGAGTGAAAGACCTGTGGGGAGATAGCGAGAGGTGGAGTTTTGGTGAGTTCGTATGATGGGTCGGAAGTTTGCCGAAGTGCTGGCGGAAGCTTGTTCCAGAGAGGTGGAACGGCAATGGCTATGGAGCGGTTTGCAAATTTCAGTGATGAAGTGATGGGAGGGCGAAGCAGTGTAATGGAGGATGAGGAGCGTGTTGAACGAGGTGGCTGGATGGTGAACAACTGACGAAGGTAGAACGGCTGGGATGATTGAAGTGTATTGTAAGTGAGTGAGAGGACTTTGTATTCGATGCGTTCAGGTATTTTGAGCCAGTGAAGTGATTTCAGGACAGGAGTGATGTGGTGACGTTTGGGGGTTTTCGTCACTGCACGGGCGAGGGCATTCTGGATAGCTTGGAGGCGGTTAATTTGGGTTATATCAATGTTTAGGAAGAGAGAGTTGCAGTAATCAAGTTTCGCGTGAACTATGGATGTGGCTATTGTGGATGCAGTTTTAAAGTCGAGCATAGGTCGGATTCTGCGGAGATCTCGTATGTGCATGAAACAAGTGCGGGAAAGTTGGGTTATGTGGTCGGAGAAGCTAAGATGCTGGTCAAAGATTACACCTAGGTTTCGGACAGGAGAATTTGCGGAGAAAGTGTGGTTGGAAGAAGAGTCATTGTTGAAGGAAATAGAGGGATCAGGAATTTTCTTGAGTTGTTCTCTGAGGCCA
Organism: Lumbricus terrestris; assembly: GCA_949752735.1. Classification (NCBI taxonomy): domain Eukaryota; kingdom Metazoa; phylum Annelida; class Clitellata; order Crassiclitellata; family Lumbricidae; genus Lumbricus; species Lumbricus terrestris. Next base: position 20,497,658 of record OX457040.1, read on the forward strand.
ATTAGTATAAATTCTGTCTTGGAGGGGTTAAGGCAGAGGAGATTTGAGGTCATCCAAGAGGTGATTTGGGTGACCACGGAGAGAAGATTATCTATGGAGTCAGAGAAGCTGCTTGGAGAGAAAGAGATGAATAGTTGGGTGTCGTCAGCATATAGATGATGGTCGACTGTGGATGCTTTTATGAGTGAACTGAGTGGAGTGGTGTAGAGGATGAACAAGAGGGGCCCGAGGACAGAACCTTGCGGAACACCACAGGTGAGAGGGCATGATTGGGATGAAGTTTCAAGTGTTTTGACTGAGAAAGAGCGTGATGAGAGATAAGACTGAATCCAAAGGAGAGCAGTGTCGGTAAAGCCAAAGCAGGAAGACAGTCTTTGGAGTAGTATGTTATGGTCGATGGTGTCAAAGGCGGCAGAGACATCAAGAAGGCAAAGGCAGGAGACTTGTTGATGAGAGATGGCAGAGACAAGTTTATTGTAGAGCGAAGTGAGAAGTGTTTCGGTGGAGTGCTTTTTAGTAAAGCCGGACTGGTTTGGGTTAAGGAGTGAATTTGAAGTCAAGTAGTCATTGATGCGAGAGAGTACAACACGTTCTGTTAGTTTAGAGATGAATGACAGGTTGGAAACAGGTCGATAATTAGAAAGGATTTCCTTATCAAGTGATGGTTTTTTTAGAAGTGGAGTTACCAAAGAATGTTTGAAGAGGAGGGGAAAGTTGCCAGTGGATAAGGAGAGGTTGATTATTTTTGTGATGATGGGACAATGATAGATGCGCACTCTTTCAGTAGGGAGGTAGGTATAGGGTCGAGTTCGCACTGCTTGTTTGGGAGAGATTGTAATAAATTGGACACTTCAGACTCTGATGTTGGGTTAAAAGCAGATAGTGATGATTGAGGTGGGGAAGACGGAAGGTCGTGAGTGGAGGAGGGTGTATCTGCAGGTGAATCGATGGTAGATTTTGAGAGGAGTGATTGCAGAGAGAGACGGATAGTAGTTACTTTGCCAGAGAAGAACGAACAAAATGAGTCAGCGATTGAAGAAGATGGTAGAGAGTTTGGAAGTGGGCTAGAGGAGTTCCGATGTAGGAGTTGGTTTACCGTTTTCCAGAGAAGACGAGGGTTACAAGATCGGGATTGAACTAGTGAGGAGTAAAACCTCTTCTTGGCCATTGCCAGAAGGTGATGGTATTTGTTTGTAGCAGCTTTTAGAGCAGAGAGGAGTTGAGGGTCATGGGTTCGTTTGTAAGTACGCTCAAGGCGTCGACGGAAAGATTTGAAGGCCTGGAGGTAGGAGTTATACCAAGGGTTGTTAGAGTGAGAACCAGATTTGGTAATAGTAGGAGCGTGTTTGTCAAGGATCATGGAGAGAGTGGTGTTGTAGGAGGACAGGAGGTCATCGAGAGAGGATGGAGGATTTAGAATGAGGTCTGAGGAGGCAAGATCGTGCTTGAAGGCTTCAATGTTTATGGAGCTGATGCGGCGGAAAGAATGAGAGACGGGATCAGGACGCGGAGTAGGTAGTATGTTAAGTTGTGTGAAAATGGGGTAATGGTCAGAAGGAGTATCAAAAGAGAAAGATATGTTTGGCGATAGCCTTGAGAGAGACGATGTGATGATGAGGTCAAGTGTGTGGTTGTGAGAGTGGGTGGGAAAGTTGACGTGTTGGACCAGATTAGTAGATGACAAGAGCGTGAGGAAGTCGGGAGCAAGTGAGTCAGATGGGTTGTCAACATGTATGTTGAAATCCCCTGTGATCAAGAATTCATGAGGAGTTGTGGCAGGATAATAGGCTCAGCTGTAAGAGAATTTTATACGGAATGAACTATGCAAAATATAGGCCTACATGCAACGATATTTCTATTATATGTGGTAATTAAGGTTATTCTGTCAAGACCACAGTATTAGGGTAGTCTTGTCTTATGTCAGGAAAAGCACGGAGGTAACCATTTCTGGCTAAAACTGTTCTCAGCGGGCCAAGATAAATGGCACAGGCGTTCTATTTGATATTAGACGTAGGCTATATAATTTAGCCGAAAAATATAAGAAACATGTTTCTATATAGGCAAGATTTATCAGTGTTCACTGTTTAAAAAAGTCGATTAGACAGCACGAATGCTATATTTATATACTCAACGAATTTATGCCTACCGTGCAGAGAACAAGATCTGTCCAAATCTTCTTGAATTCATCGTATCCAAGTTTTCCAGTGACATCCGTCTGTGATTTAATGCGAGTTAAGGCAACAACTACACAGGCCAATTATTTGTTGCTCGACATCTCCTACTCATCATGATTACAAGGATGGATGCTATTACTGATCTCAAAGGAGCATGACTGCAAATGTGTTAGAATATTCTAGGCTAGTTGCTTCAAACCATTCACATATCCGTTGACCGCTATCTTTGGGTATCTCATATCTCATATTTACCATGCATATGTGCATGGTAAAAGGAAAAAGGGAAGACCAAAGAAGATATGATTCGACATGATACAAGAGGACTGCCGGGAGATGGGTTGGTCCATACAGGAAGCTACACACAAAGCTCAAGAAAGAGAGAACTGGAGATTTTCCATAGCTGGGCGGCTGTCACGTGCGAAAGCATCGTCAAAGCCATAAGTCAAGTAAGTCAAGTTGCTTCAAACAGAGATACAAACATAGCATGAACATAAGCTGTAGAGAGATTGTCTGCAGCATAACGTCGAGAGACCAGAGATTGTGGTTAAAATAAGTACTTTCGTTTAAACTAGTTTGAATCGATGATCACGTATGCAATGTGTTCAACCCTTCAACCATTTTGTACTCGCGAAAGTCACCTGTTAGACTCCGTAAAAAGAAGAATTCCCGTTCCTTAGCAAATATTATCTTTCAAAGGATACGTCTTCTAGAGCAACCATCGTACGGGTCATATCGGCAGAAAACCCGTCCGTCTTGAAACCTGAAAATTCTTCAAAGATGAAGATATTGCATCAAGTAACTGTTCTAAGTACATTGACAATGCTCTTAAATTCATCTTAACACAAATCGAATCTAAAGACATTCAAAGATATTGTGGTATTGTGCACGCAGAACAGACCTTGTAGAGTAGGTAAAGTATCATAGTGATTGATTGTGACCTCATGAATACATTCATTGTTTAGTAAGTATTAATTAATTAGTTAATTAAATGGTAGCTTTTTGCCTCATATAATTGTACCGCGTGTATTGGTCTGTTGTTAACTAATTACCATGAAGTAAAAATGTAGGCTATCCAGAGTCGAAAATGAGGTAAACAGTTCTGGTGGGTGCTCGTGTACATGACATTGTGTGCTATGAATGTGAAAACTTTGCAACAAAGAAACATCAGTCATAAAATACATTTATGAACTGGCAAGGATTTAGACTCTGGACCGTAAAGGGAACGGAATGCGGGACATTAACGACCATGTATATCATCACATATTGTAGGCTACTCTGAATAATAATAACCATCAGTTGATTTGAATGCAAGCCAATCACTTGTAAACGGCGCAATAAAGCAAATGCAATTGCGACCACAACCCAAAAGCTGCATAACTTTCACAGACAGCATGCAAGACGACAGTGGTATACATCGTATACAAGGTTGAAGACTATAATCACAGAGCAGCATGCTATTAGTACAGATGTTATCCTAGTTTGCCTTCTTTTGATCCGCAGTTTGAGGTAACCAGTGAGATGAATAAAGTCACAAATGCATGGGCGGAGACCTAGGGGGGACAGGGGGGACGGTCCCCCCCCAATCAAAGTGTTGGGGGGGACGGCCCATGCATTTGTCCCCCCCCAATGTTTGAGCGTTAAGACTTTTTTGGCAGCGAAAATAGAAAATTTCGTCGAGATTTTGGCCGGATGACTAAAAAAAAAAGTCATCAACTTTTTTGGCGGCGAAAATAGAAAATTTCGTCGAGATTTTGGCCGGATGACTAAAAAAAAAAGTCATCAACTTTTTGGGCCGCGAAAATAACTTTTTTTCGAGATTTCACCGGTCGTCAGAAATTTTTCGGAAAATCTCGCGTCTTTCCGTCCCCCCAATTCTCGGCCCAGGTCTCCGGTTATGCACAAATGCAATCATCACAGGCGACAGATCAAAGCCATGTAGACCAGAATATTGTAAAAATACTTCATGCTTTCTAGTGACTGTCATATTAAATTATAACGATTGCAAAGCTTTCATTCGATTTTACTAACAGATAGAGAGACATAGATAGAGGCAGATAGAGACAAATAGAGACAGAGAGACACAGATAGAGACAGATAGCGACAGATAGAGGCAGATAGAGGGGAGCAGAGACGAAGACAGAATCTATGTTATAAGAACAGTTGTGATATCTTCGAAATGACTTTTGCATTTGCTATTTTGTTTCATTCATCGATTCACTTTGTCCACAACCCCATTATAGGTTCAACAACTACATCTTGAATTCCTGGCTGTGCTCTCAAGTTGTTTATCAAATCTGAAAACTTTGTGCTTGACGACATGCTTCTTCTTCTTCTGCTCATCTTGCTCTATCTCTTGCCTTTAACCCCATTTCTTTCTCACTTCCTCAACATTGCAACAATCTGAGAACCACTTTTGGTTGTTTGTTTTCCTATGTTAAAGAGGTTTAATTGTAATGGCAACTCAGACACAATTAATGAAGGCCGACGTTTACAGTATTAAAATGTTGCAAGATCCATGATATGAATACCACCATGCAAAAAGACAACCATAAGCCGTAAAATTCTAAGTGCAGCAAATAGGCTAGGCCTACTTACGTGAATTTTTTTTATTAAACCCATGCACAAAAATGCCGTTAGATTGTTGTAAAACTTATGAAGATTTCGGGAAATAAAAAGTTTTTCTAACGAATACCAGGGTAATTATATACTTTTCTCGTTTTCTAAATTATAATTTATTTTCGCAGAGAATTATAATTAAACCTTACATTTAAACTATATTTACTAGAGCATAGTTGACCAACTTAGACTGAAATAAGAACCAAAAAGGTTCGAGATATCTTAAAGTAGGCCTATAGACCTAAGCTATGGCAGGTCAGTAATGCGACAAGTTCGACAAGTTGTTTTGAACTTGCATGTCATCAACGAATTTAAAGCAGAAGGTGTAAATTGACTTTGAAGCAATTAAAATCAGACTGAAATTTTAAGTAAATGATTGCTGGTTTCAGGAAACAGATTGGTTGTAAAAGGAGCATTTATCACAGAAACAATTTGATGATCAGGTCGAGCGATGGTCATTGGTCAACTTAGGCTAACAAATAATGCGATTCTCATAATGCGCTGACACAAAGTAGCCTAACACGTTTTAAAAATCTGCTCTTAATTAAATTGGACTGATTTAGTGTAAAGTTGACAATCTCGAAGATCTTGTGACTGAATCAGAGACTTCGCAAAAACAGCAAAACTTTGTTTTCTAGTTTGAAACGTAATACTTGGTTGTAAAGGCGCAAAACCTGACGCGGTGAAGAGACAATAATTGCTCTTGGGACACTAAAGTTTCGTCCACGCATCCACGTCTTATAGAATACTTGACGACCCCATGACCCATGTACATTGGACAGGCATATATAGGCCTACGATAAATCAACTTTCGTCAAAGCAAAATCTGGCTTTCATTATCGTTCAAACTGTTGTGGTGGTTGTATCCAACGGCGCTTAGCGTCATGCAGCATAATAAATTACAGACCAATATTTGAAATGTTAGTGAATGAATAGCAGTTAGGGAAAGCAAGGAACAAACCATTTGAGGAGTTGGGGCCTGAATCGAACAGAAAACGCAACAGAAACAAAAACGCAATACAACGAATTTCTCCTGTTTCAATAAGTCTCTGAATAAACTACTATGCTACTGCTATGTAATGAGATTCTGTGCAACATATCGCAAAATAATGCAGAAAAGGTCGATAATGCACAATAATGATATTCAGTCATTGTCACGCAATCAATGACAGTGTGTGTGCATGTGCGCGCGCGCCGAGCGGTGTGTGTGTGTGTGTGTGTGTGTGTGTGTGTGTGTGTGTGACAAAGAAAGCATCAGAAATAAGGAACACCAAATAGCAAACATAACAGCTGCATAAGTAAATACAGATTTATGCATATTCCTACTTATATAATAGAACTATTTCATTCTATTCCGATACAAGTTTTGGTAAACTAATCAGCTACATGTACAGTTGTACACAAAGAATTCTTTCGAATGTACATGCGTATCTAAGCTGTATACGTGATGTATCATGTGCGTGCGTCCGTGCGCGCTTAGACGCGTGTTGGCGTGCCCACGTAACATTATGTGTAAGCTTATACAAGCGAACTTGCACAAAGAGTGTCACATGCACACATACAACGTAAATACACTCATGCAGACATACGTAAATGTATCATTTTCATCGGTGTAGTTTCATGATTAACCTATCTAAAATCAAATAGACCGACCCCTGGTGTCACAGGACCAGGTCTGAGAATAGTGGCGGCGGTGGTGGTGGAGGTGGTGCGGTGGTGGTGGTGGTGGAGGTGGTGGTAGCGGTGGTGGTGGAGGTGGTGCGGTGGTGGTGGAGGTGGTGCGGTGGTGGTGATATTTTTGATCCTGATAGTGACGGTGATAGCAACATTATAATGATTAATTCTACCAGAATATAGTAAGCCTACCTTGCTTTGGAAAGACTTTGTTAAGGAAATCCATGAATTCGTAAGCGTCTATTTCTCCGTCCTTTCCCGCCAGATCGATGTACGCCTGCTTTGCCTTCTGACGATTCGCTTTGTCTTCGTCCGTCATTCCTCCCTCGATCTCGTCCTTCTGTCACCAAACATTTCACCAAATGAGATATGCAATGTCAAGATGTGCATAATGTGCTCACATAAAATGATGTTGAAACAATTTATGAAGCGCCTATTCAGTACCAAGTAAGCACTACCAAGAACACAATATCAAGTTCTGTCCTTCAGATCAAGTAGGTAATCTGTGGGCAAATAAATAAAATGTAACTCGACGAGTATAATAAAATGCAGTCTCAAAGATATAATTATAACATCCAAACGATAAATATTTAGAGATCTTAGCATTATCACAATCAATCTGTTCATTCATTCATTCATTCGGACATTTATATAGCGCTCCTTCAAGAAAAACTACTCAGAAGCGCTCCCAAATCTGTTGATATAAGTAAGATTTTTCTGGACTCTTTTGAATCAATTACTATCGACTGTAGCATCGTCAGCGTGGCATTCGCATCGATTGAAAGAAGTGTGGTATTCACAATAATTGGTACAAAAGGTGATTCTGAGCTGCATGGAATTTAGACCTATTGGTCTTCTATGCGTTCCGTGAAGATATTTTTTATTAATGCACAATGCACATAATGATGTTAAATGAATGAAAGTTTCCATACCTTGACCTCTTTAGCTCCAGTCTCCTCATCCATTACTCTATGAAATAATGCAACATCATGTCTTTTAAATAATTCGTGTCAGGTATCAAAGCGAAAAAAAGAAGACCATATTTTTTACGATACCCAATAATTGCGACTCAAACAAACATTTGCTACGATTTCTTAGCAGTTCTTTGAAACGCAGCTCGGTATTTATTTATTTAAGATGTCAGTCACAGTTTTTAATGCAATGCCATCGTTCTAAATTAAACTGAACTTTTCTAATTTCAAACATCAATTTATATTGCACGTATTTAAATTTTATGGACATCTATGTTCATCAAATGTTCAATCATAAAATCTTTAAGCAACATGCAATTTTCTCTTTATGCTTTCAAAGTGAAGTCACATGTAGGCTAACTTATTTAATTCATTACCATAAATTCAATGCAGGTCCGATTTGGACGTATACAATTCTTACATGTCACTCATTGTTTTGATGTGCCAATTTGAGTGAAATTCAGTGATTGACGTATAATAAACAAATTTAAGTGTATTGCAGGTTTTTGATTATATAATAAGCTTTATGTGACATTATTTCTTCGTTAATGTCTTTATTTAATGCTCATAGTGTTAGGTATTTACGTGAATAAAGTTATATAAACATACGCACATGATATATATAGATCTAGTTATGTTGTTTCAGGGCCTATATAGCATGCTAATAATTTACTTGCGATATAACGATAGCCACATTTAGACAATCAATCGTCATAAGAAGATTTATCAAATGTAGACTTTGGCTGGAACCAACGCATACAAATGCAATCCTCCGCCCTAAAAAACTTTTAACAAATTCCACTGGATTTATTTAAGTATATAATGATGAATTCTGCTGTATGTATTATGTATATATATATATATATATATATATATGGCCTACTTCAGTGCGTCGGCTTTTCTTTCGCTGAACAATCGTACAATGAAGTCTCCCTCGTCGTTCGGTTCAAAGGTCGTTGGCATGACAACGTAATCGCCACAGGGAAGCTTGTGAACTCCGGAAACTTCACGAATATCGGAAAACTGCGAGGACTTGGCGACTGGCTGATGTGTTCGGAAATAGTTGTTGTTGAGGGTTGCAGCGTTTTTGTCTGTCAACTAAACAGAGGAAACGGACGATTCATAAAGAGACGAATTTCTCAAATGAATAATTGAATTGGTGAAACCAGAGTGGACACAAATAACAATGATGGTGATCCCGATGATAATTGTGATGATAATGATATGATGAAGATGATGCTGCTGCTGCTGATGCTGGTGCTGATGATGATGATGAAGCTGATGATAATCATGATGATGATGACGACGATAACGACGATTTCTATTGCACCGTGAGACCGTTGCAAGAGCGCCTTCCAAGCAACAAAGTGGGCTAATAGTCTTGGAAAACAGAATAGTTTTAAGTTTGAACTTGAAAAACGTCCGAGTCAACGGATCGAATTGTCGTTCCATCCTGTTGAACTTGCCGCCGAAAAAGCACGAGTCTCTGTCGCAGGATGTATGAATAAACTTTACACGTTAATTTTTGACGACTTGTGAAGAAGACACCGTATTATTATCATTTCCAATTGTATTACAAAGATGTGTGTAAACAACGTTTTTAACATTATTGATTTCTTTGATCACCACTGCAGCGGCACCAAGTGTGAATGTCATCTAGTACTTTCTGTAGCGCCTATTGTGTACTCTTCGCAAAGAGTGCTGCCTGTGCTATTTGATTTGACGTAAATGCCATCAGGAGTATCTGTTTCGTTGGTAAGCAAGAAATGACGATGGTAGACTAGATTTCGTTAGATCGAGTCATTAGGTCAGATTAGGTGGAATGACATTTATCAGATTAGGTTGGATAAAATTTGTCAAAATCATTGGATGTGTATTTAAACCTGGAAGACGTAGTATCCAATGACGAGATTTCCCTTGGCTTTGTTCTTCAGCTTCCTTCTGTCCTTCTGCATCACCCCGATGATGATTGTTCCAGAGTTTTCGTCATCATCCGGGTCCTTGTCGTCGATCGTAATCCTGTACTGAGGGTTCGTCCAAAAGCTCTCTAAACATGAAAGCACATTCAAAATAATTGCTTTAAGGCAATTTGGACAAATTCAGACGGCCTGCCTTATCCGGCTGGGAAGCAGACATGTGTGTGACCGGTTGCTGAATGGAGGAATTCCTGAGTTCGTACCGTATTTCTTAAGTTGATTCTTAAGGAGTCGTGTAAAGTATAGTCTGATATTTTAAACTGTGTGAAATGCATTCATTTCAGAATAAATAAAACCTATGTGGTAATTAAGGTCCTTTCTAAGAGACTATAAATTACAGGCAGGTTACAGAGTGCACTGAACGTCATTAATTGCTTAATCTGTATACAAAATAGTAATTTTTAAAAACTATCTCATCTGTAGCGTGATAAGATGACGACCAGAATGACTGCAAAAGCATCCGAATAGAAACATCATGACTGTGATTGGATGGAATTGGCCCTTAGCTACGCTGCGGCTTAAATTCGCTTCTTCTTCGGTTGCTCGCTTGCAGAATGAAAAGCAACCGACCTAATTAAACTTTTTGCTAACTGACAGTAGCCGTGTAATATAAGGAGTAAGCAGTGGCGGTGCCAAGATTCAAGTTTTTGGAGGGGTTGAAGTCATGGTCGGAAACTTGGTCCAGAAGTTGAGGAGAAGGAATCGCGGAGGAAATTTTCCATTTTCATTCGCCTAAATTTCTGAGACTTTTTTTTAGTCATTTGGCCTTAATCTCGCCACTGCAGCCATGAGAATAAGGACTGTTGTAATTTATGTACCCATAATAATGTCACATTAACAGTACCATATTCGGAAAAAGACTGCTGTGATTTTTGTATCAATGATAATGTTGCCATAATTTTACTCAATCAACAGTGTTGCAGCATACAGTAGGCTTATTACAACGCCATTCCAAGCAGTGCATAAACTGTTCAGTTAATCCACAGAATTGATCTCAGTTCTTCAAGCTCCATAAAACATAAAACATTATTCCCATTTTCTCAATAAAGTTCATTTATGATACAGTTGCATAAGGCCGCCTTTGCCATTGTATAAATTTCCAAGAATTCCCGTCTTAGAAATGAAACATATTTAATTTAATTTTCAATCAACGTAGAAGAGTATCTTACGTGGGTAGTTCCTGCATCCACCGGCGTTCACACTGCGCATCCAGGAACCCTCTTGGATGTTTGACTCCCATTTGACGGGTTTCTCGTCTCCGGAACCCAAAGCATTGCCTAGAGCCAGTCCATCTGGACCAAGAAAGCAGATCTCCAGTCGTTGGAAGTTTGCGACGAAATCTTTGTAGGACATCCTGCCGATGCAAGGCGCATTAATGTACGCTTCACATTATTAGAATGGAAACGGCATAAGCAGCTTCGCATTGGAGAATATCATAGATTCATCTCTTAATTAATCTCATATTGCGATGTTTTTCTGAATTTGCAATTGTTACAGTTCAGTCAATCTAAACAAGAGCATTTCTCAATTAGAATAAAGAATTTTACAATCTTTCGCCTAGCACCGCCAATTCCTGGGTCTTTACATAATTATCTGAACCTGATAATTGCAGCATTACAAGCGCATCAACAAGAAGTGCTACGTCTTAAACTTAAAGTATAGGTCTACTACCAAGTAACAGCTTTAAGGATACTAATTAATTAATTATTGTGTTAGCAAGTTAATTACTTTCTTCTTGTCTGCATCTGCATTCGGATGGTCTACCTTCACCCACCTCCTACCCCACTCACGACCCGATCATTCAGCTGAAAGATTCCGATTATAATATAGTCAAGGTGCAGACGAATCTCGACACGTATTTCGATTAAAAGTCCAGCATGATAGCCACAGCATATAGGTTGATCCAACACATGCAGCCATAGACTTATAATTATGGAGTAATTACCAGAATTCGCCATCGTGGTTGTACACGAGTCCAATTTCCTGCTTTTCATCGTCAGGTACAAGTTTCCATTCTGGTGAACTGCAGCAGAAGATAAGTTCAACATAGCACTTCAAAAGACCAGTTCAAAAGATCAGTTCAAAAGATCAGTTCAAAAGATCAGTCATGATATATAGCTGGTCTAAGGTGGATGAATGGATAGAACGAAACGAGAAATACGGCAAGACGTATGTAGGCCTACCTGTATTATAATGAATCGCATTTTATTCAACCATCAAAAGCGCAAAGGACATGACTGAACATGATATCTAGACACCCGATTATAATGGTGTTATAAGGGTGTTATTGCGGTGTAACGGTATAGAGTCAAAGAGTTAACGACTACTTTTGTCGGAATTCATTTGGAAGATTAGAACGAGAAGTTCGGCCTCTGGATTAATGTGATTATATTATTTTCTCTTATCATATTCATCCCTCAGCGATAGAATCATTATTCTGAAGACTTACTGTCTAAAAGTGTGTAGACTTAGCTGTTCTAAAGTGACTTGGAAAATCTAAGACACTGGCGGCTATACCGTATACGAGCGAAGCTGGAATGGTCTAGCATATCGATTTACCGACGTTTGGCGCTTAGTGCTTGTTCTGTCGCCCCATGTATCAAGGATGAACGACAGAAGACTACCAGCTGCGCGCATGCACGTTAATGTGGAGGGAGGGAGAAGCAGAGGGCGCCAGAAGAAAATCTGGATGGACAACATGAGAGAAGATCTAGAGGAAAGGTGCATGGATATGAGGAATGCCATGGATACCATCAAGGATAGAGCAGTGTGGAGATCCCATACAAAGGCCTCATCGTCGTCGCGGCCGGACGGAGGAGAGTAATAATGATGATGATAATGATGGTGATGACTTCGCTTAGTGAAAGAAAGAGAGAATCCAAGAGCTATAATAGGTGGTAAACAGGATGAAAACGACAATCCATTTGTAATCGTCCTATTGCTTGATCCATTGCAGTTATGTTATGGCGGTCATTAGCTTTCACTAAATGACACAAGAAGTGCTACTTCATTTTACTCAATGCAATAATACATGCGTATTAACGTTCAACAGCTTACTTGTCACTCCAAGCTCCTTTCCATTCGTGGCTGTCACCCCATGGGTTGCGAACCCGCACCATTTGAATCTGACCGGATTTATTGCTCGTCTTTACATCCACCTAACATCCAGTAACAAAACGCATCAGACACCAAAACGACGCAAAACACCATGGAGTATTGCGACACAATTGACGAGAAATAATTTTGTACTCAGCAGCTGAGGAGCGGCAACTAGCCTATATATACGACAGTTAGACTTTTGCAATGACATTGTGTCTAGTTATTTATTTAGCTCTTAAGTATATATAATTATTTATTTAACTCTTACTGCAAATGTATACCGGGGGCTTGTTCTGTGAGCTAATGGTATTTTGGATGTAACCTTTACAGATAAAAAGGATAACATTTTCACTTTTTTACGGGGGGTCAACTAATCGAAGTGCAACAATTCCGTTACATGGAAAAACTGCAACTGATGCAGTAGGCCTAAGACCTAAAAAGAAAGGTATTGGGTAAAAATTGCTTCATGCATACTTCTGATCGGTCTATTCAAAGTCGAAAAATGGTCAAAACGGGAACAGATGAGCCTCGTATTACAATCTGTACTATATAATCTTCTATTAAACGTAGGCTAATTATAATTGTAAATGCATTCGCATAATATTTTTATAGCGCTTTTTGAAGGAGATCCGCGGAGGATTTGGAGACATTTGTTACTAACCAGACGAACGCTGGTAATACTATATGCATGACCAATCAGAAGACCAGATGGCAGTTGCTGCTCTCGACAGTTCGCTTCAGCCTAAAATGCACACATTGGATATTCAAGGCACATAGGCTACACGTAGCAACAGACGACTAAACAGCTACACATACTACAGACATAGACGACCAGACAAGTACAAACACATGCAACTGCAGACGAGCAAACAAAACATGTACATGTAGCCTATGTATGTACAATTAGTTGCAAGACAAGTTTGAACAAAATATGACTTGAATAAGAAACTATAATATTACAAAGCAGAAGTTAGTTCGCGAGAAGGACACTCAGCGTCCGTATAATGAGTTATTTTCATTTATATTTATATTGTGCTTTGTAGCCTACAAACTAGAAGTCCTTACTATATATTTAGGACCTCGGTGCATAACCATTTTTATTTTCGGAATTTTATGATGCATGCTCAAGCAATCAAAATTACTGTTAGACATGTGTCCTGAAGTGTATGCACACTTCACACAGGCTCTTAGGTTTCGCTACAGTCTACAATAAGACTAGTAGTAAATTTATGGATAGGTCTTGCAAGACAGAGATATATAATATAGGCTATGCAAATCGGCTTTACCGACAGTGACTGGTGTATATCAGACACCGTTGTCAAGTTACTGTTGATTTCTCATACATGTTGGTATCGTTCTGCGTAATTTGGCTCAAATGCTCCATTACGTAATTGTAAGTTTGAGCGAATTCTTACGTCAATGGAGCAGCCCATCAGAGCCCCGTTCGTCGACGCCTTGTACATGATCTGGAAGAGGTCACTCGGGGCCTTATCTCTGAGGTCATGGCGACCTGCCACTCCTCCTGTGAAGTCAGTCAGAGCTTCGACGGTCAGACCTCCACTCAACGTCTCATACGATCCGTTCAATCTAGAAACAACGGAGACGACAATTATTAATAAATCAATCAGTCGATTTTTTATTGAGCCCAGAAGCAAACAAGATATAGCATCACATCAAAATAAACATGAAAACTCTTGGTAACAAAAGGAAACCCAGAAGGGACTGCAGAGTCCCGCTGGTTAGAGTCACCTATGCACATTTTCTGGTACTTGACGTTTACAGGTTCACTACAATAAGTGTGACGTCTACAGAAATTTATATTCTACATTCCATCATTACAAATCAAAACTTAACTAAGAAAACTAAACGTTCCAATTTTTAACATCACGATACAACATAATATGCAGATTTAAACCTGATGGTATTAAGCAACAAATCTTAACTAATTTCCCTCTCTAAGTTACCCTCATAGGATAGATCCAGGATAGCCATTTAAAAACATAGGTTTCTTCAAATCAATGGCTCTGAGATTTAAAATGCACGTGCATAGAGAGATGAAGTCTAAAGTCTAAACATTTCTAATGAAACGCCAAGGTAGCGTAGGCTTAATTCAATCATGCTGACGCCAATCCAGTAAAACGACCGATTGATTGGTTTCTGTTCGTCTTATAGTAAGCAAGATTTTAAGACATACGGTCACCAAACGAATCTTAACGCAATTCAAAGAGACACACCAACAGGCGAAGAAAAATTAAGTAAAAACTTCAGCACATTACGAATTCCTGACATTACACCATACTGCAAGCATAGGCGGGTAGATGTAGATTAAAGAGCACACTGGTAGATTACTGCAGTTGAAATTCATCTGCTGACATGGAACTTCGAAGAGGGTCAAACGAGAACCTATTTGTATGTATAGCTAGACTGCCCACTGGATAAATGTAGGCCTACTTTCGTGTCCTACTTCTCATCAGATACAGTAAGACACTTTGGTCTATAGTGTCTTGTCATCGGCAGAAACGTTGATTCAGTTATTGAATTGCCTTTAGTCATTGTGTGATTTATACTCTAGCCTACACATAAGAATTCATGAGAACAAGGAGAAATTTGTCTGATGCCTAAGGTGGCATCCGGTAATAATTATGTCTGTGTCATATTATGGAAAAAAATTTATTTCATGCGCTCACTTGTAAATGCGTAGGATCAGAAAGTGACCACACTTTATTGCTCACCAAAACAGTGAGGCATAACAGGAAGGCAGTCATCGAACATTCAGTGACAATGGGTAAGCCCAAAAGAACCGTTAGTTAGGCCTACAGTATACCGGTTAGAATGCATGTATAACATTGCGCGTTATTTGCCGGTGCCCCAAAACGCGCTGCACCCATGATCGCCTAACTTCCCTAACAGTTCTAAACATATTTTTTGCTTTGAGACAACTGGCAAATATTGCAAGAGCACGGTCTAAGATATTGTGAGAGAGTTCGTGTGCAGCAGCATGGCATCTGCATACCTCCACAGGTGGAAGAGCGTAACGATGACCCCGCTCAAATAAGAAAACAAGACAATCGCGCAGTTTGACTGATGACCTAAGAGGGATGATGACTGAACTGACTTAGCATAGGCTTTTTCCAGAAGTGCGCTCCAGAATTCGTTCTTATCTTCCGAATGCATGTAGACGAGTTTTCCGTTCTTCGTTGGAAGTCGATCGTCAACGAAGACCTCGATCCAAAGACCATAGGACCAGAAGCGAAAACGAAAGATGCCTAACATCCACATCAAAATAAGTTTTCTGTACATAATACAATATACATGCATATAATAATTGGGTGTTCGCCTGTGTTTAGGACGCCTAACATATCGTCTCCTAAGCATCTTTTAATGGCGCTCAAGTAGCAGCAGACTCGGTGTTCGCTGTGGAAAGTATCATTAGTCATCCTCATCTTGTTTATCACATCGTCCTAAGGTCTACTCATTCCGGCTGCTGTACTGTTTTATTTCGTTCTATTTCATCCTTGAACCATGTTGCACCGATCAACGTAGACAAGTACATTTTTTATTGTACCAGCTGCCAAACCGCACTCTGGCTTAAATGCATATAAAACATGATAAGCAAAAAAAGTACATGGACAAATTTGGCAGCCAACCAACATATTCATCCAGATAGTTATTCTCGTCTTGTATATCGCATCATGAACTTGGTCCAGAAACTCTGGTCGTGATACCATCAATCGCGTGTGGGAGGTCGTATAGGATGGGCCTGAAGTAAATGCGTGGAAACGCCGCAGGTGATTCATCTATATACATGTACAGTGTAGATTCTGCTCACTGTTTCGCCAAAAATATGATGAGAATCGAGACGTTGATAGTATTTAGTTTGTTTGTTTGTTTGTATGCGCGCTTGTTATAGCGCCCCTTCAAGCCAACTACTCAGAGGCGCTCCCGACTGCAGAGCGGACACTGCATCGGAGTTTCACGCCGAAGCGCTGAGCAATTGCGAGCGAAGGACTTGCCCAAGGTCCATACGCGGCGACTTGAGGTGGAATCGAACCTCGAACCTTCCGGCTTCAAGGCGACGACGCCACCACTAGACCACCGCGCCCCACAGTGTCATATGAGCTGGCGTAGATAGCAGCATAAATTATATTAGTTCAATCGAACTTCGTAATGGTCAAAGTTTTCGATTATAAAATTATCATGTCACAAAATTAAATTAAGACTGCCGCGATCTACCAATACATTAAAAAAATCAACAGCCCTCGCGTCTAGGCATATATTTCTATTTTATCTAGCAGCTTGAGTCGAGCTGTTCTCATCAACGTGTATTCGTATGTGGCACCTGCGTAGTTGTTTTCAAATGACTGGTCTGCAGGAACCACGTTGTGAAGCATGGCTTCGCTGGTTGCAAGACATGAGACGGCCGCCAAAAGCCAACAATCGCCTGAAATAACACACAGCAGTCCATGATACAGCTGTAGATATCTGGAAAAAGCAGGTGGGGGAACTGGGGCATACATGGTAAAGTGTATTTGGACTTTCATAAAGATGATATATTCGTTTTATTGAGTTCTTGCTGACATACCGCAGCCAGTTACAAATAAGAAATAATGCAGAAAATCATAATCATTCAATCGAATAGGTGGAAGTCAGAAAGAGGGGCAATGGTCGAGTATCTGTAAAGTACTCGAGAAATGTAATTCATTTAAAAAAGAGTGTTTTAGCAATAACTCAAAGCAAAGGGTAGATAAGGAATTGAAGTGAAAACAGCGGTTCAAAAACGATTACCTTAAAATGCACCTTCTAACAACTTTGTCGCCTTTGGGAGGTTATGAAAATGCGCCATATAAGTTATTAGACAAATTAATGTTAATGTGAATGTTTTACTTAATAGCGGTCGTACATGACCTCGACCAATTGATCGGCGCCCACATGAACGGTTACAGGTCGAAATCTCAACTGAACTATATGCCAGCTTTGACGACGGTTCTACGCAGTTGTACCAAGCAATTTAATTCATTTTCAACAACTAAATTCCCTATGTTGAGCGATCTTTTGAAATGACTAAATGAACCCTGCTCTGTCAATGGTAGCCTACAACTTTGTCGTTGCTGAAGGCGAAAGATTTTAAGCAACTAGTGGCAAGGTTAATGAATGGCTTCGTACCATATAAAGGCGATTTATGCATTATGTTTTAACAAGAGATTTTTATAGGACAAGAGGCAATGAGTTCATAATGCAGGTGTGATTTAAACATTCCTGTTAGGCGTATGCAAATGAAAATTGGCTCTATTCACTTCATCGCAACAGAGTTACCAGCAATGACATTCAACCTGATGATGAGGTATATATATATATATATATATATATTATATGCCTATAATTAACATTAAACTACAAGTGAGAACGACCACTTTTTTCACGATATATTTAGCACTGTGAACGCTTCTGAAAGACCCTTGCTCAGAAGCACTTTATTAATAGACAAATGCAATACAATGCAATACAATATCATGGTCGCTTAAAACAAAGCAGCCAGGTAAAATCTTTCTTCAAGTAGCCTATGTCATCTACCCAGTCGTCCAGGCAATCATTAAGTCAATAACCAGCTAGTAGACCATCCATCAAGCCAGTCATACAGCCAGTCGGTCTACAGCGTCATCCTGATTTGCATCACATCATCATAAAAAAATTCGCTTCATTCGGCAGTAGCCTATACTAGCATAATATCCACATAAGTAATTCATAGTTGCCTCATGCCAAACTCACCCAATGCTCCTTGATTAACATCTAGACGAGAAGCTCCGCCAACAAACATCTCTGGATTGCTGCAGATTTCCTGCAAACAATTACGGCATACGTCTATGAAAAAACCTCTATTAAAAACCGTTACCGGTACTTAAAAACCGTTACCGGTACTTCGCAATTGATTGCCAATTAAGATAAGAGGTTCTGCATAACTTCTCTGTAATTTGATCCATTGTTAGATTTTAGTTGGGAACTCACAGAAGCTGCAGTCTAGAAGTAGCCTATCTTTTCGTGACTGTAGGCTACGTTTACCTTTCGGAAGAGTACATGTAACTCATCACAGTGTTGATATGAAAAGATTTTAGAATATAGCTGTTGAGAGGTTTCAGATGAATCCAATAGCCTATTGTGTTAGTTCGTGCATTGTACCTTTGGTCTCATCCATTTGAGTCCAGGCCAAACAGAAGGTGGATTCTTGAAATAAATCGATGAATCCTCCGCAGGAAAGTCCGGATCTTCCCAGAGTCGACCCTCAGCCAAACATTCGTCGCGGATTTCTTCGAAGGTCGGCGCCGTCGGACTTCCTTTCTTTGGCTTGGCTCCAGTGAGTTCGACCCCTGATCCAATTCCAGTCGGTCTGATCGTGCCCGAATTGTAGATCAACCAGCCACCAGAACGGGACGACCAACCGGTCCTATACCTCGACATTCTCACGATAAGAAGATGCTGTCAGTGGCGCTTGCTACAAAACATGATGAGTTCAGGCTACAAAACATGGTGAGTTCAGGCCACAAAACATGATGACTTCAGGCTACAAAACATGATGAGTTCAGACTACAAAACATGATGAGTTCAGGCTACAAAACATGATGAGTTCAGGCTACAAAACATGGTGAGGTCAGGTTACAAAACATGATGAGTTCAGGCTACAAAACATGATGAGTTCAGACTACAAAACATGATGAGGTCAGGCTACAAAACATGGTGAGGTCAGGCTACAAAATTTGAATAATTCAGGTGATGCCAACTAAAACATGGCAAGAAGTTGTAGATCTTAAAGCTCACTCATGAAGACAGTTCGTATCACCTGAACTCGCCCTGTTTTGCTGCAAGAGCCACTGACAGCACATGCATAAGATGATGAAAGTAACATCACGTAATATATTATAAACTAAATTGTAAACTGCCAAAACATGACATGACTTATGTTTACGTAACATAGGGTAACATAACATAATTTAATTAAAATGACGCAAATGAAAATAACATAGCATTTCTATGGATAGTAGGCTATAGCATTACGCGATGCAGCATGACATGACATCACATACGACATAGCATGAAGTAGCTTTATTTCACGTAAGGTGACATGGTTTAACATTACATGATACAGAATGACCATTGCTTTCTTTGAGAGACTTTGACATCCTAGATTTTGTCACTCGTTCAGAGAAGCATGTCGTGCGATATCAGGCCTTTCACCTCAACTCTTTCATTGCGTCCATTCATGGCGTCTCTGCCTTCTTAGACAAATAGGCCTATAAAATTATGTCGTTTATTGGCTTAAAGCCGGTGTCACGAAATAGAGTATCCCCCGTATTAATTGTATCCCCCCAAAATTAAAAAAGTCGAAAAAACCGCTTCCGCGTGTAGTTTTTTTGCAAATTAATTTTTATCTGCTTTGTTTTGAACAATGACACTAACGGGTATGTTTATTCCGACTAGATAATTTGTTTTGCCCTGTTTTTAGAGCACTTAAAACATTTAAAACACTTAAGAACACTCAGAGTCACTAAATAAATTCGAGTTGCCTTTATCTGAGCATTGCCTATGACACTTAAAACAATTAGAGTCACTATAAATTTTTATTACAGCATAGATATTTTTATTAAGCGCATTTTTCAAAAAAGGGGATAGAATGGTTTATCCCCCCGGATAGCATAGACCGGTTAATTCCATCCGGGGGGATAGATTAATTCATCCCTCCGGATAGCTTTCAGGGGGGATACTCCGTTTCATGACACCGGCAGATGCACTTCGAAAAACCACTGGATTGTCAACAGAAAAGTTAAAACACAGTTCAAAATTATCTCTTACGTGCAATAGTTCTATAAAGTTTTCTTGTCTTCACGTAGGCTGCTCCTATATTTAGGTGCTAGGTCAGTCTTGTTTATTGCGTACATAAAAGCATAATTATGATCTTGATACGCGCTCGTGTATTTTCGCAATCTGAAAAACTGTCAACTTCCCCAAAACCAAAAAATAGTTCGCATGTGATAGATCCGTCGAAGCGTCAAGAGCCTTAATGTTACATTACAATTATTATCAGTCGTTTGCATGCGTTGACATAAAACTTCAGGAAGCCCAAGCCATAGGCCTAACAATAACCCTAATGGTCAGACATTCGTGAGATCGATAGCTGAACAAATCGATTAATTCACCAGCCAATCCCAACACAGTCTGTGACAACAAGCAACTCCAGACTAGCGTACACACACATGGAGACCAAACACTCTGGACATTGGACTAAGAAGTAAAACGATCATAAAAATGCAGAAATTAAGTTGTCTCGAAAAGTTTTTACCTGTGTGATGGATCCAAATTAACTACAGAACCAATCAATGGCTAACACAGACTGAAGCTTACATGTTCGAAATTCTCTCACAAGTAAATATGACAACACTTACCCTTAGGTTGCACGACTTGCAGATAAACTAACACGACGCACGCCAACTGAGAAATCGTCAACGACCAACGGCAATGCAATAATAATAATAATAATATAGGTCGCTGTTGCCTTACACAATAATTTATATCCAGTGAATTGCGAAAACTACTCATTAGTTGTGAGCGCATTTACGTATATCTAGCCACAACACAGGAGACTGTGGGTTTATTGCAGAGTTGGCCGGGATGACTGGTAGGCCTACGTACACTCACAACTTAACATGCTGACCTACAAACTGAGGTAGGCTACAGGTGAAACGCCTTCACTCAACCATCGTCATCGTAATGTATTGCAAGCACGACCCGTGTCCGGATGACATTTCTTGTGTAGGCAGCATACACGCAGGCCTATTATAATGTACCCTATATGTATATTTGTGAATGTGTAAGCTTACACAAATACCTGCAGTGCCGTACAAACATTGCTTGAATACAAATGCACGAATCTATTATGTGGCCTATATGACATTAAGCTCCGGTGTACAACATAATATTATATGCTAATATGCAGAGTGAATAGGTAGGCAGAAGTACATAGCCTACATTTAACAGGCCTCTACGCTAAATTATGCAAGGATTACATTTTTTGATGGGCGAGTGCACTCCAAAAGAAACAATATAATATATATATAGCATATATATAAGCTATGCAATAGGTCTATATTTAGAGAGAGAGAGAGAGAGAGAGAGAGAGAGAGAGAGAGAGAGAGAGAGAGAGAGAGAGCGCGAGAGAGAGAGAGAGCGAGAGAGAGAGAGAGAGAGAGAGAAGAGAGAGAGAGAGAGACGCAGACAGACAGGCAAATAGACAGAGACATACAGCGACAGACAGAGACAGACAGAGAGAGACAGATAAAGAGGCAGACAGAGAGACAGACAGAGATTAACATAAACTATTATGATGCGGCGGTCTATTGCCTATACAAATCGCTTTTGCATGTGCAGTGTGCACAGCGTGTAGCTGTCTGTATATAGGAGTGAGACTATGTAGGCCTACAGTGTGTGCGTAATATGGCAGAGACCTCCAAGCAAAAAGTTACGAGGTTTTTTTACGGAGCAGCACAGGGCTTTTTTAACGTGCGGTTATACACAAAATGTGCAGTTCTAAATGGATTTGTGCAGTTGTAGATGCACTTCTGCACAATTAAAACTAGCAAAATAGGTCATTGTCATCCGATTGCAAGTAATTTATCATGGAGGAAGGGAAAGGAAAGAAGGAGTTGTGCAGTTCTAAAAATTCCTTAAAAACAGCCCTGGAGCAGCAACAGAGCTACAGCCTGCCTTTAATTAAAAGTAAATTTAATTCTACCTTGTGAGTCATCTGAGTGCTGGTTTGTCAAAATGTTCTTCTTAAAAAATATCCTTGCATTGAATTGTGTCTATTATGTTTACATTGCGACTTCCGCAGTGCAGACCAATCATAGCCGTTCCCAGGACGAGATTACCTACCGTACTCATAGAAAAGAAAATGGCCTTGGAGCAACAAAAAGATGCACTTTGCCCACAAATGAATAAAGACTCGTGATATTATTTGCATAATTAGGCGACTCTGTAAGCTTAATCGAAACCAATGGAGGACATTTACCTCCTGAACTTATTCCTCCGAACTTATTCCCCAGACAGTTATCCCCCTCTATGTACCCCATGATACTAATTCCACCATTCAGAAATATGCTAAAAAACCAGTCTGTTATTTCTCTACAATTTTCATACTAAGTAAAAATTTGCATAACTAAGACGATTTGATTGTAGACGCCTCTAAAAGCTACACTATGAACGTCAAGTATTGTTTTTGCTGATATCCGTTTGCACAATGCACATTCAAGACTTAAGAGCTACACAATTGGCAAAAGAAACACAGATAATTATTAAACATTTTAATGAATTGTTTTAATGCGGTGAATTATGACGGATATGCGACGTTCTGAGGCAGAGTTTGATGTTACTCCACTTCTTTGCGACATAATAAATCCTTGAGCTCGTTCGAAGAACCAAATGAGAACCGTTTATTTGCAGAACCCAGACAACCAGTTATAATTATGTTCAGATCTTTTAGAGAATATCGATGCGGGACTCATTGTCGTTGAGTAGAATATATTCTACGCGGTTACGAATACATGGTCATCACCATGAACTGTAAAACAAAGATGACAGACACATGGATGGCTTATTGTTAGTTTTAATTTACTTTAGTTATTGCAATTTATTACACGCTTAGTCAGTTAATCTGAATTTGAGCACGACCTATCGATGACTGCAACATGGAATGCCCTCAGCAGGCTAGAACCTGCAATCGTCGATGGCGGCGTTTTGCCTCGTGATGAGGCATTTTTATATGGCGCAGTCTCCATGACCAATACGAGGGTGCAACCAGTATGCTTCATGGTGTCTTAGGTTAAGCATTAAAATCAATCATGCTCACATGTTTATTCAAAGGCTGACTAAGTATGTAAGTAAGTAAGTATTTTCTTTAATACACCACTTGCAAACGCACAATGGACGTGTGTCGTAAGTCTACTTCATGAGCCCTCTACGGTTTGTGACTACGGTTTCTATTTTCACTAGAATTTACCATCCTTATAATTGCTACCTGCAATTTCTATTCATGGCCTACCATTTTCAATGGAAGCTTCTCAGAGGCGATAGAATGTCTTGGACAACTTCGAATGGCGCTATATAGATTTCCATAATAATTAGGCTATAATTATCGATTGATTTGTGTGGTTTTATGTTTACCTCATCGTCACGAAAATGAATAGAATTAATTAAAGGTAATCCATCTGAGCGTTTGTTCGCCAAAATATTCCTCTTAAGAAATATCCTTGCATTTAATTGTGTCTATTTTATGTACATAGCGCCTTTCGCAGTGCAGACCAACCATAGCCGTTCTCAGAAGGAGAATAGGTTACTTGTCCATAGAAACGAAAATGGCATCGAAGCAACAAAAATAGGCACTTGGCCCACTAGTTAATAAAGACTACGTCTTGTATGATTTGCATAGGTCGAATTACATTGTAGGCGACCCTGTCATCGGAACGAGTGCAGGAAGTATTACACCGACAGTTATTCCCCCTGGAAGTCCGCCTCCCCCATACTAGGACACAATTCCCCTAATACAAAACATGCTAAAATCAGCCTGTTATTAAATTTTGCATACTATTCATAGACATGCTGAACCTTTAAAAAAAACTAAGACGATTCTATCGAATAGCTAGCGTGAACTTCATCAATCAGGCAATCAATCAATAAATCAATCACAGGAATTTATATACGCCTGTTATTGCCTACACACGGTCGTTCGGAGAAATATCAATTTCAAGGTAGGCCTATTGGCTCATTGATTAATTACTTCAAAAGTAGGCCTATCTAGGGAATATGTCCGGACGACTGTGTCTAGGGGTAAATGTCCGTTTCCCAAGCTTTGTTCGGAACCACTGGATGCTTTGAGAAAACTTAGTCAGTGGAGTTTTATCACAAAGTAGCAACTGCAGCAGATTAAGGTGATGAATATGTTTGAAGGTCAAATTATTACAAAAACCAAAACTCACTCCACTTAATGATTAGGCCTAATTATAATTTATCAAACCATCGCCTCATTTCTAGGCCTACTCTCAGTTTACTTTTCAAAATCTAGATAATCGGATTAGAAAGACTGCGTACCACTCGAGTAGTATTTTATTTACAAGTATTTAAATAGGTCTATTTATGTTTTTTGTTTCACGCGCCCTACTCAGAGGCACTCCAGACTACAGCGCGGACACTGCATCGGAGTTTCACGCGGAAGCACACGGGCAATTGCGAGTGAAGGACTGATCAAGGTCCCTACGAACCTGGAACCTTCCGGCCCAAAGGCATCGAGCCCATCACTACACCAACACGTCCCACAAATTGTTATGGTTCGGACCTGGTTGAGATCTGGCATGGGTCGTGTTTGGATTCAATTCGCTCGAAATGCAGCACCCGCGGCAATGTCTCTGCCCGGTCACGACTGATTACTGTCGGGTAACTTCCGACAACAGCGGCAGAACGACGTGACTAGACCTCTGGCCAGCAAAGTCAGGGACTTTCTTCTGCGTCTGCCTCTGATAAAAACACTAACCAGACATGCCTTGCTTGGAGAGCTCGACCTCCATTTGACGTTTCTTAGGGGTACATCTTGGGACCAATAGGCTATACATCACAGTCTAAATTACGTCATAGGCTCCGAAGTCTCTCTGAACGCCATGCACAATCGTCAACCGACAATCAACCATATTGCGACATGTAGAATCACATAGTCACACAGGTCCCACGGTCAACCACGAGATTTGGGGAAAGCTCGTTCTCTGTGTCGGGACCCACTGCATGGAACGGTCTTCCTTATTATGTGCGGAATGCACCTTCTCTGGAGGCATTCAAATCCAGACTCAAGACTTATCTATTTAAACAGTCGTATAATTGCTAGTAACTTTTGAACTCTTGTACAGCGCCTTTTCCTTCGGCCTCGGCTGAGCTACGGCGCCATATAAATCGTCGTCTTATTATTATTATTATTATTATTATTATTATTATTATTATTATTATTATTATTATTATTATTATTATTATTATTATTATTATTATTATTATTATTATTATTATTATTATTATTATTATTATTATAGTGCAGACGTCCGCATTTAAGATAGCGGGCAAATGCATAAATCCAATTTCCGTGTAAATAATTATGTCTCATTATGCAATATGGCATTCTTATACAGCAGGCGCAATAAACAAAGCTGCTTCTTCTTCTTAACTTTTAGTCTCAAAACATTTTTGCGGTAATTAGACAAAGCGGCGCCGTTCCAGATGTTGTTTGTGATCTAAAGGAAATCTGACCTGTCTTAATTAAATGATTGGCCTTTCGTGCAAAAACATAAATAATTCTCAGTATACACCGTCTGCATGGTTTGGCGTTTTCATTTGTTCATTTCTTCAAGTGTTTATATTACGTGATATATTTATTTATTATTTTTATTTATATATTAATAAATTGATTAATTTATTTATGTATTTATTGTATATATATTTATTTATTTGTGGATTCGATTTTTTCAAAAGCTTTGACGCACAATTATTATCCAGAGGTTAAGGCGCTGGACTTCAACCCAGAGTTTCAGCTTTAAAAGTGCCGCCTGCATCGATGGGAGTATTGATATTCAATTCTAGAATAATATTATTGTCGCTAGCGAAGGCATAATAATAATTTATGGCAAAATCAGCCATAAACGAGCACCTCGACCATGCACTGCTGATATGATGATATGGTTGGGCATAGGATTTATTAATCGCCCTATTATGCAGACGCCTATAAGAAAACGAGGTTGATATATTCTTGTGTCTGTTAGTGTAATCTGAAAACTTTGCTTTTATCTTAATGCAGAAAACATAGAAGAACTGTCCTTTAAGAAGACAGTGGTATTCAAACTGTGGTCCTCGGATGAGTACAAATACAAGAATAATTGGTTACCGGGTCGAGGAAATGATGACCATGAATCAGGATCACAATAACTTCAATCGTACTCAAATAAATTATTTGCATTGTCTCTTGCAGAAAATAAAAATAAAAACATAACAATGAGAACGCGACACAATGTCATACAATAGTGTCAAAGTATGCTTTATGGGCCCAATTGCAATGAGCAGTGACGATAAGTAGGAACTATAAATTTTAATAGGACTATAATTGCATGTTCGTGTTGGAAAGAGTGACTGAGTGAGGCCACACAGGGCTGCTAGAAATAACACCGGTCTTCATCATCCGAAAGTCTTAGAAGCAGTGTTCTCTGCATGTATCTAATTTCTAGGCAAACTCACATTCTGCAGCCACAATCTTTTGGACAAAAATGGACGAGATCCTTGAGGTTCTGAAAGCAGAACACACATTTTTATTGCATGCATAAACATCATTATGATTCGAAAAAGATTATACTGCAGGAATTATCCCCAAGCGCTTGGGGAAATAAGAAACTAGGAACTCATAACTAGATACCAGAGCAAAGGCTGTTGACGTCGAAGAAAATTAGCATATTATTGGTTACCAACCTACCATTACAACGCATAGAATAAGGCCACATTTGGTAGTGTTTCAGTTCTATAGCATAGTCCGGTTGAATGCAATGTAGCCTACCCTTTCTTTGATGCAGAAATGTACACTAAATATTAACGTTTAAAGCATAGGATCGATTGCTAATGACTAGAGCTACTGCATAATGCAGATACAACCACCATGCTGCTGAAGAACGTCGACCGCAGTAAGCTTATAGGCCTAACGCTGCGTCTATCAAGTCTTCAATGTGGACCTAATCTGAGTTTTCGGAATCAGCGCAAACTATATTCAATTAAATTACCTCTTTTACATATGTATCTCAGTGGTAAGTCGCAGCTTTCGTCTCTCCAGAAGCCTTGCATATCAACCGGATCTGGCAGAATCCGTAGAGAGCCACAGCGATGTCTTCCCGACGGAAGATCTATTCCCCAAAACATCAAATTGTATGACATCGGTGATCCATCGATCCACATCCAAGTGTACAGACCCAGGCAGACAGAGTTAGCGTTGCGTAGACCGATCCAATAGTTTAAACAGTTGTCATAGGATGTACACGTCGCCCTGCAGAGATTGAAATTTCATTCAGCGTTGCTTCGCATCAAGTGTTTCTGCATTGTATATTTTTACAGCGTCTTTTTCCAATTAATTATTCATTCATTTGATTATTTATTATTCATTGAAAAACAGACGACCATTGCTTTAGCATTCACATCACAATGCCATAATTATGATCGCCATATGAACCTTTTTACCTGCGTGTAGATCTATTGTAATACGTAGGCCAGTGGCGTAGCCAGGAATTTATGATGGGGGGTTTTATGGCCAAAAACCCTGTTTTTTGCTATTTTTTCTTACTTAAATGGCAAAATAACCCTAGAAAAACTTTTTCCGGAGCCAATGGGGGGGTTTAACCCCCGAAACCCCCCTCCTTGCCTACGCCACTGACGTAGGCCTACAATCCCTACATGATAGGCTACATCTATAGGAAGTTATTAAACATCTCTTGAAATGAAGGCGTATGAAATGCTTTAATAATTAAATTCCAAGTATTATAGTATTAAATATTAAGTATTAAATATTCCTTTCTATGCATATATCTAGATCGTTCGAAACTGATGCAGCGCACAGTTTGCTCTGTCTTATTCTCCTCCATCATCCGGTCTTTATCTGCATCGGGTCGGTGATGCCAGGGATCTCCAGTGTGATCTGGAACAACTTGAACCACGAAGCTGACCCCAGCTGACCTTTTGAACTATTCCCTTCTTTAAAGTGCTGCCTGGACGGCCATTCGCGAGAAGAACTCTTGGCCATCTGAGTTTTCGTCATTTACCCTTATCAACCATCTCCTCTGTCTTCAGATTATGAAGACGGCCATTGTTTAACAGAGACTGTCAAGGTCTTAGTCGAGAAGTTAGACGCATTGAACATTGAATGAGGAGAACATGGTAGATTGCTAGAACCTTGTTGTCTGGATTAGTCACACACACAAACACACACACACACACACTCACACACACATACACAGCAAATGCATGGCGCATTCAGACAAATGAGATTCATCAGATCTCTGTCGTTTAGCAAACACTTCCATGGATGCAATCGTAATTCACGGACTCGGATCATATGGCACTAATTTTACATCCAAATTACATTTAGCAATACATCGCTTAACCTAGTTTCTCACGGCATGAATTTTCTCCAACTGACTGCAGGATGTGACAACTGAGGTCTGTCTCCATTGACAGCGTTGGGGTATGGTTCAAAGTGTGCAATGACTCTGATGATTGAGACACACTAAGTAAACACCAAAGTTTAAAACGAAATCAGCGTTTAGAAAGCAGAAACCGCAACGAGGACGAGCCTTCGAACCTGAAGTCCATCTTTGTCATAATAAAGAACTTCATTGTTCCATGCATATACAGTGTTATACATGCAGCTAAAAGTTGCTAGGGTTAGTCTGATTAACTGAGCAAAATAATCACATTTCCTACCTTTGTTGAAATATTAATGGAAGAATGAAAAGATGTTCATCGAATGAAAGAATGTACGCCAACGATGAAGACATTTTCTTGCAACTCTTGTCAGCGATCTTGAATTTAGCGTATTGCTCGCTTAGAAAGTAGCAGCAGTTGTTGTCTGGATTCCATTCCCAGCCATGCGGGCAATCGGAATCTGCATCAAAATAGAATTGCAGTAAATTTAAAAAACCGGATTAAAGACATTGCTGCTATAATACTATGCTTTGAC
This sequence comes from Lumbricus terrestris, assembly GCA_949752735.1. Lineage (NCBI taxonomy): Eukaryota > Metazoa > Annelida > Clitellata > Crassiclitellata > Lumbricidae > Lumbricus > Lumbricus terrestris. Next base: position 20,526,951 of record OX457040.1, read on the forward strand.
ATGCGACTCTGCACAAGGGCGGATACAGAAATTTTCGATGGGGGGGCCAAAATTTTGGGTCTTGGTCCGGGCAACAGGGAAAAAATTTCGTCTGGGTCGCCGATACCTTTCCATCCGCCGAAAAAAACTGATGACCTTTTTTTAGTCGTCGGCCTCGAATTTCCCAAAAAGAAAATTATAATAGCCAACCTCGAGTGATATTGTAAAATGAGCAGCGTATAGGCTACTACGCAAACATGGTAAAACAAGTGGATGAGGTTGGTTATTTGTTGCTGCATAGTTTAGACTGTCAATTATTTGAGAATAATTTCAATCCAAATTCTATTTAGGTGAAAATTAATTTTCATCAATAGACTCTACAACTTCTATACATGCAAAGAATTGTTTTACTTCTATTTAAGAAAACGATTGCTTTCATGAATCTAACTTTTTTCAACCAGGAATTATATCAAATGCCTGGTGCTCTGTATTTGAGTATTACCGGATTCTGTGTCGTAATCTGCAGTTGTTTCTACGAGATGGACAAGATTCCAAAGCGCAAAAACAAACGATGTCTTCATGTTTAAACTCTTGAAAACCGATGATCAACCCGAATGTAGGTCTAGTTCGTTACGCATCCAAGACATCGGATTTATCCAAAACGGTTTAGGCTGAGTTGAAATATCGTATTCGCATCTTTCTCTGTCTAGTCTGTATAAACTGTTCAAGTTTATAAATCAATATTGAACATTTATAAATGAATATTGACGTTGTTCAAGATTAAAACGTAAAACAGTGAAAATAGTAAGATTGAAAACTTTTTTAAACCGTGCTATTTAGCAAGCGCGTCGCCAAGCTTATCCAGGACATACTTTCTACTAAGAAGCTAGCGTGACCGTCGTTGAAATGAATTGCATCGATGAGAGTCCATGAAATTCAAATTATGCTGTACACGGAGATGCGCCTCATTTTTTTATGCCGATCCACGTTGTTTACACAACTCGTACCTATTTTTGCATATAATTTTGTACCCGAAGCACCCAGCATTCAAAATCCGAGCGATATCCATAGCCTATGTAAGCTTATAAAAATTCAACAATAACATCAACATGTTACGGCTTGCAAAACACATGGCACTCAATTTAACCCATCAGGAACATTATTATTATGCTGTGTCTAATAGTCAGTCTGCGTTCAACGAATGCAGTTACATTACAAGCAAATAGTTATGATGGCTCTCAGAACTTAAACATTAATTATTTTTGAAACAAAACTGGCTGAATTAGGGATATATTCGTATTTTTAAACTCACCACATTACTTATTTCCTATATCAGGCATGGAAGGATCGTTAATTGGACACGGATCATTATTCGCACATTGATCATTAATCGCACAATTATCATTAATTGCACATTGATTATTAATTGGACATTGACCATTAATTGCATATGGATCATTAATCCATATTGATCGTTAATCTCACATTGATCATTAATTGCAAATGGATTATTAATTGCACATTGATCATTAATTGCATAAGGATCATTAATCCATATTGATCGTTAATCTCACATTGATCATTAATTGCATATGAATTATTAATTGCACATTGATCATTAATTGCATATGGATCATTAATCCATATTGATCGTTAATCTCACATTGATCATTAATTGCATATGGATTATTAATTGCACATTGATCATTAATTGCATATGGATTATTAATTGCACATTGATTATTAACTGCACATTGATTATTAATTGCACATTGATCATTAATTGCATATGGATCATTAATTGCACTATGATCATTAATTGCACAATGATAATTAATTGCACATTGATCATTAATTGCATATGGATCATTAATTGCATATGGATTATTAATTGCACATTGATTATTAACTGCACATTGATTATTAATTGCACATTGATTATTAACTGCACATTGATAATTAATTGCACATTGATTTTTAATTGCACATTGATCGTTAATTGCATATGGATCATTAATTGCACTATGATCATTAATTGCACAATGATAATTAATTGCACATTGATCATTAATTGCATATAGATAATTAATTGCACATTGATCATTAATTGCATATAGATAATTAATTGCACATTGATCATTAGGGCCTAATTGCCCATTGAGAATCAATTGCATATTGCTTGCTTGAAATGTTACTTTTATGTGGCGTGTACCAGATGAATTCCCTGCAAGAGGGTAGGCACATCAAGAGTATACATTCTTTTTGTCTACGTATTTACTCGGCAATGTCCTAATAATATTAGGCCTATAATTCATGCATGCCTAAGTTACAGCTGGAGCGAAATAAGTTTGTCTGCAGTTATTATGATGGATTGTATGAATTTTTGTTGTCCATGAAGAGCTGTAGCATTTGAATCAATTTTTTGAGAAAGTCAAAGCAGATGGTGTTATTGAATTTTTATTAGTTGAGTTGCCGGGTATGTTTTTAAATCTTGGTGCTCTCCGTGCTAGCCTACATATCAAGCAAGGGGCTTAATAAACAAGACGGAGTTTTAAACTAGAATCGATATTGCACTCCAATGCAAGTTCATTTACGATGTAGCTTTCAGACTATGTTTTTCTATGTTATTAAACACAGCGCCAGGCTTTTCTCATACGGAGAATAGACATTTGTCGAAAAGTCATACACAATTAGGCCTATGTGGTAGGAGATAATATGCAAAACAGCAAAACTTATCATATCTTAACATTGTATGGTCACATGCACGCATCACATGTCGCGCAGGGCTGTTTTTAAGGAATTTTTAGAACTGCACATCCTCTTCTCTCCTTTCTGATCCTCTATGGTAATTACTCCCAATCTGAGGAAAATGACCTATTTTTACTAGTTTCAACTGCACGGAACGTGACGGAGGTGCTTTTACAACTTCACGAATCCATTTAGAACTGCACATTTTGTGTAGAACTGCACGTTAAAAAAGCCCTGATGTCGCGTTGTGTTCATTTTAAACATTCACGTTTTCACACAATATCTAGATAATGTCCAGGAGAATTACTTTGCTAAAAAATTTATTTGCTGTTACTTAAAGGAATGAAAAATGAAGACTTTGCTTCTACTTGCGCTTCTTTCGAAATTTGCAGTCTTGATCGAAGCTGCTGCCGTCAAAAATGGGTCCAGAGGTAACTTTTCTCATTGTACTATGTTATGATCATGTTAACCGAATCTCTCGAACATGTTTCTATCACTTGCGACAATTGCGTACTATCCGCCACTCACTCTCCCTTCAAGCGGTCAAGGCGCTTGTCCATGCTTTGATTTGCTCTAGAGTCGACTTTGGAAACTCTGCCTATGCTGGTCTCTCCTCTCTTAACCTCTCTAAGCTTCAGTCTATTCTTAATGCTGCTGCCCGCTTAATTGCTGGTCTTCCCAAATTCTCTCACATATCTGATTTTATTCGGGACACTCTTCATTGGCTTCCTGTACCTCAGCGCATTGAGTTCAAGATCCTGACTCTTATGCGCAACTCTCTTCTCGGGGTAGCCCCCTCTTATCTTCGGGCACTGTGTAACTTGGTCTCCACTCTTCCTGGCCGCTCTGCCCTTCGATCTGCTGCCAATGGCCTTCTAGTTGTCCCGCGCATGCGTGGAGCTACGGCCCAGTCCAGAAGCTTTGCATATCTTGGTCCTACTTGTTGGAACCGCCTTCCTCACAAGCTCCGTTCTGAGCTTCTTGGCCTTTCTCTTCCCCTGTTCCGTAAACGTCTGAAAACTATACTATTTGTTAGCGGTGAGCACTAGCTTGGGTCGGGAGCGCCACTGAATCTGTGAGCGGCGCTATATAAATGTTCAATTACTATTACTATTACTATTACTACTATTATTGGAATAAAATATCAAATAGGCCTATTTGATGCCATTCTGTCAAAAAATATGCTGCAAATCAGGCTATGATGGCTATCCATGGCAAATGTGGGTATCGACTATAGAGTATAGAAATAAGAACTGGCGAGGGTCTCGAATGACTAAATCTATACCGTAAGCGTTTAAAAGTAGAGTTATTTGTGACCCATCTGACCAAAACCAGGCGTATGTCGCAATACACGCTTCTGAGATAATGACAAAAATGTGAATTTTTTTTAATTTTTAGCTTTTGACAGAAAATGATAAATAAATATGTTTTATACACATTAAAACTAAAATTTTGCAAAAATATTATTTTAAATGATATTTTTGATGATTTTGTGATTTTTATTTATTAGATAATTCAATGACTTTTCCCGCCATTTTCCACTTTCCCGCCATTAATAGCCATATTCGGCATATGGCTAGCAAAACCAATTAGGCAAATAAAATTAATGGCTCAATGCGTGAGTGGCGTTAAAATCGACAAGGAATTTACTCCATCGCACAAAAATAACAAATTTCAAAGTCTAGACGCAAAACTGTCTATTGTTTTAGTTCAGGAATTTTAATGTCGTTACTTTCGTTTCAGTCTATAACTGTGGTATTTTGATGCAGGTTCTGTTTGTCCGGATGACTGGACGTTGAATCCTGATAACAATCGATGTTATTACATCAGCGACCAATACGCCAAGTTTGACGTCGCCGATAAAGATTGCAGGACCATGTCTTCATCTCTTGCAACGATTCTTTCATACGACGAACATCTCTTCATCTTACCTTTAATATTCATCGAAAAGTACGAATCGTCTTCATAAGAAACTAATCCATCTGTCTAAAGTTCTGCATCTTTCGAATCACAACCAAACAGAACCTGCATCAATGTCTTCGGTCGTTCTGCAGCTCTTTGATTTTATTCTTCCAGTATTGAGACAGTTTGTACGACTCTCAACATAATTCTTCTCCTAAAATCATCTGTGTTACCAATCCACACATGTCTTCATCCCACACTATAGCACAGTCCCACGGAGTCCTTAAATGGCGCAGCACTCCGATTCAAATGGATCGGTCTGTAGAATCTCACCCAAACAATTTTTAAAAAGTTAGTAGAGTCGAGGTAATACGGGCGCTATATGAATTCATGCACGCATACATATTATGCCCTGATTCTAGCATCTACGCTGAAGCTACAAAATATAAGAGCATATCATAAACCTCTTGAACAACTCTACCACAGCAGCTGGTTTTCAGTTTCAATGCATTAGAGGATAGGCCTACACTAATCATAAATGTTGAATGTCAACGGACTCAAGTTCTGGATTTCAGGTTTAAATGCACGTCCTTTGACGACTGCTTGCATTACTGGATCGGATTATTCAATCGCAACCCCGTTTGCAACTCTGTGCAGAACTGGACATGGACGGACGGATCCCCACTTTCCAACGACGCCATGTTTTGGGAGCTGGGATTTCCAGCAGGCAAGCATCGGTGTGGCGCCATGACACTTCTGGACGACCCAATTGATATGTATGGCTCCTGGACAGAGGAGTATTGTAAAAGGCCATTCAGATATATCTGCAAAAAAGGAACTGATTTGAATCAAATTGCTCAATGACTAATAATAAAACAAACTGAACAATAATGATGGGAACATAATAAATTATTATGATAAACAACACAGCAGAAACTTTAATGACTATAGGTCTATTATTTAGAGGACTATGCCAAACGTGCTCAAGTGTTAAGGTATTGGTGATCATTCTTTAAGTAAAAACTCGTTTCTACGACGGCGATGAACAAGATCTGAGCGATCTATGTGTTTGTTGTACGCAGCCACAGCTAATAGATCCGAAAGCATCTTTTTTTTATTTACTCATTTTGGTGTTGCGCTTTTTTTAGAACAACTCAAGCTGATGATTTTCATAATGAGATTTTATATTTTCAAACAAGCTCACTGGCCATTTAGAGAACTAGGCTATAATTTATTGTAGATCACAAATAGAACCAAAACAACCTGGTATGTGACTATGTGTTCAAAGCGAAGAAACGAGAAAAAAGTTTCAACATATTCACCTTCAGAAGAATAATCCACATAAGACATTTAATTAAAAATTTGCATCTTGATGACCAATTTGAAAGCTTCGAAAATTATTTTATCAGCGGTAATCATAGGCGTACGAGGCGGGGATCCAGAGGGGGGAGGCAAATGGCCCCACACCAGTGGCGTAGCAAGGTTCATGGGGGCCCTTGTGCAGGGCTTTCGTGGTGGGCCCTTCAATGCTTGAACCTCAAGATTTCAAACAATAAGGTTGTGCACAAGCGCCTGGCTTTTGCGATAAGCTTAGACTATTTGCAGAGGTCTAGCTCACACTTGAAATTAAATTTTAAAATTAACTTATTTCAATAATTTTGTTATTATTATTATTTTCTTCCGTTTGGCTCTATACGACATTTTCTGTTTCTTTAGGCTGCCAGAGTAGCCTACTGAACAAAATGTATCGGTAAACATCGTTTCCTCTCTTGTAGTATGAATTATAACCATCCACACTGAAATTTTATCAACCAGTTGGGTTATTTCAACTTATTTGACTAAAAAATAAACCATTTAATAAATTAGTGTAATGTGAAGCTAATCAAGTTTGGGTTACTATAGGGTAATTAAGTCTAAAAGAATAATTATACAATTCGGAAATGCTGAAAATGTTCGCTTGGGCGAATACCTTAGGCCTTAGGGAGAATTCTCTTGCGCAAAAAAATTGAGATGCCTTCGTTCCAGAATTCTGTTGTAAAGTAACTGGCATATACCACCATAGTTTCCAAAATACCTCTCTGCTCGGTGTCGATATCCAAAGCCACCACCACCTCAGCATTGATCAAACTGAATTCAATTTTGTCACCAGGCTTGATGAAGTCATCTGGGTCTTATGCAGTCTGCACAATCTATTCCTGCGCCACCGTTGCATGTGTGGATTTATCATTTGAATATATTCTGAATATTCTTAAAGTAAAATTTACTTGACTGCGGGGGCCCCCCTACAGCCGGGGTCCCTGTGCACTGTACAGGCTGCACTACCTATTGCTACGCCAATGCCTCCCAGTCTGATGTAGTCATCGGTACAAGCACGCTCTCCGCACGCATAAATCCGGATTTTTTTGCATTTTGGCGGTCTTCTTTACACGTTCTTCTTGTGCTTGACGCTTAGCAGCGCCACTTAAATCAGACTTAGGCATAACTTGGGGGACAGAAAGAGAGTGCCGTACGAGAATTAAAAAGTATACAATTTCCAAGTAAACTCAAACAATTATTTAGTGCGTACTGTGTACGCTGTCTACAAGTAGGTTTGAATACATTCTGAATATCCTTAAAGTACAAAAATTGACTCTGACCCCGGGGGGCCCTTGACAGCCGGGGGCCCTTGTGCACTGCACAAGTTGCACAACCTATTGCTACGCCACTGCCCCACACATTTCGGGCAAAACGGTTTTTCGGGCAAGCAGACCCGGAAAATGAAAAAAGGTCAACTTTTTGAAAAATTTCGGCCAAGCCTCTTTTTTTGGGCAAGCAGACCGGGAAATGAGAAAAAGGTCGTCAACTTTCTCTAGAAAAAGTTGTATTTTCCATGAAATTTCAGGATTAAGTTTTCGGGCAGAAGTTAAATCTTTGCCCCGTCCCCCACTGCTGAAATCTCTCGTACGCCTCTGGCGGTAATAGACGTCTAAAGATTATAAGACATTTTAATTTTTTCCAAAATAAATTGGCGTTATAAAATTATCATTTTTCTAACCCTGCCCCGGCCGATGGGATCACGTGGTTTCTGTTGAGACCTCTTAAGCTCTTGGGGTAAAGGTTTGCGAATCATAGAAAATGATGACGTGGCTTGCTTACATTTCTCCGCAGTCCACACTTTACCCCATAATATTTTTATAACACTCCTTTTTCCTGCTCTTTCCGCTGTTTCAAGGTCACTGGGCAGCTCAACATAGGAAGCACTGTATGGTTTTATATAAGAGGTCGTTGACTGCTATTTCCTATTATACGGTATACCAAACTTGGACGATGGAGGAGGGCGGTAAAAATGATCATTGCTGCCACATTGTCGTCAGAATGAAACCACTGCCACTGCTTCTACTGCTAATGGTACTACCACTACCACTACTGCTACTACTACTACTACCACTACTACTACTACTACTACTACTACTACTACTACTACTACTACTACTACTACTACTACTCCTGTAACTACCACTGCTACTACTACCACTACTACTACTACTACTACTACTACTACTACTACTACTACTACTACTACTACTACTACTACTACTACTACTACTACTACTACTACTACTACTACTACTACTACTACTACTACTACTACTACTACTAGGCTACTTCTACTACAAAGCTGAATCTAGTGTGCGGAAAATATTAGAAGCAGCAGCAGTAATAGTCATAGTAGTAGTAGGCCTAGTGGTAGTAGAAGCAGCAGCAGTTATAGTCGTAGCAGTAGTAGGCCTAGCAGCGGCAGCAGCCACAGTGGTAGCAGTAGTAGTAGTAGTAGTAGTAGTAGTAGTAGTAGTAGTAGTAGTAGTAGTAGTAGTAGTAGTAGTAGTAGTAGTAGTAGTAGTAGTAGTAGTAGTAGAAGTAGTAGTAGTAGTAGTAGTAGTAGTAGTAGTAGTAGTAGTAGTAGTAGTAGTAGTAGTAGTAGTAGTAGTAGTAAAAATAATAATAATAATAATAATAATAATAATAATAATAATAATAATAATAATAATAATAATAATAATAATAATAATAATAATAATAATAATAATAATAGTAATAGTAGTAGTGGCAGCAGCAGCAGTTGTTGTTGTAGAAGTATTAGTAGACGCTAGAATTAAACGTTGTCCGATAGTCTAAGTAGCGCCAAGCAATCAACAAGACCAGATTCAGACAGAGGCGCCAAGCAATCAACAAGACCAGATTCAGACAGAGCACTCAATTTTTTACATTAAACAGACTGCAAAAACCTCACAAAATCGTCGTCTTAACAGACTTAACTAAGCAACTGGAGATTTGACCCTTCTGCTTAACTGCAGATTCAACTTATAATCTAGTGACCAAACGCTTCTCGCTTTTCTGTACCATTAGTTTATACTTTATATAAAATAGCCTACAGGATCGCGCATCAAAACACAGACCTAATTACTGTTCTGGAGAACTGTGGGAACAAGATGGCAGACCCGGATTTGAAGCGAATTTCAGAATGTCAAAAACTACAATAATCATACACGAATATAAACGCGTTCTGAAAACATTAGGCTTGGTGTTAGTAAGTTCCAGCATCAGGATTCAGGATGACTAAGATATTTAATTTCTACTATTCAGCATAATTCATGTGATCAGCTGACTTTAGTGCAGTGGTTTTCAACCTTTTTCTAGTGGCGGAATCTTCCTCGAAGCACGCATTTGCTCGCGGAACACTCGTGTTTCACCCTCTAGTATTTCAAGATATGCACACCTAGCCTACAGTTGTAACTTGTAAAGCAATGCAATAATTTGATTAAATGTACGCTACTTGCACCGGTGCAGTCCATCACATTATAAATACATGCCTAAAACTCTAAAAGTATAGGTCCAGTGCAAAAACACTGTCAAAGAAAGAATGCAACTGCATTTCTGCTCAATTTCGCCAGCTATCCATAATGGATCGAATATTGAAAAATGGAAATACGGTCTGTTTTGGATCAGTGCTATGGACAAATTGTGTTAAAGTATATCCTTCCTCAAGTTTTCTCTGAAATGTTTGTGTGCCTGGTTTAAATCCTGGACGCATAGTAGATATAAAACACGTCAAGTATGCCTATAGGCAGACACATAACGATTCGCCTTCAGCCTAAAAAATCATTTCGAGCTCAACCGCCATGCGTGTTGTGAGTGACACGAAGAGATAGGGGGCCGATGGGCTTCAGTATATATTTGGAGAATTTGAGCTTCCTTTGCTTGTTACGTCGCTGCACCAGAAAATTGATGCTGTCACAGCAATCACACATTTGCATGATTTTTTCGCACATCTTATGTGATTTTCCGAAAACAAATGGCGAGTAGCCTATAATTATAGGTCTGTCGGTTAAAGATTCTAAAGGCCTAAGGCTTAGACTTTCATTTGCAAAAATTCGAATAATTATCCGCTAGGGCGCTAGGTCTTACCACTGGATAAGAAATTTAACTACTGGCTCTCAAAATAAACGAATGAAAAGAAGAATAAATCAAACAAGTCGTGGGTCTATAGTGCTCAGCAAATTCTGTTTGTTCAGAACAGTTCAAATAGTTTTAAAATAATTACTTAAAATGCTTTGTTTGTGATTGTCCGACCTGATTGGTGGAAACGCACTAGTCCAAATAGTTTAAAACCAATGATTAAAATGCTTTGTTTGTGATTGTCCGACTTGATTGATGGAAACGCACGGTAGGCCTACAGTATAAGCAATCTATATGCTTAAGGGCCATTAGATTCCCATATAATGCAGGCGCCCTCCGAATAACAAGTAATGAGATATAAATACATAATTATACAAAACAATATTAACATAATTATATAAAACAACAATGCATTCACATAATAATGTCATTTTAAGCAAGAATGACTGAAAGCTGTGAGAGAATCTATTCACTGCTAATGCCTTTGTGATTTCAGTTGGCGCCATAAAATTTTCCATCAAACTGCCGCTGAACGTCCGCGGAACCCAAGGGTTCCACGCAACCCCGGTTTAAAATCACTGGCTTTAGTGACTTATCCCTGATTGTAGACTTGTGCAGTTGACAGAAAAAAATCAGAATTTTGTTCCAAGTTGCTTTTATTGCTTGCTCTGTAATTTTGTTCTGCCATCTATATAAATAAAAATGTAAAAAGTTTGGTCCTAATGGGTTATTTCGGAAACTTCATCACCGATTCTTTTGAAATTTTTCGCAAAACGCTCCGTTCGAACACGGTCGTGTTTGTAAAAGGATATCCTGTAAAGAAACAAATCTCTTAGACCAAAAAAACACAACTTTCTCCTCGAGTTGGCACGTTTATACGTTTTAACTCTCACGGAGACGTCCGCCATCTCGCGCATGCGCTGTCGATAGCGCTGTATATATAATATGGATTCGACCCACTTTCATTTCAACCGTCCAAAGATTTTAACTGGGTCACCAATCACAAACCTGGGAAAGAGGTCACGTTGCATTCGAAGGCGCGCGTACACAATTCCAATTCCATTCGAATACCGTGTTTCTTTTCCTCCGATGTTGCTTTCAAACCTTCTATATGACCGGTTTTTATTCGAATAGCGGGTTTCTACTTCACCGATTGCTTTCAAACCTTCCATAGGACCGGGTTTGTATAAGCTTTTTTGGGAAAAAAACGCAATTTACACTTTCTATTCAAATCCAGCGATTTGTATTTCTACACAACGTTGCATTCGTTGCGCGCGTGTCTTTTTATAGCGCTATGATTTTCTCGAAATAACACAACATTTGCATTCGATTTCAGCGAATTCAATATTTATTTGCAATTGAATGCGGCCGTGTGGGAGGAAGGGAGCGGGAGGTAGCGGGAGGAAGGGGAGGGATGGAGCGGACGGGATGGAGGAGAGGAGGGACGGAGGGGAGGGAGGGGAAGAAACGGGAGGGAGGGGAGGGATGGAGGAGGGAAGGGGAGGGAGTGGGAATGGAGGTAGGGAGGGACAGAGGAACGGAGGGAGGGAAGGAGGCAGGGTAAGGGAGGCAGGGGAAGGGAAGTAGGGAGGGATGGGTTGGGAGGGTTGGACGGTCTTTTCAGCCACAGCAACGCGTGGCCGGGTACAGCTAGTGTGGAATAAATTCAGAAAAGGGATCTCTGTCTTCGAATGTCTCGGGCCCCGTGTGGCGGTCTTCATCTCGAAGTTCACTGTCTTGCATAAGTCTGCCACACATACTCGCGCACTGACATATTACAAATACGCAAGGGCACATGCCACATAGGCTATTATATTACTGTTATGCCTTACTTCAATAACACGCGGCCATTGATGTATTGTTCTGTACTTAAAGTAATTGAAATGTGAGCCTATTGTTTTGACTCTGACCTCGTCTTGAATCACATCCTGCATATTATTATTAGCGCATTCAAACGTCATGCAGGTATCAACCGACCGTGTGTCATGGATGATAATATTCATTAACCGAAGTTGATTAGGTAATTCGCAAAACTCTCCTGTCATAAATAACTAGCACGCAGAAATAGTTAATACTTTCTTGATTCGCATAAAAAGTACGATCGTATAATGCTGGAAATTGTTTTCTTTTAGCGCATAAATAGGCATAATATACACGTTAAAAGTTTATCTATAAATATCATCCGCATCTACACTATTCGTGTGCCGTGAAAATCTCGTCTTTCGGAGTCTTCTGGCTATTGGTAAGCTTATGTGTGCTCAATTTTTCTTATTCCATTACGATGGAAGCATAGCTTCAGATGGACTCTAACATGTCTTGAAATTTCCTTAAAGTTGATTGTGCTACTAACATTCATTCATTCATTCCGAAAACTTATATAGCGCCCCTTCAAGAAGCCTACTCAGAGGCGCTCCCAGTCAAGTCACAGCTAAAAAGATAGGTCTTGAGCAACTTGTAGAATGCAGGCAAATTATTCCGAGGTAGTAAGCGTAGTGCAAGAGGGAGCCCATTCCATGTGGACGGGCCAACAACCGAAAAGGTTCGATGCTGTCTGGTAGCAGAGCGGGCTCGAGGGACCAGCAGCTCTCCATCGGTCGAAGAGCGTAAAATTCTACGGGAGGCTACGACAGAGACAGGGCGACAGAGATCAGATAAGTAGGAAGGCGCACTACCAATTAAGGACCGCCAGACAAGTGCTGCTATCCTGTATGAGATGCGCTGCGGGACTGGAAGCCAGTGCAGAACATCACGCATGTAGGCAGAAATAATTGGGGAAAATTTTGGGATATGACCAATAATCCGAGCAGCAGAGCGCATGACCCGGTCAAGACGCCCTATTAAACTAGATGGGTGACCAGCAAGGATTGAACAGCAATGATCAATTCTGCTAGTTACGAAGGCGTGGACAAGGACCACAGCGGCATCATGAGATAGGGACCGCATGACAACACGCAACTGGCGGATCTGGTAATAGCAACTTCGCGTTACTAGGTTAACATGTTGTGAGAAACTGAGTTCTTGGTCAAGTGTCACTCCAAGATCGCGGACCGTATGAGAGAATGCAACAGCTCCTTGTTGATAGGTATGCAGGTGGTTTATCACATGGCAGAACTAATTGAGATAGATTCATAGGCGGGGACTTGGTTCAGAGGTTGAGGGGGACGAACGAGCGGCCGAAGGTCGATCGCCGAGGCGGACGACTGAGTCGCCGACGACACCTTCATGCACCGAATTTTCTGACGACCTTTTCTTAGTCGTTTGGTGAAAATTTCCATCGCCATTTTCTGTAGCACTCAGTTGTCTCTCAGCTAGCTGGGGTAATTGTCATAGGGGGAGGGGGTAATTGCCCTGGGGTTATTGGCACGGGGGGATAATTGTCAGGGGTTATTGGCACGGAGGTGGTTGTCCGGGGGTAATTGACACGGGGGTAGTTGTCCAGGGGTAATTGTCGGGGGTAATTGTCCAAGGGGTAATAGTCCGAGGGGGCAATTGTCCTAGACCCGTGCAGGACTATGTTCGCTGCTTTGCCGCTGATGCGGTGTCCACTGTATCTTGAATGTTCAATGATATTGATGCTCTCTCATCATGGATGGCATCTAATCGTTTGCTATTAAATTCCTCTAAACTCAGTTTATCTGGTTTGGTACTCGCAGACAATTGGCATCCATTGACCGGCACTTAATAACAGCAACTTTCCCTGATATCTCGTTCTCTCTCACAGTGCAAGACCTTGGAACTTTGGATCAAGGGCTCAACTTCTCAAACCATAGCAATTTGGTCACTCGTAGTTGTTACTACCAGATTCGGAAACTCCGAGTTGTCTCAAGATCCCTCTTTCACAGCGCTACTGTGATATGCGTGCATGCCTTTGTCACTAGTAGAATTGATCACTGTAGTTCGGTACTCGTGGGTCTGCCACTTGGACTAATTGGGCGCCTTGAACGAGTTCTTCGTTCGGCTGCTAGTAGAATTGATCACTGTAGTTCGGTACTCGTGGGTCTGCCACTTGGACTAATTGGGCGCCTTGAACGAGTTCTTCGTTCGGCTGCTCGCCTCATTCTCCGCATTCCTAAATATGCTTCCGTCTCCGCTTATATGTGTGACGTTCTTCACTAGCTCCCTGATTCACAGCACACCTATACCGAGTTGCTGCGCTTGTTTGTCGATGCCTTCTCGATTGTGCTCCCTTGTCGACCAGTCTCCGACCTTGCAGCCCTTCGAGCTATTGACTCTGCGGCAACGGCGGAGTTTTTGGTTCCTCGAGCTCGCACTTCTACCAGACAGCGCCGAGCCTTTTCTAATGTGGGTCCCGCTATCTAGAATGTCCTCCCATTAACTTCGCGACTTATACCTAGACTAAATTGACCTGCTTTTTATAAGTCCCTCAAATCCTACTTTTTAGCTGTGACTGGGCTGGGAGCGCCTTTGAGAAGGTTTCTTGAAGAGGCGCTATATAAATTCTCGAGACGAATGAATTATTGAATGGATGAATGAATATGGACTTATTCAACTGTTTGGGCTGCTCGCAGATACTACAGGTGATAGGCATATTTTGTTTTCAATGCGTCCCCGCCTGGAGGACCGGTGGGGTAATTCCATTGTCCTATTGTTAAGTGGACCTATAATTAGAATCCTTGATCAAGAACAGCTGACTGCAGCTTGTATCTCATATTGAGCTTATAGATCTAAAGTTTTCCTCTCATTTACTGCGTAACTACTCACGCACAATTTCTCCAGCATGTTCCTCCTGTATTGTAATTCGCTGAGTGCGATTGCATGACGAGAGTGCTGATGAACCCAGATGACGTCCATCTGTCAGAACGACGGCATCTATTCGGTAGCTTATTCCCTTCCCAAATGACCCCAAAGTCACCCCCCACTCCCTCACTGATCCTCTGAGCGACAGATGGACAATTGGATAATAAGTTGAGCACATCACATCTCCGTTTACAATTATTATTGTCATTTTCATTCACGGATTAAATTTTTCATTTAATTCGCTTATTGAACCCAGTTCAAACACCTCACTAAGAGCAGGTCGAGACAATACCACTGCCTTAGATTACACGAGGCAAATCAGCTAGAACAAAAGTCACCAGAATTAGAACTGCCAATCACATAGACTCTAGTACAAAATACAATGACAAGCTTTTAAAGCAACCTATAACATGATCAAAATGGATTAAACAATTTTGGCATTCGGTAGTTAACGGAAAACGCATTTAGCATGTTAACTTTCAGTCCAAAATAACTAGGTTGACTGTTTATTGGCTGTCATAGAAGGAGCGAAACGCTGACCATCGTGTTATTGATGTTTTGTCTCAACACTTTAGCAATACGAGGCAAGCATTATGTTCCTGCTGCGCATTACGACGATCGTTCTTTTCGTGAATGGTTTGGACTTCAAGCTATCCAGTGCAGGTGCTGTACTACATGGCTTTTTAATTATTTGTTTTACATGCAACAACCCATGTTCTCTCCTTCACACCCTCCATGGTAAATTACTCCCAATCGGAGGACAATGATCTTTTTAAAAATTATTTTCATCTGCACAGAAGAACTTCTAGGCTACAACTGCACAGAACTGCACAATTTATGTACAACTGCACGCTAAAAAGCCCTGCTGTACAAGGAGTCTACCATTCTACATTGCGGAATCAATTAAAGTTAAAATCTTTATCCTTATGTAGGGCCTACAAAATCTCAACCTTCTATAATATCCAGTGAAGGTGCTGTAGGCCTACTACATGGCTTTTTTAATTATTTGTTTTACATGCACAACCCATTTTCTCCCTTCACATCCTTCATGGTAAATTACTCCCAATCGGAGAACAATGAACTTTTTTAAAACTAGTTTTAGCTGCACAGAAGAACTTCTATAACTGCACAGAACTTCACAATTTATGTACAACTGCACGCTAAAAAAATCTACTGTACTAGGAGTCTGCCATTCCACACTGCGGAATCAATAAAAGTTCAAATCTCTATCCTTATGTTAAAAAAATCATAACCTCCTATAATAAGACTCGCGATGTGGACCAAAGTTGGTTGTTTTGTAAGCCCGGCTAGGAACATGCACAGCCCTGGGGGTTGATACCTCCTTTTTCTTGTTTGCGTTTAACGACACTGCCATTTCAAAGATGATTAGTGTCACCATCCTCCTTTATCCAGGCTTGGGACTGGCGATGGCAGCAACCAGTGCAACCAGTGGCGTAGTTGGTGGTTGATACCGGTAGGCAGAGGTTTTAAATCTGGACCTGACACTATCCCTACGAGGGAAGAGCAGCGGGATAAAGGTCGTTTCATTGGAAAATAACAGCTTCAAGGCCTGTGATAGCTACATAAATATTAGGCTACCTACCAATATGATCATGCATGTTTGATTACATCGACCTACACATGTGGTGGCTGTGGCCTATACGTACAATCTCATTGTCCTTTCTTACAGATAAAATCACTGTTAGTAAATGTTGTTACCTTCATTAGCAAATAGCAGGTCGGGCAGCCAGCAAAACTTCGTTCACTGCAAGAAAGTGAGAGTATTTAATGACGAAATTTAATGATACAACGACTGAATGCAGCTGACTTATTATCTGCCTCACCATCGCCAAATTTATGTCTCAAGACGTTTTCTGGAGACTTGCACGGTCTGACATCTCCAACAATTAGATACCTTCTACTTAATGTTTAGTTTAATTGACTTGCTGGTTATTACAAGTGTTGCATCTTTGTCTGTTTGAACGAAAGAGGTTATAATTGTCATTCTGGAAACGAGGCCAGTAGGCCTATTATAGTATAGGCCTATCTCCTAACTATAGTCAACTTTTATGAAGTCATTGGTAAGTCGTAATTACTTAAACGTCTGTTAGCCCACGTTAGCTACATGTTAGCCCACGTTAGCTACATGTTATCCCACGTTAGCTACATCGGTAAGAGAGCTGACGGCCGCGCGTCTGTGAAAGAGAGTGTGCAGGCCGCGGTTCGATTTCCGAAGGTGGCTATTTCAGAGATTCAAAACCTCGGGCTAGCACGGTCCGTCCACGGGGACTTAAATGGCGTGGCGTCCATTGAAACGGGCGAGCGGTGGTGAAGGATCACAACCTCAGGGTCGAGGCCATAAGACAGCCGCTATATAAAAATCCGATTACATTTACATTTAGATGAACGTAGATATCTAGAATGTGAAGAGGGTATGTACCGTTACCAAGAATTCCACGCGTGTTACTACCGGGGCGAAGAAAATGTTACGTATGCGGAGGCTGGTGCTCGCTGCTTGGACAAATGCGCAACTCTCGCGTACTTCCACTCCGATGAGGAATTCAGAACAATTGGAAAGAATGTGATCATCGATATCAATAGGTAAGCTAATCAAGCGTAATCTGTAAAGCAACCATATAATTAATATGCTTTTGCGATCATAGTAAGACAAACTAAAAACTTTCCTAATAACTTCATCTAATTAAGCAGAGCATATTAATGATAATGAGTTATGTGGCGCATTTGGTTAGGCGGTTCAGGCCTATATTAATTTGCTCTTCGTGTAGTTATAGTCCGGTAGCCGTAATAGTAGTAGTAGTAGTAGTAGTAGTAGTAGTAGTAGTAGTAGTAGTAGTAGTAGTAGTAGTAGTAGTAGTAGAAGTAATAGCAGTGATAGTAGTAGTAGTAGTAGTAATAATAATAGTAGTAATAGTAGTAAAAGTTGTAGTAATAGTAATAATAATAATAATAATAATAGTAGTAGTAGTAGTAATAGTAGCAGTAGTAGTAGTGGTAGTAACAATAATAACAATAGTAGTAGTAGTAGTAGTAGTAGTAGTAGTAGTAGTAGTAGTAGTAGTAGTAGTAGTAGTAGTAGCAGTACTAGTAGTAGTAGTAGCACTAGCATGGGCGGAGACTTGGGCCGAGAGTTGCGGGGGACGAAAAGGCGGTCGAAGATTTTGGGCGGACGAATGGCTGAGTCGCCGACGAAAAGTTTCCATCTTCTTTGCCAGCAAAAATTTCTGGCGACCTTTTTTTGTTTAGTCATCCGTCCAAAATGTCGATGGGAAAACCTACTATTGTCTGCCCAAAAAAGTTGATGACCTTTTTTAGTCATCACCTTGTCTCGTTCGTTTCTTGTTCGCCCCACTTTGGGAGGGGGGAATGCATGGGCCGTCCCGCAATACATCCATTGAGGGGAACTGTCCCCCCTAAATTTCCGCCCATGAGTGATAGTATTAGAATTAATATATAATAATAAAAACATTGCAATTTAATACAATGCCATGACCGAGGAAGACTTAACGATATTGACACTTTTATTATATTTAAAGCCAGTCGCGGCGCCAGCCGGCTAGTGGGTTAAGTTCCCCTTCTACAAAAGGCCATCCGGCTTTTTTACATGTAAAAATGAAATATTTCCATGATTAGTCCCCTCTAAAGACTGAAATATATAAATATATGCATGAGATTTCGATCAAATGAATAAAAAAGGTCGTCAGAAATTTTGGGGAACAAAAACTTTAAAATTTAAAAAAAGGGTCGTCAGAAATTTTGGCGAATGAAAATGGAAAATTTCCTCCTCGAGGATCCGGCCCCCCACTGCTTAAAACTATAGAAACCACTGCTCTTGATGATCGCACTTTCTGTTGATGATGCTTATTGTTGAAGATAATCAAAGCACTATAATAATAATTGTAATAATAGAAATAATAATAATAATGATATTAATAATAATAACGATAATAATAAAAATAACAATAATGATAATAGGCCTAACAATTTTAATAATAATGATAATAATGATGATAATAATAATAATAATAATAATAATAATAATAATAATAATAATAATAATAATAATAATAATAATAATAATAATGATAATAATAACAATAACAATAATAATAATAATAATAATAATAATAATGATAATAATGATGATAATAATAATAATTATTATTATTAATAATAATAGTAACAATAATAATAATAATAATCATAATAATAACAATAATAATAATAATAATAATAATGATAACAATAAAAATAATAATAGTAATAAGTGCATTTCTATCTGCATTCAACGCTACAACGCCATCGCATTTCGTGGCACTTTCACTAATGCTGCGGATTTTCCAGACAGTCAACAACAGCTCCTAGCATGATTTTTTAGATTCATGAGGGATTATATTATATAATAATAATAATAATAGTAGTAGTAGTAGAAGTAATAGCAGTGATAGTAGTAGTAGTAGTAGTAGTAGTAGTAGTAGTAGTAGTAGTAGTAGTAGTAGTAGTAGTAGTAGTAGTAGTAGTAGTAGTAGTAGCAGTACTACTAAATCCAGCGGATTTCGGTGGCTCTTCAACGGGGGAACGCCATCTGTCTCTCCGGAACATTGCCACCGCTCCCCGATCGACACGAGAAGGAGATTTACAATCCGGCAAAACGAGCCGTGGAACGACAGATGGAAGCGACCTGCAGCAGATGAGACTGTGTGGCACATTAATATGTCGATAGTAGCCTAGACATTAGGGCTGTTCGAATGTAATGGACAAAAAAACTTTGTCTATAATAATAATAATAATAATAATAATAATAATACTGCTACCTCTTCCAGCGCCTCTCTGCTACCATTCAGCGCTTTAATGCGGTTGCCTTCAGGGGAACTTTTACCCCGCAAACTCTTGACGAAGATGAGGCCGTTCCAGAGTAACATCATTTCCATCTCCGGATATTTTTTGAGCACCCTATAGGGATCATAAATACCTCGGGTAAAAAAAAAAATGAAATAGAATAAAATAAATAATAATCATTCCTTATCTGCAAATTTTCCACAGTTTCTTCTTTTTAATTGCTCGATACCTTGGCTTATGCAGCTATCCACCGGAACTTAGTGAGATTATGAAGCTGTCATATCTTGAAAAAACACTGGTCAAAAGAAATATGAAGAGAGAAGGCCGGAGGATGAAGGCATAGTATGCAACGAGTATGCTGTATTCCTTGTGAGATACGTAGTAGGTTGTATTCTGTAGGCTATAATATTATAAGCAAAATAATAGCGCTTTGGAATAATTACAAAATATGGAAACGTGTCTTTTAGGCGACATAGCAGGCCTAGCATGCAGTTGCAGCTGCACAAGCTGCTATCGACAAGACTAGTCTCAAGTCACTCTTTTGGCTCTCTTTGATGTCTCTGCAGCCTTTGACATGTATAAGCTTACTATAGATCATGAGATTCTGTTGAAACGACTCGAAACCTAGTGCGGACTCAAGGGTTCTCCTCTTCTTTGGCTTCGGTCCTAGACTCCTACCTGTCTGATCGCACACAAATGATCATCTCTGGTGACTCTAGGACTTAGAGGATCCATGCGAGTTCCTCAGGGTTCTGTCCTATGCCCGCTCCTATTCATCCTTTACACGACTGGTATTACCTCTCTTTTCCCAAGCCACTCTGCTATTGGCCACTTTTTCGCTGATGATGTCCATGCCTATGTCCATGGACCCCCTTCTGCTCAACTCCTTCTTGCAAGTCTAATTGACGCTCTATCTCGAGATCCTCACCTGTGGAAGTTGTCTAACCGTCTTTCTTTGAACTCTTCCAAAACCCAGTTGATTTGGTTTGGAACTCCCAAGCAGCTTCATAAACTAGACTACACACTACTCAATCTATCGTTTCCTCACTTCAACTTCTCCGCCAGTGTTCGAGACAGGGCCGGATTAAAGCATATTCAACATGTTCGGCGGAACAATGGGCCCCCACACTTTAGGGGGCCTCACAAATACAGTAGGAATATTTTTCATCATTGTTAATAATAGTGCTATAACAAAAATGAGCTTAAATCTCTGAACAAATTGCAAATTTATTAGAAAACTACTAATTTTAACATATTAAACTTTGCACATGTGTGGAGGCCCTTATGGAGTTTCCATTACCAAAATTAATTTCAGCCAAACGACTAAAAAAAGGTCATCAACTTTTTTGGAGAGCAATGATCGGTATATTTTACGAATTTTTCGACCAAACGACTAAAAAAGGTCATCAACTTTTTTGGAGGGCAATAATCGGTATAGATCTATTTAACGAAATTTTCGACCAAAAGACTAAAAAAAATCATCATAATTTTCGGCCGAAGAATCGCAAAATATTTCCCTAACAGGGCCAAATTTCTTAATCCGGCCCTGGTCTCAAAAAGTAAATGTCAAACAATATTTTATTATCAGGCGCCCATTTTACGCTGATTTCAAGAACCCTCAATACTGGGTCTGTCCAAGAGGAGCCGCGATGAGAAATGGGCGTCCACAGTCGAATTTAGATGGTTATCCGGACGGTGCTTGCAATTTTCAATCTACTGACGAATGCTCTTCGCTGTACTCTGACGATCAAAAGGAATGGAAGTCAATTACATTCAAAGATTGTAACATAAAACAACCGTATATTTGCAGAAAATGTAAGTAGACCTAATAAATGATATTTAATTTCTGCACGCGTAAATTATTGTAACGCGTACCTTCGAACCGTCTATATAAAGGCTCCTCGCCCAATTGCCAGCCTAGCAATAACTCGACATAAGACTCGTTTCTATAGCGCATAAATAGAAATGTCCAATGCAACAATGCTTTGGGGTTCTGCATAACTTTATTCACGCTAATTTCTCATAGACCTAGCATTAATTCGACGTAATGAGTAAATAATTGACTAATTAAGTTTACGTCACTTTTTGTGGGACACGGTGGTGTAGTGGGTATGTTCGCGTGTGGACCTTGAACAAGTCCTTCACTTGCAATTGCTGAGCCCTTCGGCGTGAAACTCCTATTCAGTATATCCGCGCTTTAGTCGGAAGCGCTTCTGAGTAGATATATTGAAGGGGCGCTATGACAAGCGCACATACAAACAAACCTGTCGTCGTATCACCATCGTCACCACCACATGCTGATCAATAGAACATTCAGCAACAAATTCCAAAAGAGGTAATTAAGTAAAGTCTAATCTGTGTGAACTTTGCCTCCCTTTCCACTTGCATAGGCCGCCGCGCACTGCGCTCTGCTGTCCATGGTGACTTAATGGTTCCTTTTAATACTCGCTCTGCAACAATGCAGAGGCGTTCGTTCTCTTTGGTTGGTCCAACAACCTGGAATGGGCTTCCCTTGACTATGCGACACCTCCAAGCTGTTCTCAATTTCACAAACTGTCGAAGACTTTTTCCGCTTGATCTCGACCGGGGGCGCCTCTGAGTAGATACCTTGAAGGGGCGCTATATAAATTCTGATTGATTGATTGAAACGTAACCTTTCTTCATAATTGTGAAAGGTCTTCGTCATCTTTGATAAATGCATCTAACAACTGTGAAATACATGCACATCCAAGTATAAAACAAGAAAAAAAATTGCATTTACGATCTACGTTTGCCAAGTAAACTAACCGGTATTTACTTAGATCATCCATTTCATTTGTATGACATCCGATTTCGAGCACAGTCGAAATTCTTGCAAATCAGATAGATATATTTATTTGCAGGAGTATGTAGGGGTAGGCTAGTCTATAAAAATTACATAGATGATTCTATTCATGATTGCAGATTTGTCGTAACCGGAAAATCAGGCAATTATTACTTGAGGAATGAGGAGCCATCGTGATCGCCTCTCTTTCCGATGACTTCTCTTGTTCTATTCAATCAGCAATGAAAATCAGACTTGAATTTGTCTTGTAATAGCTTACACATGAACTATGCATCTAAAATAAAGCTAATCTTAGATAACCAGTCTTTTCTAACCGTCAGAATCTGGGAACCATAAGTAATTCTTTAACTTTTAAATTCCAAATTGCACTTCGTTAGGTTCTGCAGTTTGAAAGACTTGTTTAGTTCAACCAACGGTATCTTCTATAATATCTATATTCTCTCATTGCGCCAATGTACAAAGCATTGTGTGATTACATTGTATATCGGTAAACACACGAAATTGCTCATAATTATATGCCAATCCATGTAGAATGCACATAATTATTTTTATACTCTATAGGCCTACTTTAAGTGCAACGCGGCGAAGCCTACCATGGGCGGATACAGAAATTTTCGAAGGGGGACAAAAAAAAATTGGGCTTGGGTCGGATTTTTTTGTTTGCCGTAACCAGAGTTTAATTTAGTCCCCTCCTCTGGGGGAGAATTGAGGTTTCTGGAGGGGTAGATTATTGACCGTCTGGAGGACAATCATGAGGCGCGTAGCGCCGAGAGTGGTGGGAGAGGGGTATGAAACTTTTTGAAATTTCACATTGCAGTGGTAGCATTTTAAGCTGTTATCTTAGCAAAATAGCTCTACTTTTCAGTGAGCTATAAGAGTGCCATAAGATTTCAATAAATATAGACTATTCCTTTAAAATAGTTTTTTTTTTAAGTTTCCACACTGCAACAGTGCCCTTGTGAATGCCATTTTAGCAAAATTACTCAATTTGTTCAGTGCAGATAAAAAAAATATATATAATTACAATATTAATATATAATAATATTATCTGTATTTATCGAGTTCAGCAGCTCAGTTCTGCAGTTGCTAGGTTATAGTGAATAGCCTCAGACAATGCATCCAACCATCTATCCATCCACCCAATGCACAGTTGCACACCCACCCATCCACACATCTACCTGCCTGGCGCGGTCCATCTGTATCAATCAATCAATCAATCAATCAATCAATCAATCAATCTATCTATCTATCTAACTAACTAACTAGCTAACTAACTATCTATCTATCTGTGTGTCTATCTGTCTGTCTGTCTGTCTGTCTGTCTGTCTGTCTATCTATCTATCTATCTATCTATCTATCTATCTATCTATCTATCTATCTATCTATCTATCTATCTAACTAACTATCTATCTATCTATCTATCTATCTATCTAACTAACTATCTATCTATCTATCTATCTATCTATCTATCTATCTATCTATCTATCTATCTATTGATCTTTCATTCTAGGTATAGGCCTACCTGTATACACCCACCCTATCTAGCTATCTGTAGATCTATCTATCTTCATGTCTATCCATATATTATCTGTACATCTATCCATATATCTGTAGATCTATCCATATAACTGTAGATCTATTCCTCCGTGTGTTTGTCTGCCCATAGATCCATCCATCACTGTGCTCACGTTAGGGTCTATGGTCGAGTAATGTTCATCGCAGATCTCCAGCCGTCTTCTGCTGGGTTTAAGACGAAGCCCATGCGTCAAGTGACTTTGTAATCGTACGATGCCGAATAGAATATAGACCATACAATACTATAGACCATACAATACTATAGTCCATACAGGACTATAGACCATACAGGACTATAGACCATACAGGACTATAGACCATACAGGACTATAGACCATACAGGACTATAGACCATACAGGACTATAGACCATACAGGACTATAGACCATACAGGACTATAGACCATACAGGACTATAGAAAATACAGGACTATAGACCATACAGGACGTGTCCAATGAACAGAATCCAAGTTCTGTTTCAATTGATCCGATCCTTCTTCTGCATTCTGTCTGCGAGGCACGGGTTGTGGGTTCAAAATATCGAGCAATTAATGTCCTATGCGCCATGCAATCCAAGGAATTACGTGGCATTTTTAGTCGACTTCTCAATGAAAGGGAATACTTATTGGTAGGACTGTTTTAGTAGAGCGGCCTGGTGAAAAATTGTTCACTTTGTGATACAAGCATGAAATTTGGTACATACGACGAAAATCTCATAAGAAAAAGATTTGGCTATACGGTCATCGCAGATTTGACCCCTGGCCCAATGGCAGCCATTTTTCAAAATGGCCGACCGATTTACATTTTTTAAATTATCTCAGCTTCCAGTGAACTTAGAATCGTCATCTTGGTGTCTAAACATACATAGTTAGGAGCGAGGATTCCAAAGAAATCATTACAAATGTCCCCAGGACTTCAGTGGCGGCCATTTTCCAAAATGGCCGACCAAAATACAGATTTTCAATATCTCAGCTTTCAGTACACTTAGAATCGTCATCTTGGTGTCTAAACACACATAGTTAAGGGCAGGCAATCCAACAGAGCCATTACAAATGTTCCCCATGGCTTAAATGGCGGCCATTTTCCAAAATGACCCTTCACATTTTGGTTCCTGGCGGCTCCACTATTTAGACAGTATAATTATGGTGTTACTTCGTTTTAATTTGCTAGTATTTATTTGTCGCATTAGACAAGTCAAAGGCGAAGCAAAGCTTTATTCTGTTGTCTACCTGCAGGTTATTTAAAAGAATCTTCTGTATCATATTAGCAGTATGAAGTGCATGGCGTTTTGTGGAATAAGTTCAGAGTGACAGCGGTCATGGTTTCCACTTTTTGCCAGATGTAGAACTGCTGACTAGAAGTGGCAGAGTGCGAGGTGAGGTGGTAGAACTGACTGAATCATCGGAATTGGTCGGCACTTGGAGCAAATCTGGAATCGTCTGGATTCGTCTTGGTATGGTCGACCCATCGCTGGAGGCGCCATTTATTCTCTTCTTATCGGCGCAGCTCCTACCACGTGACAGAGACAGGCGGTGGATTGAGTCCCTTTTCCAGTTACCATCTCCATATCCTCCTCCTCCTCCTCCTCCAGTTCCTCCCTCTCGATTGCTTCGTCCGGTGGAGAACGATGAGTGACGACAGAGACTCGTCGCATTTGATGGACTGCGATCGGGGATAATAATGCCACTGACGGACGTCTTGAGTGGAAGTGTGCTGCTCATCTGCAGTCTGTTTGTGTCTTCGATGGATATGACGATAGGGCTGGTTGGAGCAGCAGTTGAAAATGCTCCCCCGCTACCGCCATCCCTGTCGCTGTTATACCTGCAGACCATCGCTTTCACGTGCTGCTTCTCCTTCAGTGCAGCGTTCTCCTCCATCAGAGAGTTGAACTGCGTCGTCAGAAGCGAATGTCTCATCGTTTCGTTGCGCAGCCGCAGTTCCCGGTCGCTAAGCAGCGTCTCCGTGTTCTTGATCTCGGCCAATAGGTTCAGGTTCGTTCTCGACACGTCATCCTTCGACGCACGCAGCGTCTGCAGTTCACGCTTCAGCGATTCCACTTCATGCATCAGTTCAAACGACCGATCGTCGATGTTCTCCTTCGTCGCCTTCGCCAGCCTCACCTGGATCGCCTCCTGCTCCTTATGGACGGCCTTCAGGTCGGCTGCCTTTCGATTCAGAGCGTCCTTCAGTCGATGAAGCTCCTCGCCTTCCTCCGCTGTTCGTCTCCTCAACGCTTCCTCCAACTCGTTCCCCTTCCTCGATTCCTTTTCCAGTTCGTCGACGCATCGTCTCTTCTCTGCTTCCAACTTCCGGTTTGCTTCATCCAGCGCCTTGATTTGTCTGTTCGCTGCATCCCTCTCTTCCTTCGTCGTTTCCAGCTGCTGGCGCAGGTGGTCGTTTTCCAGGCGAAGCGCTTCCACCTCGGTCGTGATGCGATCGCTTGCATTGCGCCATTTCGTCGCTTCCAACTCCAGAGCCTCGACTGCTTCGTGGATGATCTGCTTTGGAGAGATGAACGATTTTCGATCCGTTTGACGCCGAGAGGTCGAAACGGTTTCGAATGAGATGCAGGTGGTGGAGGAGGATTCAGTGTCCTTAGAAGACCTCGACATGATTCGAGAAAGACACCGAGGACGTGAACAAGAAGAAAAATCCAGGTTGTCAACAGCTTAACTAAAGAAGAAGATCCTGTTGTTGTTGTTGTTGTTGTTGTTGTTGTCTATGTACTCGACCTACAAGCAGAAGAAAAACCAGGTGTTCTTGATTGACTTGCACGAATACAAACAAGAATATAGGCAAGCGTGCATACAAGATTATATATTATATATAATATATGCATTCCCAAAATCATTGCTTTGGCTAATTGCATAGCGCTTTTGTTGAACCTTCGAGAGCCATCCTTGGATGATGATGCACATTATGCTCTTCAGCCGTTGATTATCATCCTTCGACGCATGGCGGCCATGTCTTGGTTCTATTCTCTATCTATAGACTGCTGTGCACAGAGGAAGGTCAATTTCTTTATTTTATCAGACGTGATGCTAACAATCTTTTGATCCCATATTTCATGCAAGAACTTCATTGCATTTGATCCAAATAACACGACGAACTGTTCGGAATCATAAAGTATATTATAAGCCTGTAAGAAATCCAATAAAGAGTCAAAAGAACGAATTGTCTGTATAGGCAGTGGATCATAATTATGTGTAGACTCTCGTCACCATAGAAACCAAATCCGTCTATCGATCGATTTATTTCGATTATTCTGAGCGACGTTTAGCATCTTTGCCATGCTTTAATGACCTCGGAAATAATGGCTGTTCAAACTAGACTATATATATATATAGTCTAGTTATATATATAGTGAACACAAAATGTCTGGTAGTCTAGAACGGCATTGCTAGTAACCCGGAAACAAGCAGTCTACGATGATAGGGCTCATACTGTTGCAAGGCTTCATTACGCATAGGTTGAATGCGTAGACTGCAGCACAATTTCCCTCCTCCTTCTTCTTCTTCTCCTCTTCCTCCTCCTTGGAGAAGAAAGCACGTGCAAACGAAAATATCGATGAGAGGTTTGCGGCGCATGTTCACAAATGAGAAACTGCCTAATTCTATGAAGATTTTCATAGCAGACGATAATCGAAGACCGTGACTATTTCCGTTCCACAGAATACACAAACTGCCAGGCAAGTAAGTAAGTAAATATAATCTTTACTCTACAGCTTAAGAATGATGTCATGGTCCACAATATCAAAAGCAGCGCCGACGTCAAATAGGGCGAGCAAGGTCAATTCCGATTTGTTAATGGCCCCATAGATAGCTGATAGAAGTCGGAGATGCGAGGGCCCTGCTTAAAAACGAGAGACCGACGTGTAAGCACGAGTCTGTGGTTGCAATTTCATTAGTATTATGTTCTTAGTCGTTTTTTATGTATCGCTACCAATTACAGAAAGGTATTCGAAGGCACTAAGTCATTTTAGGTCAATGGCTTACCAGAGGATCCTATTACACGATCAGATGCTGCACTAAATACCATGAAATACATCTGAGAGTAGAATGGAATGTTTCTTCAATTCATGTTGAACGGGCGTCAAGGCGTCAATTAATTATTAGACCTTCTACGTCTATGATGTAGAATGAGCTGAAAGGTAATTTTTTACGCAGATAAGGAGAAACTATCGGTCCATATATACAAGAGACGAAAATGTCAAAGGCTCAAAGGCTCAACGGCAGACGGCGAAGGTACTTGACAGCTAGGCAGACGAGCACTTGACGCGATCAAGGGTTTATGTAACACAGACACAAGAGGCATGTCCTCGTTAACTATAAGACGTCTCATAAATCAGACAAGGCCGTCAATCAACACGAGGTAAATAATTGTAGTCAGAGCTGATTACTGGTATAGATATACACCACTGTATATAATGTATATATATATAAAATTATATATATATATATTATTAGCAGAGATGATTGATTACAAGAGTAGCGGTCGATTTAAAGGCACGACGTAGACAACTTAAAGGCGCCTATAACATCGCTCTGAAGATAGCCATAGATACATTTTGAGGCATGGCTGAGAGGTGACGTCCAAAGAATAATATGGCCACAACTCCGTCTCAAATACGACATAAATTGTCTGAACTCTAATGACAAGCGTCTGTTTAAAAAAGTGACTGATAAACCAATGCAGCTAAATGAATTTCGTCAACGGAGTAAGTTTGTCAGTGGATCTATGCTGAAGACGTCGCATTAATTATTCTTCGACATAACCTATTAACGGCGATTGCTGGTTAATTCTGTCAAGTGACTTGTTTTCTGTGATCATTAGTTTCTACATCCACCAGACATTGAATCAAAGCGTGCATTCTATTTAGACAACTGACCATGAAGGTCTTTCGAGATCGACTGCCAACTTGCTTACTTGCTTGAGAGCATGAACTACATGTATGCCCTATAGTCTATACAGTTTATATCTAAGTGCCTCATAACTTATAAGTCTCCGCGGTGTTGTCTTTAGCAAGACTGATGCACATGTGTAGTGCGTGGTAAGTCCCGTTTTAGTGTCACCTTTATTAGCAGAGGGCTTTTCGCCGACTTGATCTATTAGCAGTTCAAGGACTTTGTTTATAGGTTTATGAACTCAACTGTGCTATGCTACTCAGTTAGGCCTATAATTTCGTAAACTGGAGAGAGTCCAAGAGGTGAAGCAAATTCTTTAGAGAGCAATAAACTATAAATTGTCTGAAGTAATTAAGTCGCATTAAAAACAGAATTCCTTGCAGTCTGCAGTTGTCTCTCAAATCTATCTCTTAAGAAGGCAGAACAACGTCTGACGTTTTCACATCCGAACTTGAAGCCACTCATGCACGTGAACTCTCGATCAACAGCAATAATTTTTTTGTGCAGAATTTCCTGTGTACTACTTTGTGTAGGCCTAATTTTGCAATGCCGACAACAGCTTGTGGGCAGAAACCAGATCGGTAAATCTAATGCACACTTCGTTTTCTCACTGGAAGAATTCGATACCGGTGATAGCTTGGAATTGAAATGTGTAGGCTTACATGCCTACAGGCTGTAGGCCTATTATATATGCATGTATACATACAGGTATATCAATTAAAAGTCGTGGATATGCCTATAGGAATTCGAAGTCCGGGTGCTCGAATTCTTTACCCTTCTCGTCCGTCCGTGAATTCAGGATAGCAGACGAAAATGATCGGACCTTGGCATAGGCTGCCGCTATACGTTTGACCCATCGAAGATCATAACTGAAGAGGGCTTAGGCAACGGCAGCATCCATAAGCTCACCATCATAAGGAACACAAACTAACGTATCCCATTAAAGGAACTCTAGAATGAGTAGCTTGGGACACACAGAAATATATTTTAAACCTACAATAAAGATGGCGCCTGCTGTGCACAGTGCTATTATTTATTAATAACTTAATAAGGTGAACAGGCCTATAGGTAGTCTAACCTAAATTCTCTCTTCTGGCGACAGGGTATACAGTTAATCTGATCTTCAAACATTTCAGTCTTAGCTATGTAATGCTTCATTGATTCTTTATACTGACCACGGTAATACATTCATACATACATACCAACAGGTCAGTAGGCTATATATATGGATTATATGCATAAACACATACACGCAAATACATGCATGTCTATATATTATAGGGTATACGTAGCCATTGCATCATACAAATTCGAATCTCAAAGTTGTCCTATTTAGCCTTGGTTGGGCTAGGAGCGCTTCTGAGTAGCCTACCTTGAAGAGGCGCTATATAAAAATGTCTAAACAAACAAATAAAAAATAAACACTTAGGCTACACCTAAACGCATACAAACACGACGTCGCGTCATCAGCTTGGTCTATGCTTTCAATCGAATGTTAAAATTCACTGCAGACTTATCATGGTCTGCGTTAAAACTTTGAATCACAAATACGTTATATCCTACTACAGCATTGATGAAATATTCGTGATAACGTTCCATGAAATCACTTTATCAACCGAGTGCAATAATTCGTCAAAATGATAAGCAAGAACATTCCTCTTCCATCGTCAACTTTATAATCGTCGACTAGAATAATGTTAATCATAAAAACATCCGAGCAGCAGACCAATTCTGCCACTGTCCCGTACGTACTCTGAAAGTGCCAGTCCCAAGCTTATGGAAAGGAGGTGGGTGACGTCAATGGCCCTGGCAACTAGAACGTGTGGGAACTATTCGTTGAACACTGGAACTAGTGCTACTAGTAGAACCATGCATGCCAGACAGAATTATCTCTGTAGGTAGGCCTATACTGCTCTCGGATAATGTTCAGCCATATCTAATTATACTGTAGTCTCTGCAGTCTACGTGCCTCAGCGTGTTTTGCACGTCAGACTATAATTATTATTTTAAGTTTAGTGTTGCAATAGCAATATATAGCACATGCCAACACATGCATAGGCCTCATAATATTATATGAATTAATAAGACGACAAAAACCACAGACGACAAAAAGAGGTTAAAAACTATGTTCGCTTATGCATGTATTTGCATGATTCAGACTAATCGAAATCCTAATCTCCAAAGTTCTAAAACACCACTTGAAGACGAAGCGCAGAGCACCATATAATTCACGACCGCTGTGTCGAGTCCGATGGGTTGTCCAAAAGAGTAGTCCGAAGGAGGTCACAGACCGGTTACCAAAGGATAAAGGGTGGAAGAGTATAGCTTGCTTGTGTGTCTTAGTAACCTATAAGAGCGCTCCGTGACAGCTATACATACGAATCAGCAAACAAAAAGAATGGACATGTCTTAAGACAAGCAACAAACCAGCGTGCATACGAAAGTCTGAGAAGACCATGAGCTGGTCATGCATGGGAAGCCAACTGCTGCAGCTGGACAGGTGGCGGACGGGACATTTGCTTGAGACACGCGGTGTGAAGCAATCCGAGTTGCAGTCTTATGATAGCGATCGAAGCCCGGTCCATTAGAGGCTGCAGCATAAACCGGATACTCGTATCATCGATGGGAAGTCAATACAAGTTTCGCGCATGTAAACTGATATGTGCGAGAATCTGGTCGAGTTGGTCGTGTTTGCGCTCAATTCGAAGGATCGTTAATTAAAACTCCAGAACAGCGCTTATTTGTGTATACGCCTATGGCGGCACTTTATCAAAATGTATGCAGGGCACGTATTATGTAACCTACAATTGTTGTTTTTATCAAAATGTATGCAGAGCACGTATTATGTAACCAACAATTGTTGTTTTTATCAAAATGTATGCAGTGCACGTATTATGTAACCTACAATTGTTGTTTTTATCAAAATGTATGCAGGGCACGTATTATGTAACCTACAATTGTTGTTTATATTTATTTGCGTGCATATGTCTAGACACTTAATCTGAAGTTTTTAATTACCTTGTATAAATGTACTATTTATTTTAGATCCGTTTTATCTTTGTCCTTAACAAGAATATACTTGGCTCATTCCAAGTCCTTTGCTTGCACATAATGCACAAGCCACTTCCTTGGAATAGTGAATTCCCCGCCCCCACAGTTCGTTCCACTAAGCGCTTCATCATCGTTCTCTCATCTGAGATCTTGCCTCCAGTTATCATGGCTCTCTCTCTCCAATGCACTTGGGGCTCTCCTGAATGGGCTACGCTTGGAGAGGCGCTACAGAAATGGTCAAAGAAAACACACTACAATACGCACTAAGCATAATAATTATGAGAAGAATAATGGACTCTGCTTCTGGACAGCTGAATGTTATGTGGAACAATTCTCTCGGTATTTGTCCGCCTCAAGTAGGCCTACCTTCTATTTATAACTATGATAAGATGAACCTTTACGATTCCTTATAGAGTACCGGTAACTTTATAGCGCCTTTCAATGGTTACCTATAAAATGAGCTTCATAAACCCCATGCAAAAATAATAGGAATATAAATACGATTACCGGTATATTGGCCTGAATGCATATAGAATTCCATAGATTACTATAAAGGCCGCAAGTATAAAGGATTCTGTCGTCACGTTTTATATGTGAGAAATATGTGTTTAAATATCAGAGACCGATTAAAAAATATCCGAAATCTCTTAGAATAAAATAAACCGAGAGAATACTTTAGATAAGCAATTTGTTAAAATCGATGAAGCTTAGCAGTGTCTTATTTATTGCTTCTCTCCTTTCGAAACTTTTGCATCAGCAGCTGACTGGTCCACGAAAGCTCATATACAAATTTTAGGGGGTGGGGGGTGGTGTGCAACGAACATGCAGGTGCTCATTTCATCATTGGCATATATTCTGCTTACGTACTTTAGTTTATTAGTTTATAACAAATGCGCATATCGAAGGAGCAGTTGAGTTCAAAAGTGCTCGAGTTGGCTTCCTCAGCAGGCAATAAAATCGCAGTTAAATTAATCCGGAGTTCTTGGGCTCATTCTATTCACACCTCGGCAATTAACCTAAATAGTTGATCGCAAAAATGAGGAGGTTGAGAAGAAGAAGGAGGTCGAGGAGGAGGAGGAGGAGGAGGAGGAGGAGGAGGGGTGGAGGCTGTTATTGTGTTGTTATTGATTAAAATTCTATTAGCAAGACATCCAAGATCCAAGCAACAAAATATTGACCTATAATAAAATTGTGAGATATACACCATGTCCTTAATTAGTACTTACCTAGCATAAATAATGCAATAAATGCAAATCAATTGCGGTTGTTATGTCACATAAACAAATGTGTTGACGCTCAGAAGCGTGAACAAGTAATGAAGCATGCATTCCAAAGACATATTAAACTGATACATTGACACATAGTTGCGCATTGAGAAAGTATGTAAGCCCACATTTGTGACAATAGGCCTACATGCAAATACTTATGGATTAAATTAGTTCCATTAGTAATCTCATCTTTCAGGTCGTCACCTTTAACAGAAGCCTCGGGGTTCAAATCTTTGCTTTCGTGTCCTTTTCAGCAACCAGGCGAAGCATTAGGAGAATTGTGTTTAGACCGAATATAGGCACACTGAGATTGGAGCTTATAAATATGAATGTTACGATAGCGGTAATGGTACTTGCAAGTTTATATAACGCCACGTTTATACAGACATAAACCATAACGATCATTAGTCGATGGTATTTCTCGTCAACTGAAACCTAGGCCGTCTCTTCCGAGACAAGTACACACATCATTGCTTCTTAATCGAAATCTTATCTTATCGCTCTTTATCGTAGACATCGTTCAGCCAAGAATGAATGCTCTCATGGCCGACGCACTTAACAACATATTTCTGTCAATCTATAGATTGTGGCAAAGCATGCAACTCTTTTTAATCCTCTTGATTAAATTCAGTGCTGCATTCGACAATATAATTATTATATCGATCATTCTACTTTCTGTCTCGATGCATTCTTTTGACTTTCAGGCTCTGCTCTTCGCTCGTCATCTTCTTATCCAAATGATCACCAACTCATCCGTTCTGATAGTTCAAGTGTAACCTATATTGGGGTCTCTGGAATGTAGACATAAATGCACACATATACATTATACATGTATATACAAACCTGCATACACGCATACTTCGGACGTATACATATAGGCCTATTAATTTACAAGCATAGGTCTACTTCGGACATACAGACATACATGCCTATTACGTATACATATTTAAATAGGCTCCATACTCATTCGTAGGCCAATATACTCACAATCATACATATTTACATACATGCATACATGCATACATGGCATACATGGCATACATGCATACATAATACAGTAGTATAGTAGGTCTATGCACATCACGATTGCTCCACTAGTGGAAAGATCTTGCATATATTATAGCCTATATGCAATGCATTGCATAGGCCTACAAAGTGGGCTACACGCACACCTATACAGAGTACAGACACATACCAATAGATACGCCTAACATGCAGCAATACTAAATTCAGATGACTATAAGAAGGTCAAACACGGTGCCAACTAACTGTGTGCTCAGATTCAGTGATGTTTCTTTCCTTGAATTGACGGATGTCCTCAGCAGCATGTTCCTTCGATCACAACTTCTTATGTATACGCTTTCTGTGTAGACTGTATATGACATCTGCAGCCTCTGTAATTATATGCTTCTGTGCTGCTATTTCTTCTTTGACTTTCGAGCTGACAGTATATGTCGCTCGACTAACTACTTTTAAACATTCCGCACACACGACAGCTACATATGCGTCCATATACGACTCCAAGAGAGAGAGAGAGAGACCGATTGGATTGCGAATGAAGGTTAGGCTCAGTCGTCTGTTTAGGCTGCCGCCTATGGTGGCCTAAACGTCAGCCAACGACCTCGGCGCATAGTATAGGCCTCGGTGCATGATCACTGATCAGACTAATGTGCTTATGCTAATCCGGTCAGCGAATAGGCCAGAGGCCTATGCTGCTATTTATTCTTAAGCCTGTAGTTCAGTGCCACCGTATGCAGCTCACAATCACTTCGATCTATTATAGTTCTTGTATCTAGGCGTTTGAATTCTACAGCCAATCCCACATGTGTACATACGGTGTATATACATTATATGCATATATACCATATTACTGCCTGTTACTTGCATATAATATATATATATAACTGTTATTTGTTTACATGGGAGACAAGGCAACACGGTCTCTTACAATAACAAATAAACGCATGTACGTACATCATCGCTATTGTATTATAATTATATATAAATATATATGTATGTATATATAACACGCATTTGTGCACACACACATATACATTACATATATATATAATGCATTTGTCATGTAGATAGCTTCTAGAGATAGTTTATACATATATTATGCGTGACCACTGACCAAGTGCTAAATATATTATAATGTTAGCTGTATAGGTTAATGACGTGGATTAATCCGAATTCTTTGAATTTAAAACTTCAGACGATGGATTCGATTCGGTTTCATTACACAGATTGACATTTGCTACATGTAGGCTAACTCTTGAATGAATGAGTGAATGAATGAACGAATGTTCTTGAATTAATGAAGGATTGATAGGACATAAAACGTGCCATATTCACCAGACGTCAGTACATGCATGCTCGGTTCAAGACATTTGTCGGCCCCAAGCAAAGCTACATTTGTCGGCCCCCAAGCAAAGCTACATTTGTCGACTCCAAGCAAAGCTACATTTGGCGGCCCCAAGCAAAGCTACATTTGTCGGCCCCCAAGCAAAGCTACATTTGGCGGCCTGCTGGCCCATAATATTATACCAACGATTAAAATGAAGTCATCAGCTCTTTTTATTTTGCGACGAATAAAGACGTCTAGCTATAATTAATTATGAAAGGGAGAAGTGTCAAGGACATTTCAGTGTAATTGAATATGTATTACAAAACTGTAGCATCAATTATTAACATAAAACTAGACCGAATTATATCATTAAAAGGACATCAGAAGTTTAAAAAATTTACAACGTTGCAGGCAATTAATGATTAGCAATTCAAAAGTTTACAACAAAAACAAAATGCAGGAATTAAATAAACTAACCATCGACTGTCATATTATTTCACAATTAGAAGCTTTCTAGTATAATATAGGCTACTTCTGAAAACGCCTACCATTTTTTACTTGAAAATTATAGTAACTACTTCTCCTAGGTCTTTTTCAGCGAGAATATCACGCTGTAGATTGTTTTAAAAATTCAATTTCCATCAACCAATATCACGCCACTCAAAAGTTTCAGTTTTATCGTCCTGAAGTTCCTGGACTCCATGTTGGAATTTCATTTTCTATAGTTCCAATTTCATCATCCTCAACTCCAGGGTGGATCCTGTAGAGCAATCCGGCCATGCCCCATTGAGGATTTGCACAGGACGTGCCTCCATCAGGTTCCAACAGGCTTTCAATCAATGCAGTGCATGGGAAAAGGTGAGAGAGAAAAAGTAGCATATAATGGAATATTTGAACAAGCTTTGAATCAATGTAGCGAGAAAAGGTGAGAGAAAACAGTAGCGTTATGACTAAAAAATGGTCATAAGCTATTAAGGCGGGGAAAATGATAGCCTATAATTAAATAGGCTACTTCCTGGAAAACAAATTATTAAAACTTAACGGTGAATCCTACCTTAATAGAATATAATATTTATTACACCAACAATAGGTCTATAATAGGCTACTTCCATCTAGTGAATAGGAATTATAAATAAGCCAACGTTGTTGCATTTATGAATTCCCCCCAAAATTATTTTAATGTTTATTTTGCAAAATTGTCGGCTCCTAAAAATCGGCGACTTTAGGCAATTGCCTATAGCTTGCCTAACAGACGAACCGGGTCTGCATCATTAATTGAATGAGAGACAAAGTCGCACTGATCAGTCATGGGCGCCCACAGAAATTTTTGCAGGGGGGGCAAACTTTTTACGATAGTTACCAAATTTCTTAGTAGCAAGAGCTTGAAAAATGCAGTACTGGAAATTAAGCATACCGGTATTTCTCAAAGAGGTTTCGTATGCAAATTTCTCCGTTTCATTTTATGTATAATTTTTAATATGAATAGTTTCCTTAGAAATTTGTTAAAAATCAAAAAGCAGTTGTTAAAAAGTAGTTTCCTAAGGGTGCGTTATATAATTCCATAGAATGAATGAATGAATAAATGAATGAAAAATAGGTGTCAGTTTTCAGGGGGCAAGTGCTCCTCCAGCTGCTTCTAAAGCGCCACTCGAAAGCCAATCGCAAGGCACCAGCTTTTTCACATGTGCTGCATCGAGTCAGAAGCCTATTCCAAAGAGTAGTCAGAAAGAGGTCCGAGTCAGGTAGCCATGGGCTAGAGTAACTGTTAATGCGGGTGTTGTTTAAGAAGGTGGACGATCCGAGGATCAGATGATCTTTTGAACAGATCTCTTTGTCAGTTTTGGGTGTAAATCCTGTGGCGTAATAACCAGATCCCCTTATCCAAGTTTATCTAGGCCTACAGTTTGACATCCTGAATTATGTACTAGCAGCTTGCAATGGAACCTGGTTTATAGCAGACTTGGTTTATAAAATTACAATGCTGGTGAATAATGCATGGTGTAATTTCAGTGTACTTTGAGAAATTTTCAGATTTTTGCATTAGTATTTTATTTTTTGCAGTTGTGATTATTTGCCCCCAAAGCTGCAGGATTCCACTCAATTAGGCCATAATCGATAGGCATGCTGTTTGCATGGGCGCCCGCAGGAGGATTGAAAGCCAATAATAATTATTGTTATTGCAAGGCACAAGTTATATGAGCATGTTTACTTCTATGGAGATATCTAAATGTAGATTTATGACTGTATAATTCATATAATTGGTGCATCAAGGCAAAGAAATTTGTTAAAAACCCAAAAGTAGTAGTTAAAAACATAGATGTCATTTTCCAGGGGGGGAGGCAAGTGCCCCCTTGCCCCTATGTGCGAGCGCCCATGTGATCAGTCTTCATGTTTTGGTGAAAGGTGGAAAAGTCATGCTCCCATGCAGAGGTTTCATCTTAGTATCGTGCTTAACCTACTAAGTCTTTCTTACAGTTAACGACAATGTGCCGCTATATAAACGCGTTGTATTGTATTGAACCAAACTATACCATTGTATTGTATTGAGCTATTATACAATACCGCTGTATTCATATTGGACTATAGTACTGTGGCGTTTCAGCCACAAGACGATAAACTCCGACCGGCTGCCTTGTCAAACTGAAGCTGGAGACAGGCAGGAGCCACGGTGACGCTCCTAAAGCAGCCCAACCGTGTAGTTAGAGTCATTAATAGGTAAGGCGTAATGTCCCTAGCGGAGAAATGTAGGATATCCTATAGGTTAAATTTATGGACGTATATGCGCTACGGCGTATGCGCTATAAAACAACGGCAAGCGATAGCGAAAAGTCTGCAGAACGTTGCTGGAAGCAGACGAGATCGACGGCGAGGCATAACACAGCCAAACCGCATCTCAAACGCGTGTACGAGTAGGGCTAATGTTAGTTTTAATTCGATAATAAATTTTAGGTAGGTCCGATAATATTAATTTAAGGCGCAGATGACGAAGAAGTCGTTTGGGAAGAGATAGGACCAAAGATCGTGAAGATCCGATAATAAATGAATTTTTGGCGAATTATTGAAGATTTTTCACAGGCTGAAAAATCGCGTTTAAACAGTGATATTCCGGTGGAATAAAGCCTGCCACACGATGTTCTGCTACTAGTGTAGAGTGGTGGCGATCACTCTATGGGCAATGAATATTAACTCTGTTCGTTTCATTGCTCTCTACGCAGTCTTGGCACGTTGAATTGACATTGCTACGTTGGTTTGTTGGTGTCCAAACGTTTTCTGGTGAATTTGACGAGAAATATTGTATCCGGAGCGAATCCGCGCCCGCGGAGGTTATACGTTACCTGCGGTGACGATCGAGCGGCGGCCGACTGGGCATCGCCCCGCTACGACGCGCCAGGGAGAGTTGGTGGTGGCTCATCCCGTCTTACTTGTAACTGTCTCCTGGCATTTAGGCCGTGTTGAAAATCAGACCCGCTGAGTGCTTGCAGCGTTAAAGAAAGCAGTTTTACCGCATCTGATCGAGGCTCCGGCGTCGTATAAGCCTAGGCACCTTATCCGCCACGAGCCCGTCAGCATCACACATATCATAACGAATTCTACGTATCAAGAACGCTTCGGGCGTCGTTAGTGCACTAATCCTTGAACCCGGAAAGACAAGTGGCTGTTTCGGACATCGCTGCTTGGGACTATCTGACCCTCTGTAACAATCGTGTACTGTTGTCCGTAATACGCCGTTCGTTTTCGGAGCGGCCGGAGGCTCGATAGAAAGTATTGCCTCGTGCAGTAACTGTTTCTTTCCTCCTGTGACAAGTCACTTTTCCATCGTATCTGGTTAAACTTCCAGCGTTGCGGCAGTGAATTGCCCTGTACGTGTGACACAGAACTAAAATCGTCACTCTTGGCGGCCCGCGTCGGTTAATCTGCACGGCCGGCCAAGGCGAGCGCGCAACCGTCGATAAGCGGTAAGGCCTCGATAATTCTGAATCCTTGTTTCCTGGTATCTGTAGCTGTGGTACCTCTTATAACTGCACACGGCGGCGTTTGGTGACCTCTGCGAACGTCGTGGGATCATCGTTTGCCGCACTTGGACTCTTCGGTCGGAGGTCGGTTCAGCTCCCGCCGCGACATCGACTCCAGGTCCTAGTGTCCGTGAGTATCGTACTCGGTGAAAACTTACCTGATCGTCTTGAAACCTGCATCGGATCGTGCAGTGCATACGATTTGCCCGTGAAAGTGTCAAGAAAACCGGTCTAGCTCGTCCCGTTCGAGAGTTAGAGCCGAAATAGTGAATCTGTCCGGTGACCCGCGGGAGTATCTATGACTCTCTTAAGGTAGCCATTTGCCTTGTTACAGTAACGACCGGCCTAGTCCCCGGTCTGAACGAATAACTTTGTATCTTGTGGTCCAATCGTCTCGAACCAAGCGACAATCTTGTTCATCTTGACGAGTAGAAGACTTTTCCTGTTGAGAGTGTGTCAGTATCTGTTACGGTTTTGGCTGTATAGTCTGGTGAGAACGCCTCGTGCGTGAAGCGGACTTAGCCAGCGCAGAAATTCGTGTCCTCGGTCTTTCGCGTGGGCAGCGAGAACGGCTGAGGTTTAAGGGAAAACTTTGTCAATTGTTACCTGATCCTTGCAATCTTGGTGTCAGATTGCGCGTCTCGTTGAGTGGGACAAGTTAGTCGGAAGAGAGTTAAGCGATATCTGGAAGGGTTTCGACGGTAGGAGCTCGCGAAGAGTTTCCCCCGGTCTTTTCCCGTAGAGTTCGGTTACGCGGCGCCGCGGCCAAGCGAGCGACCGCAGCCGACAGGTCTGTGTGGGCAACGCGCAGTGCCCTAGGTCTGCGAGTGTATTGCGATATTCTTTGACTACCGAATATCTTTCCTTTCACCTCTGGTCTTTGAATCGGCTAGTAGTAGAGCCTGTTGATACGATCGCTTGGCTATATCAGCCGCCGTTGATCAGCGTTGGTTGAAGTCCAAGGTAGATACCGGCCACGACTGGTCGGGTGAGAGTAACTTTGTGAGTTGTTGTGTGAATAACGAAAAGTTGGTGTCATATTGCTCAGTGAATCAAGCGCTCTCTAGCTACGTCGAGAGCCAGTGACCTGTGTCAGTGATTCGAGTTCGTGTCGGAAGCGTCATACGGTTGCCACCGGCGTTTCCCCCGAACCGCGAAAGACCGGAAGCGTAGCGGTCGAGAACGTGTATCTTTGTCAGTTGTAGTCCGACTTGTACGATCGGGGTGTTGATCTACTCAGCACACCCAGTGTAATATCTCTGTAACGTCTGTTGGTGAATATCGTGTGTGTAGCAAACGGTGAAAGCTTGTCTTCACCGAGAAGCGCATTTCCGCGACCAAGGGAAATCGCGTACGCATTGTCTAGGAGAACTCAGCTGGTCTAGACAGCTCCCTTTAATTGCATCAGTTACCGGTTCGTTACCCTAAGTTAATTTAGTTAAGGAAGTGTGTACCCCTTAGCTAATTTTTAAGCCCCCAATACGGGAGCGATGCTGGTCTGTTGACAGTGACCACGAGCCAGAAGCGATACAAAAGTCAGTTACCGTTGACGCCTGTTGCGGCGGCTTACGTGAAGTAAAGAGTCGACCGTACGCATTTCCTTCGGATAGCGTGCAGGAAGCTCAGTGATAGAGAGTCGCGCGCGCTTGGCAACCGCCGCGTATTCCGGCTATTTTGATCTCGGCGTGTTCGGCCGTTGTACAAGTTAGTCGCTTCCGAGCGATACAAGGGTGGTCTCCCTAAAGGCCTGGTACCAGAAAAAACCTATTGACTGTCGTGTTGGCATACGAGACAATGCCTGTGTCGTTACTTCGTATAGGGTTAAATCCCCTGGAATGGAGCTGGTTCCGTTACCTATGGCCGACTGGATGCCAAACTCAGGTCATGCCTCTCGGGAGCGAAGGCGCCTCGACCGTTCGTTGTCACATGGTACGGAAGAGAGAAGACCGTGTAGGGAAGAAGGCAAAGGCGGTCGCGGTGAAAGGGAGTTCCAAGCGCGGGTCAGCTGCCCGTGGAAAAGTGGACCCTGTTTTGAGCATTGGCCATCCTGGCGCTCAGGTCGTTACCTCCCCGGTGACCGCGGACGGGGCAGATGTGGATTCCGACGCGACAGAACTATATTCCCAGTTCCGGGCCTCCTTGCTAAGACAATCTTCCCCGGTCGTAACCGAAATGTTGGATTGGCCTAAGTACGATTTGAGAGGCCGTGACGAACGGGGCGTGCCGCCACAGTACTATATGCACTGTCTTTGTATTGTATTGAACTAAACAATGCCTTTGTATTGTATGGAACTATACAATACCGCTGTATTGTATTGATCTATACAATGCTGTTGTAGTGACTTGAATTATGCATTGCCGTTGTATTGCATTGAACTATGCGATGCAACTTGGTTAGTGGTTATAGTCAAATTAAGAAATAATTATGATGGTTCGGGGAATCAAGGTTCGATAAATCCAATTATTAAAAATTGTTTAAAAATTTACTTGAACCAAATTCCTAAGCACTGCTGAATGACAAATCACTTTTGAGACCAGAGATAAAAACGACGGAGAGGAAATTCTAGCAACCGCTTAAAACTTCCGTTTATAAGCACAAACGTTAGACCGAAAATAGCTGAAATAATGGTCAAAACGTCAATTGTTTTTATTTAAAGCATTTCGTGGCAAGTAGGGCCTACTAGAAGCAAGTACTCTCCTGTTTAAGTACTTGGCTCAAAGGTCTTACTACCATGGCCGCCTGCAGTTATAAAATATTGCATTTATGATTTAACTTTGGCCTAAATATGCGTTTGCGACTTCACCTCGTTTAGCACACGTAATTCGTCGTCATTAATTTGTGATGACTTCCTGCTGCGTAAGTGGGGTAAGTGTCTCTTAGGGGCATGCTAAAACGACGACCATGCATTAAACCATAGTCCAGAAAGCAATGGTAGGCCTATTATACACAGAATATTGACCTATCTGGACGAAGGGATTTTTCTCTGCTGCTTTTGTGAGCTCCGAAACACAGCACACCTTAAAGCATGCGAGACATAGAAATACAAAAATGTATACACATAGGAAATGCATACACGCATGATGTATTGCATATGCACCAGCTCATATTCATGGCATGCAGCGTTCTTTCCGTAACACTCTTTTCAGACTCTCTCATTGTGACTCTCTCGAAGACTTTATTTTACAACACACCTTCTGTCCTTACGTATAGCCTACATTTATCCCTGCAGCAACAGGAAGGGGTGTCCATTGTCCAGCTCTACGTCGTTCATATCGGTGCCCAAGAACCGCAGCGAAAACTCAATGCATATGCCTACTCATAGGCGGAGACCTGGGCCGAGAATTGGGGGGGACGGAAAGACGCGAGATTTTCGAAAAATTTCCGACGACCGGCGAAATCTGGAGAAAAATTTATTTTTTCGCCGCCAAAAAAGTTGATGACCTTTTTTTTTTTTTTAGTCATCCGGGCCAAATCTCGACGAAATATTTCTATTTTCGCCGCCCCAAAAAGTCTTGACGCTCAAACATTGGGGGGGACAAATGCATGGGCCGTCCCCCCCAACACTTTCATTGGGGGGACCGTCCCCCCTGCTCCCCCCCTAGGTCTCCGCCCATGTGCCTACTTGATACGGCCTGCCAGACAATTAATTTGTGAGGGAGAGATCTAAAAATAATTTCTGTTGATTCAAGGTTGTCAACTTAATGATCGTTATACAATCAAGCGCCTTGTCACATCGGCAGACTGCAATTAATATCGACAAAGTATTTCCAAATGAAGTGCGACCTGGTGGCTGATCGGTAACGCGCTTGCTCACGGAGCGGGCGGTTGCGGGTTCGACTCCGGGTAACGACCTTGGGCAAGTTGTTTGCGCACACGTGCCTCTGTCACCAAGCAGTATTATTGGTACCGGCGTAACCTGGGAAGTAAACGGCAAGTCCTGCGATACACTGGTCCCGTGTTCAGGACTTTGGGATCCGTCCATTGTTGGCTCAAGGCCATGGAAAAGGAGATGAGCACCTCCCTGTGTTCCATATGGAACTGGATGGACTTTACTTACTTTTTATTTCCAAAATGAAACCCGTAAGATTACCACATGAGTTTCTGAAAGCAGAGCATACACAGGCTGCATGCTCTAATATCCGATGCGTTTCATTATTCTGCCTTGTTAAGGCAAAGTCGAAATCTGAGTTTTAGAATCTAATTCACAATGAAAAGACATTATCATACATGTTGAGATAATTTACTTTCTCGCAAATAGGGGCTGACACATAGGCCTATACGAATGAGGTATAACTGTATGTATTGATCCATAGTGAAACAGCCACGCGAAAATGTCAGCAAACAATGTCCGCCAACGCAGTGGCAGATATAGGCCTGATAGTAGGCCTAATGTTATCGAATTTCTGCACTGGTATTTAACGTAAAATGAAGCCGTCCACAC
Source organism: Lumbricus terrestris (assembly GCA_949752735.1). Taxonomy (NCBI): domain Eukaryota; kingdom Metazoa; phylum Annelida; class Clitellata; order Crassiclitellata; family Lumbricidae; genus Lumbricus; species Lumbricus terrestris. The sequence continues at coordinate 20,571,054 of OX457040.1, forward strand.
TTAACTCTTTAATGACGAAAACTGCTTCAAAGCAAATATAATAGAAAGCTTGAATCATCAATGACGTCATTGGTAGTTAAGAAGCGGACTGTCTTTTCTTTTCTTAAATCCAATTTTCAGAAAACGTTTGAAACATGCTGCATATAATTATATTTGTTTAATGAGCAAGAACAGGTTGACAAATCGCAACCTGGTAGGCCTTCAGTGAGACAGACACAAATTAAACTGAAAGAATATAAGAGTAAGGGAATAAATTGGAATTGAATTTGATCGATGTTTTGCGCTTTAGTCATATGTTGGTTCAAAATTCTAGAGACAAAGTTCCGGTTATCTTTGCTCGGAAGTTCAAAAGTGTGCATAGGCTACGTATACCCTGAGACTTGGACGACGGTTGTTCTTTGCTGATTTTTATATGCGCTATTATTTCACACTTGCCTGTCTTTTGTGATTTGTATGCACGCGATTAGGCATATTAAACTGGCCAACTTCTAGCTATAAAAAATGGGGCATAAGAGTAGGCCTACGCCTACCGTTTGTGAATTTTGCGCGCAACACGAATATCTTCATGTTTATTTGACCACATTACAGTGTATGCTATTGTCAGCCATTACACTTTAGGCTCGTCTTTAATTAGTTAGCCTATAATTATCAGCCAATAGCCTCTTAGAAGCTGCTTCGAGAGGATATAATTTGAAAGAAGCAAACATTTTTTTGTCGTTCGATTTAGCTGGACATCAGCTTTTAGCCAAGTTGATATCCAGTCAAATCACGTACGGACAATTAAATTAATTTCTTCTGCTGTCAGTCTGTTTACATCTAACCAAATTAAATCGTTTCTTATTGCAATCGCCCATTTATGGGTCGGGAGCGAAAAAATTCTTTAGCATGATTGTATAGGTTGTGGGAGGCACAGTTCCTCTGCCTTCAAATATGGGTGTAAGGATGGTTGCGACTGTACCATTCAGTTTTTTCCAGAGTGGGTTCTTATCATACCGTTTGAAAATGACAGAGTTAGGCTTTTAAAAAAATGAGACCCGTGTAAAAAATTTCCTGTATGTGCTACATGACGGCATTTCTTGCTTCTTTCTGTTCTAAATTGTCCCTAAATCCTGTCTTTGACAAACAAATAAGAAATCCTTGTGACCATACAAGTGCCAGAGTGGTAAACATTGCCCCAGCCCCCTTCCAAATGCTGCTGCATATAGAAACCTCGAGTAAGTCCTTCACTCTCAATCGCTCAGCGCCATCGTTTGCGGCTTACTGCTTAGTGCTTCGTCTATACGCTCTACAAATGCACAATAAGTGTTAGACAGACACAGAGCAAGGCCATTTGTATCATTTTCCTGAGGGGTGGATACAGACATTTTCGAGGTGAGATGCACAATTTTTGGCCTTGGTCGGATAAGATAGTCGACGACATTGTATTGATTCGTTTTTTAGTCATAAAAAATTATGCTACTTTTCTCTCTCATCTCTTCATTCTGCATTGATTGAAAGCTTCTTGAAACCTAATTGGAGGGGCCACGTCTTGTGCACATATCTGAAAGGGGGAGGGCCATGACCGGATTGTCTCCCCTTGATCCGCCTCTGGCTCAGCTGTATTACTACCGGTATGCTAGAACTGTTGTAGTTTGTATAGTCTCGATCATTTGCCCCGCTTAGTCCTTTCTCTTGACTGCTCTTTCTCCCTCTACTCGCTCTACAATTCTGCTTCATCTCTTTTCTCAAAACCTGCTTCTTCCCACGGGCCCTGGCGCGCTGGGAGCGCTTCTGAACGGTTCACTCTACTGGGTGCGCTTTACAAATATTAAAATGCAATACAATGCAACACAATACTATACAAAACTGCGACGGATGAACAGCATAAATTAGAACAGTATACCTTTGGAATAAAGGTGTAGGCCTACAGTCTAGCACTGGACTTGACGAATGACCGAGGACAACAATGGAGATCATTTGTTCGTACCCATCGTCCCCAGAGTAAATCGGATGTATATAATTATGTGAGAATTGAGCTGGAGGCAGTTTGATATTGACCATCCGCTTCCGGCTGAAGTCATGATATCCCATGCAGTCCATCTGACTTGGTTGCCGTGGGCACAATTCTGAAGTTCATTTTCTAAACTTCTATTTAGGTCTAAATACAGCGTGACTCAATTGAATTGCATTTTATTTCCACATTTATAGGGCGCCTATTGCAGTGTAAGTAATTCATAGGCAATCCGAGCGTTAAAGTCGACCTAGAGGTGGTTTAAAAAATTATTGTTGAAGCAGCACACTAGAATGATAGTTGATAGTGCGCACTAGAAATGGTCTTATTACACTGATTGTGGCTGATGTCTCAAAAGAAACACGAACTTATTTATACGATTTGACTTGACACCTTTAAACGTCCTAACTTGCGCTTGATTTGCATTTGATACCGATGCGAACAGCAAACACTAGACAAAAATCTTTGACTTTTTCCTTCCGAAGAAGCTTCTCAACTGCCCTCCATAGAATTTGGCTCAATAAATACATGTAGTATATATATATATATATATATATATATATATATATATATATGGTTTCCTCAGATGTTTGTATCATGTGAGGTTTCGAAAAGCATAGTATGCAAGAATTAATTAAAAACAGCCAAGGATTAGTGATTGTAGTCAGCGCATGAATTCCTAATGTAGGCCTATATGCCTGCTTTGTAATTTAATATTGGAAACTTAAAACTGAGCTCGCATATGTTTACATGTATATTTTCATTTGTTCTGCATCAATAGTTTTATTGTTTGGCAGCAGGTGACATCAGACGAATGAGACGATCAATCAGGTGATCATCGTCAGAAGAATTCCTCGCAAATGTCCAAATTTGTGAAGTTCAAGTCGATGTCTCGTCCGTTGTATGTTTCCAGACAAACGGAACATCGCATTACCTGCTGCCTCTCCTTTGGGCGCCGTGTTTCAAATTGCGACAAGTCTTCTTAATGCCTAGAAAGCGTTAGCATATAAATTATGAAGAAATTATTTTATTAAATGTGTCTTCAATTTTAGGAATAATCGCCAACAAACAAGTTAAGAGATCAAATGCTTGCATTGCTTCATTCTTTTGAACTCGTGCAAACTCATGACGCAGTGGAAGCTCAGGTCTGCATTCCGACCGCACATAACAGCTTGTGTAGGCCTTTGTCATTTTCCCACCACATTCATGGCTATAAGTCATAAAATTATTAGGTCGTTCAGACTATGAATGCATCGCAAACCATATCCAGTTGGCTTATATCCTCTTGTCTTTATTATCTTAATTACTTTACAATTGTGGTAAATTTGGGCGTAATGGGATACAGATATTCCATTTTGTCCCATTTTATCATTCTACAGCAATCTTTTCTCCATATTTCTCACGTTGTAATATTTCATGGGTTCTAAATACTCCCTCACGTCTCAATCAGTGCTTACATTACAAAACGAGCAATAAAAAAATTGAGAAAATATGTGGCACTTTTTTGAAAGCATAGAATTTTGCATGTTATTGGGCATAATGGTAGAAGTATGCCATTTTTACCTCAGGTGGTGGGCATAACGGAATTTTTTGACACATTGGTAAAAATCATTATCTCCATTGTGGGCGATGCTTAGTAGATTATTCTAGTCGATGCTGTACGTTATAATTATTATATGCCTGCACAATCTGAGTACAAAAGTCCCGATTTCTTATTAATTATAAGATGTAAACTTCAAAATGCCAAGTATCCCGTTATACCCCGCTCTTCCCTATCTATACGTGTAGGCTACTTTCCAATTTCAAAAGGTTGAGAGTTTTAAAAGAACCTCATAATGACGCATCTGAGGTTCTTTTAAAACTCGTGTCATGTCATGTCTTAAAAGGAAATGGCGATGTTTCTTGGAAAGCAGCTTCCACATATTTAATTTTCAGGGATAATTTATCCTCTCTAATCAGAGGGATTTTAAGGCTGTTTGCAGGCCCTAGGCAGTCTTCCATTCGTAGGCCCCACATACTCGCTCTGCATTAAAGACAAACACACAATAATGCATCAACATATTTTAAACTTAAGGACGTCATACTTAATGGTGTACGGACCAATGATCCTAGAGCCATTTTGTCACATATGCAGAATGAGTGATGACAGAAAAATAAAGAGGGCGATGTTCGGAAGACTGGATGGAGTCACCAGGAGGGGTAGACCACACAAGGAATGGCTGGACAACATAACAGACTGGTGCGGAGCGCCAATACAAGACCTGACACATGCGCCTTGGAAAGACAATAATGGCGAGGAATAACGAGGATGGCAGCGGGCACCGGCAGTACTAAATATCGTTAAAAGTGAAGTTCTCTAAGCCATATTGATTATTAGGCCTATATAGTGCATCAGCATCCTCCACTGTCGTCATTTTATAGGTCCCTCCCATACAGCATTTTGGAACGTGCAACGACAAGACACATAGCCTACCTCGCTTGCATATGTATTGACGTTGTTCGTCGCAGCTTTCGTCTCTCCAGTATGCGATCATTTCCTGATCGCCGTCCCGCAAATGCATTAGACCACATTTACCTTTTCCAGATGGGTATCCTTTATCCCAAAAACTGACTGTAGGGGAAATCCTTGATCCATCACCGTGTGTCCAGTTTGACCCTGGACTCGAGGTTTGCAGACCGATCCAAAAATCGACACATTCCTCATTAGCCCGTTTACAGCCTCTTCTGAAACGAACGTATTGCAGTCCTCTGTTTTTTTTAGCTAGATGATACAATTAGGTCTACACAAAATCAAGTTTTGTATAATTGTGAAAACTATCTCTTCAAAGACAAAAACTATTTTGGCTGACACACACACACACACGCACACACACACACACACACACACACACACACACACAGAAATGAGAAGTAGGTTAAGGTATGCGAAGTTCAATACGCAACGACTGATTGATGGAATGCATGTTGAAAATATTGAGAGAAAATAATGTAGCAAACAAAGGCGAACTCTGTGTGCACTAATTTCATCGTAGAGTTAATCACGAAGTCAGAGAAGAACTGAGAGAGGTACAAGCTTTAATAAATCAATTCATACTGGAAGGGCAGAACATACATACAGATATTCACTTACATTCCAATTTTTAGACATGGAAATTCAAGTAAACCAGATGTCTCTCTTGCTTGACAGAATCTCTTATAGGTATTTGAGGAGGTGACTAAAAATGTAGTTGAGGGAAATCTTCTGGTATAGTTTACCTACATCAGTGGCGTAGACAAGGAGTTTAGGGTGTTAAAAGCCATTGGCTTAATAAAAAGTTTTTAAAAGGCTTTTTTGTCGACTTAAATAAGAAAAAACAAAACAATTGTTTGTAGTAACAGTTGTTTTTCTTACTTCATTCCCTTTGTAATTTTTTTCTCTTTTACTTACTGTAGTACTGTTGGTTTGGTGTCAGAAAGGGCATCGGGTTCGGCCATAGACCCCCTCATAAATTCCTGGCTACGCCACCGTAAAAAATCCAAATAATATGTTTACCTTTTCACCCTTGCAAAATTCATGAAAGGCGCTTCACCAAAGCCTGATAGAAAGAAGTGGTAGATATAGAAGATAATATGGCCTATAATTCATAAATTATAAGTCTGACCTTACGTAAAATGCCCATAACCTTGGACATTTTGTTGGTGACCATGTCTACATGTTTATTCCATTTGAGATTTTCAGTGATAAGAACACCAAGAAATTTAGATTTAAAATGCGCACTTTTACGTCCAAATCAATGGAATAGCGTCATTTGAAATATCTGCCTACCTGCTAGAGAGAAGTTCTGCGGATACGAAATCATGTTCACTCGAAGATAAGACGGATAGAAGTGAGGAAGACTTATCTTTGCAACTTTTCTCAGCAGCTTGACGACTAAGGCGTTCGGAGCTAACGTAGTAGCAGTCGCCGGGGTTTGAGACTCGCAAGCTCCAATACAGTGGACATGTTCCTTCTATAATAATATGTAAATGCGATAACAAATTAAGTTGTAGGCTACAATTCAGCGATAGGCCTAATGACTTTAATCCAGCGGTTCCCAACCCATAGCCCGCCACTTTTGGCCCGCGGGCCAAAAGTGGCCCGCCTGGCCTCAAACAATGGCCCTCATCTGTCAAACAATTAATAAAATATATAAAAAATTACAATTTGGGTGGAATAGAACACATAGCCTAATCATTTTCTATTATAATTTATGTTATTTTTACATCTATAAATAGCATCAAATATTCCATTTTGATTCAATTATAACAATTTCAAATGCTTAGTAAATTAAATTTTTAGCCTTGTGGCCCCCTAATGTCCTTCAACTAAGATAAAGTGGCCCTCGTGCCCTACAAACTAAGAAAAGTGGCCCTACAGTCAAAAAAGGTTGGGACCCACTGCTTTAATCTATTATGCACGTTGCTTAAAGTTGCTAGTTAGGCCAATATACATTAGGCTATCACTATAGGCTGCGTAGCTGCTTTTTGTATTCATCAGGCCTTTTCCGAACCCAATGTGTCAACTGCTTCCGTGATACGAGTAAGAGCTAGCCTAGGCTTACATGTTGTTTTTGAGCATGCAGGTATAGGTATAGCCTATGTCTTATTTGTAATGTTGAAACACGTGTTGGCCATCTGACGCACCTGTATATTATACAGGTTGAGTCATAAAAAGGTTTTTTGCCAATATCTTGGCCAAAAGTGATATTTTAGAAAGACATTTCACAGTCTTAAGGCAATTCATATTTAGTGGCCAATTTTCACCTAAATATTTCAAGCAGACAAAAGTTATACCACTTTTAGTGAAACCACACTCTGTTTTTTGACACTTCAAAAACATAACGCAACAAAAAGTAACAAACGTGATTTTATTAAGTCACATGTCAAATCATTGTGATCAAAAGAACTAGATATTGCCAGATAATCCTTATTATTACAATTTAGAAAATAAACAGGGTACTAGCGTAGCGGCACGTCCCTGTAAGTCACTTAACAACATGACGATCAAGTTGATAAAATAAGGAATGTGGCAGATTAATGATTTTGTTATTAAAAACAATTAAATTCAAATTTCTAAAAAATCAAGTTTGAAAATTACCAATGTGTCAATGACAGACGAAATGTGCATAGGCCCTACAGACAATTTGAGAGCAATGTCCTATAATTAACGATTAATCTGATAAACAGTGATTGCGCAGAAATTATGAGTTAACTTGAGGATTCTTAAATAAGCCGTTGATGAAAGAAGGAGATCGGTTCAAAGTCAGTTGTCCTGGTTTCATTGAGAAGAGGCAATGTCCGCACATCTCCGGATTTGAACCCGATGGATTATCAAATGCGGAGAGTTATGCGGGAGAAATACCAAAATTTGCGGACAAACCAACAGCGATAAGAGAATTGATGGTCGCAATGCATTGGACTTGATATGGGAAGATTTAGCTCTGGAACACATCGGCAAAAAGACCATCAAGAACTTTACAGAGACACTCAGAGCAAGTGTGCATGGTTACTGGTGGTGGACACATTGGACACAAGTTGTGAAGCACTATCAAGTTCATTTGATAGCAATTATTCTTTGAGACGTGACTTAATAAAAATAGGTTTTTTGTTACTTTTCGTTGAGTTATGTTTATGAATCGTCGTAAAACAGTGGGTGGTCTCACGAAAAGTGATGTAACCTTTGTTCTGTTTGAAATATTTTGTTGAAATTTATCTATTGGACGCATAGGCGCAACCACCCTATGGGACCCACGGGACGCGTCCCCCTAACTTTTGAGTGGTCCCCTAACTTTATTATTATGGTCCCCTCCAACTTTTAGGACGTGATTCATTATGGTCCCCCCAACTTTTAGGACGTGATTCATTATGGTCCCCCCCAACTTTTAGGACGTGATTGCACCTATGATTGGACGTAAATATGAATTGCCTTTAATACCGCAAATTTTCATTTGAAAATGCTTAATTCCGTTCAAGATACTGGTAAAAAACCTTAGGTGAATACTTTTATGAATAGGGCCTATTAGTCTAGGCTAATTAAATAAATTAACAATCTTGGCTTTCGCATTTTAAATTGAAGTCCTAGAGCAGACAGCTTTTGTGGCATTAAAGATTTAATTCAAATGAATCGATAAGCTAATATCATCTCCGTTCAGAATTGACCAGAAAAGACAGAATTCTCGCTCATTCATTGGAAAATTGCAACTCTGGTCTTGCAAACATAATTATCTCGTCCTCGATTGCGCTGCAGGAGTTGTCGCTGTACTGGCTTTCAGTCGAGGAAGATAGGATAACTCGCAAACCTTTCTTTATCATCATCATCATCATCATCATCATCAGCAGCAGCAGCAGCAGCAGCAGCAATACTGGCAGCAGCAACCATGGGCTCAACGCCTGTAGGTGAGGGATGCCATCTTCACTAGGCTCTTCCATAGTCCTCTTGTGAATTCCCGTGTGGCTCAGCTCTTGGAGCGATACTCTGTCCCCTCCGGTGATGTCGTCTAGCCGCTCTCTGTGAGGTCTTCCTCTCCTATTTGCACCATCCATCCGCCCGAACATTAGTGCCTTGATCTTTCTCTCGTCGCTCATTCTACAGATGTGTCCAAACAATCCTAGCTTTCTCTGTATCTGTTTCTGCTTGATGTTGTCTTTTACATCTAGGTGTGTTCGTCGGTACAACTCCGTGTTGCTAACTTTCGGTGTCCAGGATATCTTCAGAAGTTTTCTATAGCACTTTCTTCGAAGGCCAATATCTTTTGTTCCACACCCTTTATCATCATCCAAACCTCGCACCCGTACAGCATACCACTGAAGACATGCGTCTGCAACACTCTCATTTTTGTTTCCGGCCTGATAGACTTGCTTTTCCAGATTCGGTTCATCGCTTTCAGCGTTGTTTTTGCCTTTGCTATTCTAACCAATATTTTTTTTACAGCTGTTCAGATCATACGTCATGTTGTTCCCGAAGTTCGGTATGTGAACTTTTCAACGTTGTCCAGTTGGTTCCCGTCTATGACTGGCTTCCTTGGTCTTCACCAAATAGGCCTACTAGTGACTTCGTTTTTCAAAGTTCATGGTAAGGCCATGACTCTTCCCTTCCTCATTTATGGTTCGTGTTGTTCTTTGTGGTAGCCGCGTATTCGGTCCAGCACCTGACTGACTACATCTAGCTACGTTCCTGTTTCCAGCTTGCTTAGTCGAGGTCATTACGTTCAGCGGCCCGTGGAGAGTGTGGAGACCTGTTGGACCAACGCTTCCGAAAGAATATAATTTATGTGGATCACGTCGTTTCTTGTACATTCTCAAAATTTTTCCCTTGCGCCTATAGTTTGGAAGAGACTATATAAACAAGATCTGCTGATTGCAAAAAGAGTTATATAGGCCTATTGCTTAAATGCACATATAGGCCTAATTATTATATTGTACAGCAATGAAGCAGCTACAGCTTACGATCCCACATAACCTAATGGGTGGATTTTAAGCTACACATAATCTAGTAATTGTTGTGTTGACACCAGTGTAATTAGATCTATGTTAAATGAGATTCTTGTGATAAATGATATAGCACTAATAAATTAAAAAATATTAATTAACCATAACTGCCAAGGCTAAGTGAAACTTTCTCTTGATAACTTCGATTTCGTCAGCTAGTGGCTATTTTGTTTAGTTATAGCCTATCTCATTGTTCATATTGTTCATGCTTCACGGATAGGTTAGTCGTTATTGAAACAGAAAATCGTAATTCTGGTCATCGTGCAAATGCACGATTGCATACCTTTCTCAGTGGGTTGGGCTTCAGTTGTCAAATACAGGGATACCACCAAGACCAGAAAAATAGCCGACGCCAGTTTCTGCATCATGGTACAATCGCTGAATGAAGAATCTGCAAAGATAACATGCTCTCCGTCAATGAGTACCGATAAGTATGATACTTTTCTTCTTCGCAGTTTTCAGGAGTCCATGGGGCAAAAGTTTCGATTGGGGTAAAATTTGGCCAGCTTTTCTATTTTAACTTTTGCATTTTGTCAAGCCTAGATTTGCAAAAGTGTGGTTTAATGTATCTAACGAGTGCTATCCTTATCCTGTTTTATTCCTAACTAGCCTATGCTTTATTTTAGTTGAAATATTTCAAATAGGACCTACTAATATTTAGAATACTACTTTTAGCGCTATCTACGTTTTCTGTTCTTGTATTTGAAAAAAATCAATACAGTGAAAGTACTTATACTTCTACTTACTTTTGAAAATACTTTTGAAGCATTTTTACCTTAAATTATAAATGGCAAAAATGCTGCTTAAAATTCATGTAGGCCTATTATTTCAGTTTGAAGAACAATATTGAAGGCGGTCATAGGAGAGAACTTTTTGCAGGGTTGGCCCTTGTAAAAGTGGCACCCCAGGCAAAGCATACATTTGACGCCCCAGGCAAAGCATACATTTGGAACTGGCTCGCTTAGCTACATCGAATGAAAGTAATTGCTGGAATTGAAAAAATGGCCCAAAAAATAAAAATGTAATATCGCCCAACACATTTTTGGAGAGAATGGGGCCCCTAGATTGTGGCGCCCCACACAATTGTGTCTGTTTTTCCTGTGCCTAAAGTTCGGCCCTGGAGCGAATTCCCACCCTGAAGTCGACAAAAGATAACGAAACAGCAGCAAACAATTGAAATTTACTTCAAGATGTCAAAGCTGTCGTATTATTCACTGTCAATGAATGATTGATTCATTGTGGATGTAACATCTTGCAATAACTAGGTGCGGAATATGTGCATGTGCATTGTGTAGGACTTGCCGCCTTTGTACATAATCATTAATCAGTCAGCGAGTTCACGTGGCAAACTATAATTCGCTACTGGCTAAATTGATCCATCGTAATTTGAATAAATTGTTAAATCTATTTTTTTAAATCAACCAAGAGTTGAATGTAGGGCTTTGCTTTCCAGGAGTTGACTATGGAGATATTTTTAAAGAACAATAGGCTTTCGCGCCTTTCCAGGAAGTCAGATAGAAGGAGGCTTATCATGCAGTGGCGGTGGAATGCGCTTAGGATAAGAGGTCTAGAAAGGTGGTGTTTGAATGAATCAGGGTAGAACTTCTCTAAAAGGATAATTATGCTAGTTTTACGATGCCTGATCGACACAAGAGCAAGCACTCACGTTCTTAAAGAGCCAAAAGGTCAACATACAACAGTTACTTACAATTCAGCTAAGACAGTCACAAAAACGATCCTCGCCACTGAGAGTAATCGCCACTGGTGACTCTTTCAGCTAACTGTGTTTTTTGCGGCTTGTTACTATTTTTCGCTCGCTTTGACTCTTAACATCATTTCGGCTAGTTAGTGCAGAGAGCGCCTCTGAGTAGGTCCAGATATCTTGAAGAGGCGCGATATAAATTCTCAGAATGAATGATCCACAGTCAGAATCAGCTCTGTTTAAAACACTATTTATTGGTTAGGCCTACTTACAGCGAATTTGTGACACACAAGTTTTAAACTTACGTAGGCCTATAGTCTTCAGTGGAGTTCCAAGTCAGCAAATACTGTGCGCGTACGTGTTTGCAAACTAACTATTTGGATCGTTGGACCTTCTTTTATACCAAGTGATTTGTACTGACTATAGGCTACACCACACCGGCACTGGCCTATACCATTGAATGCCTATCAATTATGCAGATTTAGATCTATAGATTTTTTTTTACACCCGACGTCTTTATAGCCTATTTATTCATGAAGTCATATAATTATTTAAGACCGAGTTGCTAAGTCTTATCAATAACAAAAGATATTTGAATATTTATTACTTTGTTTGTATGTGCACCTGTTATAGCGCCCTTTCAGGCTTACTACTCAGAGTCGCTCCCGACTACAGCGCAGACACTGCATCGGAATTTCACGCCGAAGCGCTGAGCAATTGCGAGTAAAGGACTTGCCCAAGGTCCCTACGCAGCGACTTGAGGTGGATTCGAACCTGCAACCCTTCGGCTGCAAGGCGACGAACATACCCACTACACCACCGCGCCCCACGAACATACAACAGATAAATAAGCGATTACATGAAAAAGCGGGTGAACGAGGCACATTCAGTATTAAAATCTACTGATAATGAATGTGCTAAATGTCAGTTAATGAAATGAAATAATAATTGTAGTGATAATATTGTTTATCACTTATCCTTAATATCGCTTCCTCGTTCCATTTTCCTTTTTGCCGATGTTCATGGCCTTCTCGACACCTCCGTTCCTTCTTCCGCACTCCTCTCTCGACCGACCTCCCCCCCCGACTCTTTTCCGACTGACTGACTGACTGGCGCGTCCTTTCTCATAACTCAGTTAAATCCTCTACCTCTGACCTAGCCAACCAGGCCAGCACCTGATCCGATCTTGGCTGTTCGGCTACCTCCAAACACTCTCCCTCTTGGAAAAAATTGGAAAAACACTTTTCATCACTGCCACTATATCTCCATCCGCTTCTCTCTTATTTGACCATTACATTTATATAGCACCTTATTAACTCATGCTTATCGATTATGCAGATATTTTATCGATTTATTTATTTTTCACACCCGACGTCTTTATAGCCTACTAGATGTGTTACCCGGCGTTGCCCGGAAAAGTTAGGGTTTTAAACACTACACTGTGGTACTCATCGTTGACCGCTAAATTTCGGGTTTTCGCCAACCCTCCACCCCACTCCCGCTTCCCCAAAAAGCCATACGTGACCGCCCCTGCGGGGAGCTACGGAAATTATTACTGGGCGAGTATGACGTCATGCGGACTGTAGACTCTTTACTAAAGCGCTAGCGTGAGCAATTATTGATGAAATCTGTCTTAAAACGCTAATAACTGTGGTTTTAAAGTGAGTTAAAAGCTGAAGATAGTTGCGTTGATTTTATAATTTGGGTAAGAATCAATTGCAAACATTTTGGTAAACCGAAGCTGTTTCATTTCCGAGCCTATTTTGTTACGGAGTCAAAATCCGTACAAACAAACATATGAAATTTCGGAATTATAATATAAGATTTTTTTATTCATGAAGTCATATAATCATTCAAGTATTTAGTAGTAGTTAGTTCGCAAGTCATAGTGCATGCGTTCATAATTTAAACACCGTGGATGAACTCGATTCACGTTCATAGGCCTATAAGTAGTTAAACATTTTAATGACCAATTGTCACTGTTCCTCTGATCCATCTTCTTGTCCAGGCGATTGCATCTTTCGTCGAATCGTTTCTTTAGCTCCTACAAATGGAATTTACGACGACATAAGTTATAATGAATCAATTCCAAATTATGTCGGAACTAACCAATAGACCTAGGCCTACATATAAAACAATACGCATTTGTCTATGTGTTATGTAGTCTAAACGTAATAATATTTTATGGTTTAGTGTTGGCCTATGATTCTTCTGATCTAAAAGTTTCCAAGAATTGCGCTTCGAGGTTTTGTGACAACATTGCGGGCTGGACGACGCATAGAAGAAGAAGTAGCAAAGTATAGCAGACCATTAGCCTAATGGTCTGCTAATGGTCTGTTAAGTTTCTTATCCTCAGCATATGATGGAGGGAAGTGAACTTCTTCTCATAGGCAATCTACTGTCAGTGCACTTATTTTATCTGAGTTTGCCAGTATCAGCAAACAACGCGAATCAAATCTCCACATTGGCTGCCGGGATTTGAATCACCGACCTTTTGATTGCCACTACACCAGTGGTTTTCAACCTTTTTCTAGTGGCGGAAGTTACAAGTGTCCCCTATTGCCCCTATGTGCTGGCGCCCATGTTTGGATCAGTGCTATGAACAAGTTGTGGTAAAGTGGGCTATGTCCTTCCTCAAGTTTTCTGTGAACTTTTTTGTGCCTGGTTTAAATCCTGGATGCATCGTATATAAAACACGTAGGTCTATAGGCAGACACATAGCGATTCGTCTTCAGCCTAAAAAATCATTCGGGGCTCAACCGCCATGTGCGTTGTGAGTGACACGAAGAAATAGGGGGCCGATGGGCTTCAGCTTATTTGGAGAATTTTAGCTTCCTTTACTTGTTACGTCGCTGCACCAGAAAAAGTGCTGCTGTCACAGCAATCACACATTTGCTAGATTTTAGTTTCGCACATCTTACGTGATTTTACACCAAAAAAACAAACAAATAGCGAGTAGCCTATAATTATAGGTCTGTCGGTTAAAGATTCTAAACTAAAGGCTTAAGGCTTAGACTTTCATTTGCAAAAATTCGAATAGTTATCCGCTAGATCTTACCACTGGATAAGAAATTTAACTACGGGCTTTCAAAATGAACGAATAAAAAGAAGAATAGGCCTAAATCAAACAAGTCGTGGGTCTAGTGCTCAGCATATTCTGTTTGTTCAGACTGAAATAATAGTGCCAGATTACAAACAAAACGTATGACTATCCCGCCCTCAGCATAATTATAAGCGCATTGCAGATTTTAATTCAGCCTTGCCCTGAATGCGAGTGAATGCCATGGAGACATGCAGAAACTTAAACTGCTTTACCGGGCAACGTTGCGGTTTCGATGGTTCACTTTAATTCGTTACCGAATATTTACGAATAGGCTAATAAAAAATCTTAATATTCACGATTGTTTACGAATATTAAACCCTAAAGTCACGAATACTCTATCTATGACTTGTTATTCGGAGGGCACATGAAATATATGGGAATCTAATGGCCTTTAAGCATATAGATTGTTTATACTGTACCGTGCGTTTCCATCAATCAAGTCGGACAATCACAAACAAAACATTTTAAGTAATCGTTTTAAAACTATTTGGACTGTTCTGAACAAACAGAATCTGCTGAGCACTAGACCCACGACTTGTTTGATTTATTCTTCTTTTCATTCGTTCATTTTGAAAGCCAAGCGGCGTAATTAAGTAGATTGTAGACCTATATTTTATTGAACTTTGTTAAGGGTCCATATCGCATGTTTGTGCGCGTATTGAGGTATAGGCTATGTCATCGCAATCTAGAAGCATCCTAATTATAAGCAATTAATGAGACGACAGCCTAATGAATGTTTTAAGTTTTTGTAACTGTAAATATAGGCTAAAATGAAAAGTTTGCTAAATAGCCTTTCGATCTACCGAATTTAATCATTCGCCATTGCATATAGTTTTATCGACGGTCGCTTCCAAATTGAAATGGATTGATGAAAATAATTTTTACTTAAATAGAAGTTGAATCGATGAAAAAATTCTTGCTGAAATTTGACCTGGATTGATTAGATATAATTCATAATATTTGTTATCTAGATAGACGTTGGAATAATAAAAATAGTTGTTAATATTAATTTTTGTGTAGGGGCCTAAACTACTTAAATTGCGAAGTGTCAGATTTCACTACAACGTTGCCTGCCCATTACACATAATTATAGGCTATCGCAAGTTACTGGCGAATACGCTGATGTTGAAAGTAAATATAAAGCGATCGTTCATGCTCATCTCCGTACGATTGATGGTAAGTAGGCCTATTTACAATTATAGGCTACAGCCCAAATCCGTGAAATGAGTGCTACTTTGCGTTTTATAATTAACTAAATATTTATAACGTTGATAGTCTAGGCCTATTAAGCACTTTTTATCAATTCAACTTCCATTTATGCAAAGAATTATTGCCATCAATACAAATTTTACTGAAGCTAGAATTATACCCATAAATCCAGCTTCTATTAGCTTCATCATACATTTAGATCAATCATTTGTTATCAAGTGACAAAGGGTTGCAAGTCCAGCAACTGGACATGGTTCGTTAAAATGCCCAATATGTGCAGCATATATTCACTGATTAAAATGGGGGCCATTGGAAATTTGTTGATTCATGTTTATGCTGTCTTCAGAGGCGACTGACTGGATTAATGCTTTCTCAAGGCAAACTCAAACAGATTGGAACGTAAGAGACACACAAGCACCTTCAGATACTGCAGTTGAAAGCCTTTGTTTGCCACATGAAAGGCCTCAACCACAGACCAGGGGGCCCCGGTAGAGTAGTGGTTAACACGCTGGCCAAGAGTGCGAGAGGTAGTGAGTTCGAGCCCCCGTTGGGCGGATTTGCTTTGTAGGCTGCCATTGGCGCTATATATTGCAGGCGGTCTGCTCAGTTAGTATAGTTAAGATTTGTGTATTCTGCGATGTCCGTTCTTGTGAATTGTTTAAATTGCATAATTGTACAATTGTAACCGGTTGCGGTGTGTCAACCGGATTGTTAATAAAGAGAATATTATTATTACCAAAGAATTTTGCAAAACCAACGAGCAAAACAGATCCATAATCTGCATGCCTACGTGCATTTAGGCGCCGCAATCAACAAGAAAAGCCTACCTCGTGTCATCTTAATCCAGCACACTCAGAAAATCAGAATGCATAAATAATTCCGGGGAGATCTGGAATATTGATGTCCATCCGAACCATTTAGGACACATTTTAGTCTTATCATAAGCAACGTATAACACCGCTGACGTATGAGACTCGATCCTTGCTTGTCCGCAAGGCATTCGAGTGCAGTTCCATCATCCATGTGCCACAACATTTCTAACGGAATCTGAAAGTCGCGCTTACCATGCATCCTGTTAATGAAAGTCTACAGATATATTACACATGAGAACTTGCGCCAGGTTAATGCATACTGAGGCAGGCTGGCAGAAAGACAGACAGATAGACAGACAGATATGCTTGTCTGTACTGATATATATGTACTGACAAGCATATTGACAATTAATGGAACATTCTTATACAAACAGAAATATGTACAGAATCAAGTTATTAAACGATGAGCACATATTATTATTTTCCCACATTATGAATTGAACTTGATGTAAAGGAATCTAATAAAAACAGACTTTCAGATTAACGGGCCAACGCGTAGGCCTACATACAGTACCAGCAAAACCAACGACCTCGAACAAAACAGACTCATAACCTGTAGGCCTACGCGTATCTAGGCTAGCCTCCTACATTCAATTGTATGCATAACAATGATTAGGCTCTGCAAGGTAGGCCTAAACACGAGCTGAACCTGAGTCCGTTATATACGATTGTGGTTGAGCTCGTGTTGCGTCATGTAGGCTACAGCAATCACTTTAGTATGCCTAATAATCGATTATTAACCTGTAGGCTTCCACGTGTCACGTCTGCAGCCTACGTCAGTCTTTGGCCAGCAACGTTGAGTTTTCTCTTGTCATCTCGGAATGCCTTTCACTATCGTTGTTTCGGTGCTCACATTAAAATTATATGCTTATGTATTGAATGTATGATAAGAAATGCGCTGTAGAAGTTCGGGCTCTAATTAAGGCTCAATTGCTATTGACCAGTGCATATTGTTGTAGGCGCAAGAGTTGTAGTCGTTGCTGCAACTATAAGCAATTACAATATAAGATGACATAAAATTGCATGATATAATGTATGGAAAGAGTGGTTTTGAGTAGCCTAATCATCCCCATATTCACATAAACTGCATGGTGTCAGCAATTTCCCCCTTACTTGTGTGTAGGGTGCATGATATTATGCCGAATCTTTCGCACCTAGGTCTAGCCTACGCTTAAACTGAAGTTAAATGGGTAGAGAATGGTCGATTTCGTCATCCGTGGTTCAAGTCCTCTGCAGTGGCGGACATTATTTTTTATGTTCAGTGGATTATTGCAACGATGTGTAGACTATAACTGTAGGCCTATATAGATGATGGAGTAGCAAATTTATAAAATGGACAATTAACAGCTCCACAGTCCACAGTCATTTGTCTGTGTAATTCTACTCACCTGTAAACACCGTTTTTTCGTTGAAGCACCATATGCCAACTGCCGTAGCATTCCAGCAACATCCTTTGGCTAGACACACGTCTGGTTTAGTACTTGAATTGCCGCAGTCCATACGCTGGATCGGTTCAACCATACACTGTGGTCCTGGCAACTTAGCAGTAGCTAAAGGTCAGAAACATGAACAATTTGTCACTATAGTCACTATCGAAAAACTGGTAAATTGCGAAATTCAAAACTGGACTATAGACCTATGCGAGACAAGGAATGTGATTGGAAAGAATCTTGCCATGTTGACCGACGCCCCTACTTGCATGTAAGGTGTCAGGAGCGCCTATGAGGCGTTTCTCTTGAAGTGATGGTGCAATATAAATTCACGATAGCAATTACAATTACAATCAACTTTGGTGCGCGCAGCGTCATCGGATCGTCAGGACAATTGATCGAAGCGAATGTTAAGATCGTCGGTGATGACGTAAGGCATGGCGAGGGTTTCCAGCAGCCGGAAGGGAATTCGTCGAAGAAAGCGACTGAACCAGAGCGATAGGTCACAGCGAAAGTGAACGAACCACCGGAAAGACGGTCACGTTGGCGATCCGATGTTCAAAGGTGACCGGCTGGAAAGGGGTCGTGACCTTCGACAACCTGACAGCAGACGATGCAATGATAGCCACTCTGTCGTCATTCTGCATCGTACGATGCGTCGTTGGTCCTTGCCTCCACCACCACCCAAACAAGACGAAAGGTCCGTTCTTTGATTTGAGGTTTGATAGTAATCAATCAATCAATCAATCAATCAATCAAATATTTTTATTTTGCAACCAAAGTATAAATGACAGGTTTACACATCTTGCTCATTGGTTACAAAAAGGGGAGGCCCTAAAGGGATAGAATAATCACGCTGTCTAGGGGCACCAACTAATGTACTGTATAGAGTTGACGCTGTGAGGTGGCCATGACAAAACTTAGGAACTTAGGCTCCACTAGTCACTAGACCATCGTGCATCCCATGTGCTGCTAAGTATAAGCTTATGACCTGCTGCTCATTGTAACGCAACTTATCAGCAATTAAGGGCCATTAACATTAAATTTGTAAAAAAAAGTCTCATGTTTATGCTTTGACCTTTGTAGTAGCAGTTAGGAACGGTGTTATTGTTCCAGCAACATCGGCTGTCTAGTTCACACTTCGCCCGGGTATATTCTTTCCAGCCCTGTCGACCACATTCAATCTTCGTCGGAGGATCGCAAGGTCCTGCAAAGACAACGGACGATAATTATCTGAGGAGGGCAATTTATTTCTGTAGCCCTACGGATAAAGCATTTGATTCGTTCACTCATTTCAGACATTTATACTACACAGAAGCACTCCCGACCCAACCACGGCTAAAGACAACAGTCTTAAGAGCAGAGTAGAACATAACCTCAAAGGCTCATAGGCATTAGACGCAGTTCCACAGGCAGCCCATTCCAGGGTCAGCAACAGAAAAGGCACGGCGCTGCGTAATAGAAGTTCGCGACCGTGGGGGAAAAGAAGCCCAGCCTGCTTAGAGGAGCGGAGAGAGCCACGGCGTTGGACGCTTAGAGTGGGTCAGCAGAGCTCCTGCAAATAAACAGGGGGCCACAACCGCGATACAGAGCCAAACCAACCAATTTGACTTGAAACTGTACTGATGGAATGATTTGCTAGATTTCACACCATGGAAATGCTCGTAGGCTACATGAGTTGGTGCAACGTATCTTCATTGTATTGTATTGTATCTATATATTTATATAGCGCATCTCACAGTGCGCACCAATCAGAGGCGCTCCCAGTGCATTAGACCGAGAGACAGAAAACAAAGAGGTTTTCATGTCAACTTATCATAGACGTTCCCACTCTGACAATCAATTCTAACAATAGTATACGGACAATGACCGCATAAAAGGGAACCATTAGAAAAGTAGAAAACGTTCACTCTGCATATGGTGTTCCGTGTTCTATTTCAATGTGATGGCGACACAGCAAAGCCATTGTGTTCTAATATGATTTGGAACAACGGATGTAGGGTTAGAGCCATTTATCGCTGCAGGGAGAAAATATTTGGTACCAGATGCAGATGACACTGAATGCATACTGCTCCTAAATATATCAGACGGAGTCATGGGTGGCGTAGGAGGCGGGGTTCAAGGGCCATATGCCCACAAATTTCTGGCATTTCTGTTTTTCGGGCAAGTATAGGTCCTGGGAAAAATATTAAACAAACTTCTTGAAGTCAAACACTCGTTAGCATACTAGAGTATCTCCTTGCTTCAACGTGCCCGAATCAAATTAGTATACGTGTAGCTACTAGCTCACAGACCACCATAGATTGGAATAGGTAGGCCTATAGTCGAAATTCGCAGGAAAAACATAAATTCACGATAGCATTATTTTGGTAAAAGTGGGCGAAAATCTTCTCCAGGCAAATGCGTTTATTTTAGTAAACATCTACTTTTCTACTACTATTGTTAAAATACTGGACTTTTGAGTCAATCTACGGGTAAATGAGGAAGCCAGGGCAACAGTTTGTGTAAATATAGATCTATTCAATCATGTAGAGTGTAAAAAAGCAATTTGCACAGCGGCCTACCTTGTATAGCATTGTTGCCGCTGGATGTTTTTTCCTTCGGGGCAGAAAGTTCTGAAGCATAAAGTAATGAGTTTACATTTCATGAGATACTAGGGCCCATACACGTTTAGAGATTTTCATCACAGCGTACTTTTTGGGGTCATTATGCTGTAGGACTAATCCCCGCTGAGTGTCGTGACAGCATGGTTTGCTATGTGCTGTGATTAGACTATTTTTATAGGAATATAATTATAATAATATTGTGGATTGTTGTGCATGCAGTGCTATTTCGAATAGGATAAATACACGAGATCAGCACCAACTTCATTTTCATTTTCGTTCAAAGTCATGGGTGGAGTTTATCAGCGGGCTATAGGGGGACTAAGACCCCCAGAAAACTCAGATTCATTTTCACGGTGTAAATGGAATCTTTTCCCGGGCTTAGTCCCCCACTCCACTCCCCCAAGAAGGCGCAGGCTCATAAATTTGTTCGGGGAAAATGGCTCTGTCACGAACACGAAACTTCCGATTGACTAAAAAAAGGTCATCAACTTTTTTTCTCCTGGAATTTTTTTATTTTTCGGCCAGATTTCAGCCCGAGGACTAAAAAAGATCCTAAACTTTTTGGGTCGAGAAAATATTTTTCGGCTCCGCTCGTTCTGGTCAGAGTCTCAGCCCCAGCAAAGTCCAAGTTCTTCCCAAGTTCTTTTTTAGCCCCTCCAAGAACGGAAACCCAACTCCGCCCATGTTCAAAGTTTAAGCTAAAACTCCCCAGATGTTCAGAGACAACTACAGAAAGGTCTACCCAGAGGCAAGATAGCCTACCTGTCGACATCCTATGACTTTATGTCATATACACCTTTGCCAAGAGTGAGATAACACCGGACAACAAAGTTTCACCTTTTTGTTTCCGAAGTAACTTCAAACGCTTTCTATAGCCTAGAATTTGGGATGGATACAATGGATTTCTCGAAAATTGAATCACATGAGGTTCTTGAGGAAAATGATATGCAAGATTTTAATTGAAACACTGAAAACTTTGGTGTATAGGCTATAATTATTTGCTACATGTATGTACTTGTTATTCAACTTTTAAATTTGAATCCAAAAAGCACAGGCTTATTTGAACGAGATCGTACATTTAAGATTATGAAAATCATCTGCAGCTGACAATATCTACACTGTGACCGGATGAAAAGTAGAAGACAAAAAGTGTCATAACTCGGTTAAAAACTGTTAGGATTTGTCTGCAATTTTAAAATCACCAACAGTGGCCATATTAGCACCAACTACTAAATCGGATTAGAAATATTCGTGAGTTTTTCAAAGTTATGAGCGTTTGAGATGCAGCACCGAAAATGGAACTTTCCAACATGCAAATGCTGAAAGGAAGTGAAATTCAGCTATAATTGAATAATTGTTATGGTGTTCAAAACGTCCTCGCTGTTCACGGACACGCGATCGTAGACACAGCAGAGTAATAGCTGCCCCGGGAGATACTCGGCTTCATAACCCGCGACTGTGGCCGCCCAGAATACAGACCTCGAACCGGAGTACATGTACTGGAGGATTGCGTTTTAAGTTCCCGTATTCATGACATCGATAACCGTCGGGCTCGTCTGGTAGAAGAGCGGCAGCTGTTTGACCACGTGATCATCGACCAGACCATCAAACAGTGGCGTCTACGTCTACGGTCATGTGTCCGTGAACGAGGAGGAGATTTTGAACACCAGCTGTAGCTGAACTTCGCTTTTTTATGTAAGGACCTATGTTGGAAACTTTAATTTTTCAGTGCTCCATCGCAAACGCTCATAAATTTGACAAATTCAACAAAATTTTCAAACGACTTTAGGATCTCGTGTGAATATGGCCATGTTCGTTGTATCAAAAATTTCAGGCAAGTAGGCCTACTGACAGTTTTTACCGAGTTATGAGACTTTTGTGTTTTCTACTTTTCATCCGGACACAGTGTAGATTCCCAAAAGATGAATAAAGTCAAAACTGCCTTTCTACGCCAACGGCCTTGGCTTCACTTCGTTCAGCCATGGTTCAGCGCGCGATCTGTTCGCCACCCTTCAGCACTTCTCTCGTCGCTCTTTCTCTTTTAGCAAACCTTCATCAATCCTCTGTAGATATCATTAAAAATGAAGTTCTCTAAGCCAAATTGATTATTATATATTGCATCAGCATCATCCACTGTCGTCATTTTATAGGTCCCTCCCATACAGCATTTTGAAACGTGCAACGACAGACACATAGCCTACCTCGCTTGCATATGTATTGACGTTGTTCGTCGCAGTTTTCGTCTCTCCAGTATGCGATCATTTCCTGATTGCCGTCCCGCAAATGCATTAAGCCACATTTACCTTTTCCGGATGGGTATCCTTTGTCCCAAAAACTGACCGTTGGAGAAATCCTTGATCCATCACCGTGTGTCCAGTTTGACCCTGGACTCGAGATGTGCAGTCCAATCCAAAAATCGATACATTCCAGATTATTCCGTTCACAGAATTTTCTGAAATGAGAGTATTGCAGATTTTTTGCTTCTTAGTTACATAATAAAATTTGACCTGCGCATTAGAATTAATGTGGCTAGCCTAACTCTAAATGAAATTTTGAGTTAGGCTAGCCACATGGAATGTGGGGAGCCTCCCAGGAAGATCTAGAGATATCGTTTATGTGATGCGAAGAAGGGCAATAAATATCATGTGCCTGCAGAGGTCAGATGGGTCGGACAGGGAGCCGGACAGATAGGAGACGGTCAAATGAACCTGTCACCACTGTACAGTATGGGCAGAGACAAACGTAACGGAGTGGGAGTGATATTGGATCCGGTGATGAAGGAGAAGGTGGTGGATGTGACGAGGGGTGGTGACAGGTTCATGGCCGTGGGACGGGTGGTACAGGGTCAATGTGATCTATGAATATGCCCCACAAACACAGGTGGAAAAGGACAGCTTCCATGAGGACCTTGAAACCATGATCAGAAACATACCTGTCACACAGAGCCTATTGGTAGGCGCCGATATGAATGGTCATGTGGGCATCGGTTTCGGTATGAGAAATGAGGAAGGAGATAGATTTTTGGAGACAGCGCAGGGATTGGATTTGGCCATCGTAAATACGTACTTTAGGAAATCAGAGGTTCACCGAATAGCATACCGCAGTGGAAGAAATGCAAGCCAGATTGGCTACCTGCTGGTGAGGCGGGAGGACAGAAGGCACAAACGCGACTGCAAAGTCATACCAGGCGAGGCAGTGGTCAACCAACACATGGTGCTGACTATAGACATGATGGTGCGGATTCAACGTCAGGGAAGAAAACGGAGCAAGCAGAAGGAACGACTAAGAACTTGGAAGCTGAAGGGCGATATAAAAGAAGCTTACAAACTGGAGGTGCATGCGCAACTCGTTGGAACTGAGAAGGTGACATGGGGAAAAACTGAAGAGCGGAATGGTGGAGGCGAAAAAACTTGTATGTGGAACAACAAAGGGTCAGAAAAAGAAAAGAGACACTTGCTGGTGGGAGGAAGAAGTACAAACAGCAATAAAAAGCAAGAAGACTGCTTTCAAAAATTGGCAGAGGGTCCGACAAGATGCAGTACTGAGAGCAGAATACAAGGCAACATGCAAAGAAGCTAAAAGGCCGTGGCAGTGGCGAAAGTGGGGCGCTGATACAGATGTACCTGGAACTAGACGACAAAGAAGGGGAGGATAGGATATATAAAATTGCAAGGGCAAGACAAAGAAACAAACAGGATCAACATGCGGTAAATGTCATTATGGACACATAATTTTATGGTACGATACTCATTGAAGAGGAGGAGGCAATCAGGAACCAATGGCGAACATACTTCGAGGAACTGCTGAATGAAGAAAGCCAAATGAAGCAGTTACAGGAGACCAACCCAGTTGCAGGCCCAGAGATGGAAATCACCTGTAAAGAGATTCAGACAGCGATAGCAATGATGAAGAACAACAAAGCACCGGGACCATCTGGAATAATGGCAGAAATGTTCAAGGTACTTGAACAGAATGGTGTTGAGTGGCTATATGTAATCTTGAACGACTTCATGAAGCAGGACTAACTACCCCAGGATCTGAAGGGAAGTGAAATACTAGCATAACACAAACAAAAAGGAGATGTGATGGTGTGATGTACTTGCGATATGGCGCTAAGCAATATCCACACATAATAATAATGTAGCTCATACGTCACTGGCGGTCGGACTTGGGGAATGCGAACTCTGTGAGCAACGCGCATGACCGAAAATGGCTGACATGACACTTGAACAACAGAACCACTAGTTAGACAGTTCGTCTTTCTTTATTACATTGGTATTTCAGTTATAGCTAGTAAAATAATAAACTAACTGGTCAACAGTTTATTACAGTTTATTACATGGCGTCGTGAACTTAACGAACTTGGTGAGTGCAACATTGCGTCTTGTTTTGTTCATCTAAAGTCACGTGGGTTACATCGTTCAGCATGGAGACCGCTTTTCTCCGTCCTTCGCCACTGCAACTCGACTCTACCAATCTCGAGTTGGAATGGAAAACATTCTTCCAAAAATTTGAGATTTTTCTGCTGGCCTCAGGGTCGGAAGGCAAATCCGGCGAAACTCGTCTGGCAATGTTGCTTAATTTTGCTGGCGATGAAGCGTTAAAACTGTACAACACCTTTACGTACGACAACCCAGATGATGCAAAGAACTTTGAGACTGTTGTCGGTAAATTTAGAGCGTACTGCCTCCCGCGAAAAAACACTGTATACGAGAGATTCCTGTTCTGGCAGCTAACACAGCAGCCTGGCGAATCAGTTGACTCCTTTGCCACCACCCTGCGCGTCAAAGCATCGTCTTGCGATTTCGGCGACCAGTTGGAGTCAATGATTCGAGATCGGATAGTCCTTGGGCATCCTGTCAGACAAACCCAGGAACGGCTTTTGCGTGAAACGGATTTGACGTTGCGGAAGGCACTTGACATCTGTAGGGCCTCAGAGTCTACACGGGACCAAATCCTACACATTTCGGGTGAGTCAGCGTCCGTCGGTTATGTCAGCGGTAGAGAGCGGAAGCCACAGGGTGCATTCCGGCATTCATTCAGCGGCGATACTAACACTAGCTGTGGCAACTGTGGCGGAAGTCACCCTCCGAAGTCCTGTCCCGCCTTTGGGCGACAATGCAATGCCTGCTCAAAACCAAATCACTTCGCGGCGCAGTGCCGGTCAACCCATGGGGCAAGAGGTAAATCAAGATCTCACAGGCAGTCACCCTCTTCCTCCTCTTCCGTCCATGACGTGGCAGTCAAAACAACAGAACCGAAACCTCTGTTCATCTCTACATGCAACCTGAGCACCAGTAAAAACACATGTTGGTACAGAGAGTTCGACGTTCAGGGAACACCAATCAGATGCAAGCTTGACAGCGGTGCTGAGGCGAATGTGATGTCCGCGGCAGTATTTTCCATGATCAAGAACCCACCCATCCTTCGCTCTACATCAGTCGTACTTACAGCTTACAACAACACAATCATGAAACCCATGGGTGTTGCCACCATGTGTTTGAAATTCAGAGGGCGGGAACATTCAGTTGAGTTCCTCATCGTGAAACACAGAGCCGCCACTTTGCTTGGCCTTCCCACATGTGTACAACTGGACATATTGAGGCTGGTTGATGGGATCAACCTTCAACCACCCAGCACCCTCTTGGCAGAATACGCGGATATTTTCGACGGACTGGGATGCCTTCCTGGTGAGTATCACATCAAAGTTGATCCGTCCGTGGCTCCAGTGATCCATTCTCCACGCCGTGTTCCACTGTCTTTACAGCCAAAGCTCAAGCGCCAACTTGACAGCATGGTGCAGGCTGGAGTTCTCATCAAGCGCGATGAGCCAACTGACTGGGTGAGTAGCCTATTGCTGGTTGAGAAGAAAGACGGTTCTCTTCGTCTCTGTCGTGATCCACGAGATCTCAATCGAGCCATAAAGCGAGAGCATTATGCAATACCGACTAGCGATGACATCACTGCTCGTCTGCATGGGAAGACCATTTTCACCATCATCGATATGAAAGACGGATTTTGGCAAGTCAAACTCGATGAACCTAGCTCCCGACTGTGCACGTTCAACACTCCATTTGGTCGATACTCGTTCATCCGCCTTCCATTCGGCATCTCCTCCGCACCGGAAGTGTTCCAGAAGCGCACCAGTGCGATCTTTGGGGACATCCAAAATGTTCACGTTGTCTTTGATGACTTGATCATTGCGGCAAGTGATGACCTAGAGCATGATCGAACACTATCTCTAGTGCTTGAGCGTGCTCGACAGTTCAACGTTCGGTTTAACAAAGATAAAGTGCAGTTTAAGGTTAGCCAGGTAAAGTACTTGGGTCACATTGTGTCTGAGAAGGGACTCAGCGTTGACCCGGACAAGGTGATGGCAATCATCGACATGCCTCGCCCGTGTGATAAGCAAGACCTTATGCGATTTCTCGGCATGCTGACATATCTATCAAAGTTCATGCCCAACTTCTCATCAGCAACACAGCCACTCCGCGCTCTACTTCAAAAAGACATGCCTTGGCTCTGGACATCTCATCATGAGTCCACGTTTCAGGCACTGAAGCAGCAAATTGCTTCGGCTCCAGTGTTGTGTTTCTTTACTACGTCACGCCCGGTGGTCATACAAACAGATGCCTCTTCGACAGGCTTGGGTTCCTGTCTCCTTCAAGACGGACGCCCAGTTGCATTCGCCTCTCGTGCTCTGACCGATGCTGAGACTCGCTATGCGCAGATCGAGAAGGAACTGTTGGCAATCGTGTTTGCGTGCGAGAAGTTTTATCAATACATCTACGGCCAGGAAACAGTCATCCAAAGCGATCACAAACCGCTTGAGGCCATTTTCCGCAAATCCAACAGCACTACCACCCCTCGATTGCAGCGAATGCTTCTACGTCTACTAAAGTTTCAACTTCATATTGAATACGTTCCTGGAAAACACATGCACCTGGCTGATACCCTTTCACGCGCATACCTCAATGTCCTCCCTACTGCTACAGAGCGTGAAATCAGCGAAGACATTGAGGTCACGGTGCACACAATCGTTCACAGTCTACCTATCAGCGACCGTATGCTCACGGTGTTTCGAGAAGCTTTCAAACAGGATTCCGTTCTGTCGAAGCTGCTTCATTTATTGACCATTGGTGGCATCAAGGGCAAGTCTGCATTACCGCCAGAGTTGCAACCCTATGCTAAGACAGCCTCAGATATCTATGAAGCTGATGGAATTCTCCTCCTAGACAACAAAGTCATTGTTCCTAGTGCGTTGCGTCGAGACATGCTCCTCCGCATTCACGAAGGGCATTTGGGTATGGACAAATGCAAGGCCCTGGCCAGGACAACGCTATACTGGCCGGGCATGTCACGTGATATTGAGAATATGGTGGCGCGCTGTGCTATTTGTAATGCTCATCATCGCCAACAACAGGCCGAACCGCTCTTGCCACATCCCGTCCCACAGCGCCCATGGCAGAAGGTGGGTGCGGACATCTTCACGTTGTATGGAAAAGATTACCTCTTAGTTGTGGACTATTACTCGAAATTTCCTGAGGTGTGTCATCTCGATGGCAAGACCGCCTCCGTCGTCATCGTTAAACTGAAGTCAATCTTTGCCCGTCACGGTATTCCGGAAGAGTTGGTGGCTGACAATATGCCGTTCGCCAGCGGTGCAATGAAGAGTTTTTCAGACGAGTGGAACTTTACTGTCACCACCTCAAGTCCTCACTATCCTCAATCAAACGGGCAGTCTGAGCGTGCTATCCAGACAGTTAAGAAACTTCTACGAAAAGCGGAAGAGGGTGGGACTGACCCGAACATCGCTCTCTTGCAGTACCGGAATGCGCCGATTGCAGATTGCAACCTCAGCCCAGCTCAACTGCTGATGAGCCGAGTGCTGCGAACCAAGCTACCTGTCACATCGGAAATCTTGCGACCAACCGTCGTAGCTGGTAGGCCACAGCTGCAGGCAAGACAGAACAGGCAAAAGCACTACTACGACAGATCAGCAAAGACCTTGTCACCCCTGAAACCAGGTGATGTCGTGCGGGTGCGCCACAATCATAAATGGGCACGGGGCGTGGTGGACTCCCGTCATCAAGCGCCTCGTTCTTACATGGTAGCCACTGAAGATGACTCGATCCTTAGAAGGAATCGCCGTGACATCATCCGCACAGCTGAGGATCCGCCTATCATCTCACGGCCGTTCACCGAGGACCCTCATACACCACACACTAACCCTCTGATCCTATCGGACCAACCAACCACAACACCACAAGGCAGTGCCATCTCAAACTCAGCTCGAGAAGATGCATCTCTCCGGTTCCCGAATCATGGCTATAGCCCTCCTGCGCTGACAGGTGAATCGTCACCTTGGAAACCCGGAACGGAGGGGTACCATACACGAAGCGGACGACTTGTCAAACCCCGTGTACGGTTCGAGGATGAATACTAACTGCGTCAGTGGGGGGAGGTGTGATGTACTTGCGATATGGCGCTAAGCAATATCCACACATAATAATAATGTAGCTCATACGTCACTGGCGGTCGGACTTGGGGAATGCGAACTCTGTGAGCAACGCGCATGACCGAAAATGGCTGACATGACACTTGAACAACAGAACCACTAGTTAGACAGTTCGTCTTTCTTTATTACATTGGTATTTCAGTTATAGCTAGTAAAATAATAAACTAACTGGTCAACAGTTTATTACAGTTTATTACAGATGGAATGCGGGAATTATAGAGGAATCAAACTGTTGGAGGTTGGGCTGAAGGTGTACGAAAAGGTCATTGAGAGGCAAATCAGAGAACATGTCGAGCTACATGGCAAACAATTTGGCTTTAGATCAGGGAGAGGAACAATGGATGAAGTGTTTATATAAAGTGACACAGGTACAGGAAAAGGCAGTGGCGTAACTACGGGGGGGACAAGGGGGGCAGCCGCCCCCAAATGAAAGGGCTGCCCCCCAGCTGCCCCCCAATCCCTGCGTTTGTTTTACTTTTTACTCTTACGAGTGATAAAGAATTAAACAATGTTATATAATTTCTGACTTATTTTATTTTTTATACAACTTCCTGTACAATATCTTATAGAGTGGCTGATGGGAAAGTGGGACAGGCCACTATAGTGCACTGTGGGACAGACAAGCTAGTGAGGCTTGCTTGCGTATATTATGTCCAATACTGTTATACATCCAAAATCTAAAAATACATAGTCTATGGCAATATACCGATGCCGATGCACGCTTTAATTGCCAACGGTAGCCACCCCATCATTTTAGGCTGCCACCCCACTGCCCCCCCATGAAAAAATAACTGGCTACGCCACTGGGAAAAGGTATTAGACGGAACAGCAAAAGATACTGGACCTTCATGGAAATGAAAAAGCTTTCGACAGAGTGCCAAGAGATGTAGTTTACTGGACCCTAAGGAAAAAGGGGTTTCGGACATGTTGGTGCGCCTGGTACCGTAAAATGGGGTGTCTTTGGCCCATTTTCAACTTGTTTTTATAATAAAACGATAATTTGACTGAATATGGCTGATGTTGAAATTTCTTTAGCAGTGCATAGGGTTAGAGAGTAGAAGTGAACAATAAAAAAAATTGTGTAAAAAAGTTGAACCTTTATTTTTTTACTTTTGGGGTGGGCCAAAGTCACCCCATCAGGTGGGGTGACTTTGGCCCACAGTGGTTTTGCCGTTATTGGACAAAGTGGAACTATTGCTGGGGTGACTTTGGCCCAAGAAATGTGTTTTAAAAGATATATAACTTATAATTAACACAAAAATGACACTGGTACTGGTACTTGTAAAAGACGTGTAAAGGACTACTGTGAAGTCATATGACAATTGAAATGTTCGTGAACTCCATCTGCTTCTCAATCTCAGTGAATCACTTTGAACAATATCCCAACTTAAAACTAACACAAAAATGATCTATGGTATTGTTACTGGTACTTATAAAAGACTTGTAAAAGATTAGTGAGAAGTCAACTGACTAATGAAATGTCCACAAATTCCATTTACTTTCCAATGAATGGACTTGGAGCAATTCTCGTGCAGTTGTTTTCTTTGGCTGTGGAATTTTCAAAACTGCTGCTGTATGGTAGAATATCTTATCCACATCTGCAGGTCAGTTCCAGTTCATATCACTTCTAGCTAAACAGTTGGTTTGAGTTCTTTGTTTATTTAGTGCTTTGACTATACCAGGGAATTGTTCATCTTCGTACATGTGACTAGGCCCTATACAAAGTCACCTTTCAAGAAATTGGGACGGTATGCTCAACCAAAAACCAGTCAAAATATCATAGAGAGTGAAGTTTAAGCAAATGCATTTATTAATTTTGACAAAAGCATAATATATACATCGTCAACAGTAATTTAGAATATGGGCCAAAGTCACCCCAAGTTTGGGCCAAAGTCACCCCAAAAAATGCTCTTGCAGTTTTAACTTACTTACTAGCGTCATCGCGGAACAAACGGTGCGCCATACACATGCCGTCATAATGTACATTGAAAAGGTTAATGATTACCCACGGTATTATTAACGGTATATTTTACAGAAATATAATTTTGCACATCTTAAAATTTTCACGTTTTTAAGGCTAGCAAACAAATCTGGAAAATTCCAAAAAATATTACAATGAAATCAATCAATTTTTTTTATATATTCGCGATATAATGACATATCGTCAGATGTAAAGCAATTCAAAATCACGTGATAACTACGGAAGCCCGGAGGTGTGCAAACTAATTTTTCAATTTGGGCCAAAGTCACCCCGTGGGCCAAAGTCACCCCGTTTTACGGTAAGGTCGATGTACATGCGGAAATAGAGAACAGGCTATTTCTTGGCTCAAAACTGGTATAAGCTTAAATTAGACTTTAAAAGTGCACTTTTACGTTCAAATCAATGGAAATGCGCCATTTGAAATATCTGCCTACCTGGTAGAGAGAAGTTCTGCGGATACGAAATCATGTTCACTCGAAGATAAGACGGATAGAAGTGAGGAAGACTTATCTTTGCAACTTTTATCAGCAGCTTGATGATCAAGACGTTTGGAACTAACGTAGTAGCAGTCGCCGGGGTTTGAGACTCGCGAGCTCCAAAACAGTGGACATGTTCCTTCTATAATTATGTAAATGCGATAACAAATTAAGTTGTACAATTCATCGATAATGACTTTAATCCAGCGGTTCCCAACCCATGGTCCGCCACTTTTGGCCCAAGCTCCAATACAGTGGACATGTTCGTTCTAGAATTGTGTAGCCTAAAGGCGATAACAAATTACGTTGTACAATTCATCGATAGGTTACGACTTCAATCTATAATGCACGTTGCTCAAAGTTGTTACTTGCAAGCTGCGAGGATGCTTTTATAATCATCAGGTCTATTCAGAACCTGATGTATTAACTGCTTCCTTGATACGAGTAACCTACTATAGTCTAGCTAGTCTAGCTAGTCTACATGTTGCTTGTGAACACAGGTGCACATGCATTTGTGTCTAACTATCTGAATTCGGTGCCCAGAAAATTTCTGTTTTCGTCCTCACCAGCCTGACCCGGTCCCACTCCGCATCCTCTTCCATCGCGGTCTCAACCTGGCCCGAACCCTCTCATGTACCCATGGGCGCCCGCAGAAATTTTTGCAGGGGGGTGGCAAAAATTTTACGGTGGTCACGGCTAAATTTTTTAGTTGCAAGATCTTGAAAATGATTAAGAAGACGAGTATTTTTCAGAGAGGTTTCTTAACGCAAAATTGCCAATTTCATCTTGTGTATCATTTTTAATATGAATAGTTTCCTTAGTGGGAAAAAATGTGTTAAATATCAAAGTTGATGTTTAAAAAGTAGGCTTCTGAATGGGCGCTATGTAAGTCCATATGAATGAATAAATAAATGAACACAAAAGAGGCGTCAGTTTCAAAGGGTAGTTAAGTGCTATCTAGCTACTTCTATATGGTAATCGTAGCTTCTATAGCACCAATCGAAAGCCAATAACAGGGTACAGCATATTCATAAGCGCTGCATCGAGTCAGAATGCTGTTCAAATGGTAGTCAGAAAGAGGTCAGATTTCGCTGGCCAGATTGCCAGAGTAGATGTTGATGCGGGTGTCGTTTTGGAAGGTGGAGGATACGAGGATCAGATGAGCATGGGTATCAATACTGCTGAATGAGGGGTGATAACCGTAGCTCCTTATCAAACATTTTTTACAGCTTGACCTCCCTGGATTCTGTGCTTACAGTATGCAAAATGGACAAAATGCAGCTTGGCTTATAGCAGACTTGATTTGATGATGGTGCTCTGCCCGAAGGCAGGTTCATTGGTTTGACGCCCATGGGGATAAGATGAGTGAGGTGGTTTCCCGTTGCCTTCCCCACAGACAATGATGAGCAAGCAGCTTGCCCAAGGTCGCTCGGCAGGAGCTTGCGCCCCTGCGTCCCAACGTGCTAGCCCGAGATATCTAAATCTCTGAATGTCAACTCCCAGCCCGGGGTTTGAACCGCAGTCAATTGCAACCAACAGACGAATGCCGCTCTCGCTTAGGCCAGTGGACAGAAAGTGTAATTATTTATTGATAATTAATTTGTGTGCAATTGTGAAAGGTTGGATTACAGTGAGATTCCAATCAAGTAGGCCTACATGTAGGTAATAACCGATAGGCCTACTGTTTGCATGGGCGCCACAGGAGGGTTAAAAGCCAATCAATGGTCATTGTCATATTTTTAGCAAGAACTAGAAAAATCCAAGCAGAAAATAAAGAGCATGTTTGACTATTTCTAGATTTCTAAACGTTGATTTCTGACTTTCGCTGTATATCATTCGTATCACAAGTGCTTTAATGTGAAAAGAGTGCTAAATACCCAAATGTAGTAGTTATAAAAATAACTGTCAATTTTCCAGGAGGCCAAGTGCCCCTTGTCCCGATGTGCGGGTGCCCATGCATGTACCCCGTACGCCGCCCCACGCAGTCCCCAACTCGCCGAACCCGGCCCACCGTACCTACTTTTATTACCCTGCGATCATACTTACGAAATGAGATCGAAAAAATGACTTCAGAATAAAATTGCATTGTACAACGGCTTTTTAATGTTTCAGCGTTTACTACCGCTCCGAAATTTAAAATTACTCCAGGCTCATCAGATTTAAAATAATTTTGGGATCGCTAAGCTCCATGTTTCTTGTCGGCTGGTAAGACGTAGCCTAAGCCTATTCATTCATTAATTTCAAGAATTTATATAGCGCTCCTTCAAGAAGTCCACTCAGAGGCGCTCCCAATCCAACCACGGTGAAATAAAAAAAGTTTTAAGGAGTCTGTAAAACGCTGAGGAGTCAAGCCTAGGCGCATCTCCAACGGGAAACTATTCCCAACAGATGGACCTACGACTGAGAGAGCACGACGCTGACAGGAAAATTTTGGAGACATCGGTCGAGCGTATCAAAAGTTTTTGTGAAACATAGTTTACCAGTTAAACAGTTACTTTTGTTCTTTATCAAATTTGATTTTTATGATTGTACACGCTATCTTCTGTTCTCATCCAGCCGGTCAACTTCTATTTAATTAGCAATTATTATGAATTGAATTAGGCTAGGCCTATATCTAATCAATCCAGCTCCAATTTCAGCAAGACATTTTCATCGATCCAACTTCTATTTAAGTAAAAATTATTTTCATCAATCCATTTCAATTTGGAGGCGACCAGCGATAAAACTCATGCAATGGCGAATGATTAATTTCGGTAGATCGATAGGTTAATTATTGTTTTAGCAAACTTTCATTGTAGGCCTACTTACAAAAACTTAAATCATTCATCAGGCTATCGTTTCATTCGATGCTTATAATTAGGATGATTTCTAGATCGCGATGACATAGAGTGTACTTCAATACGAACACAAACATGCCATTGGTACATAGACCCTTTTAAAAGTTCAATAAAATATAGGTCTACAGCCATAGGAGCAGGGGCGGGATTCCAGGGGGCAAATGCCCCAAATTTTGGGCAAATGTGTTTTTCGGGCAAACTAGGCATGGGCGGACAAACCTTTTTCGGGCAAACAGAGGCATGGGAGGATTTTTCGGGCGCACAGAGGTAAAACAGCTATATATTCGGAAGATTTTTACGAAACGACTAAACAAAATGCCACCAGTTATTTCGGCTGGGAAAAGAAGGTCAACAGTTATTTCGGCTGGAAATCGAAATGACTAAAAAAGGTCATCAGAAAATTTGGTAGATAAAAAATGTCGGTGACTCGTGGGTCCGCCAAAAAATTTAAAGTCGGCCTATACTATTCGTGCAAAAGTCAATTTCCCCCCCCACTGCCGAAATGACCCATACGTCTATGGGGAGAGCATAGCACAACATAAATATAAATTTGACAGTGAAATTTCAATTACGATCACTCATGAAGCGCCAGGATAACCAAGAGACTTTCTTGAGTCAATTTACGACGGGTAAATGAGGAAGCCATGGCAACAGTTTGTGTAAATGTATTCAATTATGTAGAGTGTATGACTATAAAAAAAACAATGTGCACAGCGGCCTACCTTGTATAGCATTGTTGCCGCTGGATGTGTTTTCCTTCGGGGCAGAAAGTTCTGAAGCATAAAGGAACGAGTTTCAGATTTCATGTTAAATAAGATATTATGCACGTTTAGAGATTTTCACCACAGCGTAGCCTACTTTT
This sequence comes from Lumbricus terrestris, assembly GCA_949752735.1. NCBI lineage: Eukaryota > Metazoa > Annelida > Clitellata > Crassiclitellata > Lumbricidae > Lumbricus > Lumbricus terrestris. Next base: position 20,606,146 of record OX457040.1, read on the forward strand.
GGGATCATTATGCTGTAGGACTAATTTGCGCAAAATTGAGTGTCTTGTCAGCGTGGTTTGCTATGTGCTGTGATTAGACTATTTTTATAGGCCTATGCCCTATAGCTTATAGGAATATAAGTATAATGTGGATTGTTGTGCATACAGCGCTATTTCGCATAGGATAAACACACGTGATCGGCACCAACGTCATTTTCATCCTCCTTCAAAGTCATGGGCGAAGTTTATCAAGAGTTAGGGGCCTAAACCCCACCCCCAAGAAGACCCATATTCATTCTCTACCGTGTAAATGGCATCTATTCCCGGGCTTAGCAAGAAGGCGCAGGTTCAAAAATTTGTTCGGGGAAAATGGCTCTGTTCACGAACACGAAACTTCCGATTGACTAAAAAAAAGTCATCAACTTTTTTGTCCGGGAAAAATTTTTATTTTTCGGCCAGATTTCAGCCCGAGGACAAAAAAAGGTCATCACCTTTTTGGGTCGAGAAAAAAAGTTCGGCTTTCCTCGTTCTGGTCCGAGTCTCAGCCCCAGCAAAATTTAGGTTCTTCCCCAAGTTCTTTTTAGCTACTCCAATAACGGAAACCCAACTCCGAGCATGTTCAAAGTTTAAGCTAAAACTCCCGAGATGTTCAGACACAACTACAGATAGCTCTACCGATCCAGAGGCAAGATAGCCTACCTGTCGTCATCCTACGACTTTTTGTTATATACATCTTTGCCAAGAGTGAGGTAATACTGGACAACAAAGTTACACCTTTTTGTTTCCGAAGTAACATCAAACGCTTTCTATAGCCTAGAATTTGGGATGGATACAATGGATTTCTCGGAAAATTGTATCACATGAGGTTCTTGAGGAAAATTATATGCAAGATTTTAATTGAAACACCGAACACTTTTATTATAGGCTACTAGCTGGGGTACCCGGCGTTGCCCGGAAAATTTAGGGTTCGATCCGCTCCGGCCACAACCCCACCCTACCACACTCCGACCTCTACCGGTACGCGACCCGAGAAATTTGGGTTTCACGAAAATTTCCACCCCCATCCGACCCCCACCCCAACCCATCCACCCCACCCTTCCACCCCAAACCCCTCCCACCACATTCCACCCCCACCCCATCCACCCCAACCCCCTCCCACCCACCCCTCCCCATCCCACCCCACTTCATCTCCCTGCATCCCAGCCCCTCCAGCCTTCACCCCCACACTCACCCACCCCAAACACCACCCCTCGACCCCCACGCCATCCCACCCCACTCCTCATCCTCATCCCCATCCACCTCCACCACACCCCCTCCCCGAACCCCTCCACCCCCATCTCTCGACACCACATCTCGCCAACCCCCAACTCCGCCCCTCCACCCTCCTACCATCCCACCCCTCCCTCACCCCGCCTCTCCCTGCAAGCGACCCGTGAAATCCGTAATGGCAAAAGAGCTTAAACACCTTTAAAACGGCGAAAATGACGGCTTTTAAACGTGGCAAGCGAATGAAAATTTAAAGCGAAAATTAGTGTTTTTGACCCCCCGGCACCCTGGCCCCAATGGTGGTAGAGATTCGCCAACCACTGATCCGGGGGGTTCTGATGGACCTCTATCCAGGAAAAAAATGTCAAATCAATAGCTGCGTTTTTTTGAAAAAAATTAGGGGGTTTCGCTCCCCACCCTGGCCCCCATGGTGGTAGAGAATCGCCAACCCCTCGCCTTTGCGTCTCATGCCGAGACCTACACAGTAGTGAAGGTTTGGAGTGAAAAGCTCAAAAACTGTGAGCGTGCATTCTGGACAAAGTCACATACAAACATACATACAAACAGACTCACATCATTCCTTATAGATATAGATAATTATTTGCTACATGTATGTACTTGTTATTCAACTTTTAAATTTGAATCCAAAAAGCACAGGCTTATTTAAACGAGATCGTACATTTAAGATCATGAAAATCATCTGCAGCTGACAACATCTACACTGTGTCCGGATGAAATGTAGAAGACAAAAAGTGTCATAACTCGGTTAAAACTGTTAGGATTTGTCTGCAATTTTAAAATCACCAACAGTGGCCATATTACCACCAACTCCAAAAGCGGAATAGAAATATTCGTGAGTTTTTCAAATTTATGAGCGTTTGAGATGCAGCACCGAAAATGGAACTTTGCAACATGCAAAAGCTGAAAGGGAAATTCAGCTATAATTGTATAATTATTATGGTGTTCAAAACGTTCTCCCTGTTCACGGACACACGATAGTAGACACAGAAGAGTAATAGCTGCCCCGGGAGACACTGGGCTTCATAACCCGCAACTGTGGCCGCGCAGCATACAGACCTCGAACCGGAGTAGCCTACATGTACTGGAGGAGCGCGTTTTTCGTTCCCGTATTCATGATATCGATAACCGTAGGGCTCGTCTGATTGAAGAGTGGCAACTGTTTGACCACGTAATCATCGACCAGACCATCAAACAGTGGCGTCCACGTCTACGTTCGTGTGTCCGTGAACGAGGAGGACATTTTGAACACCAGCTGTAGCTGAACTTCACTTTTTTATGGGCCATTCCACGGTATTCAAAATGTCACGGACTCTACATTTCGGAGACTTTGAGCCCCTCATACAGAGAGATGACAACTGTTTAAATTGTTTAAATATTTTTCCCAGATGCCGCTTCAATCATGGACTAGTTTGGTATTAGTTAGACTTTGCTGGCTGTGATGTATCATTTTTGGTGAATTAAAATGTTTGCGTCACGGACTCTACAGAAAAGTTCCCTGAACTTTTTTGATGACTGAACTATCTTGATTTCCTGTGAAATTATAATATACAAATTCTTTTGAGACACAACATTAGATTTGCCAGCCATTTCTGTTGATATAGTCATAATTGCATTTCTTTTTTTTGATAAGTACTGATGTTGAGCACTCACTTAATGAACACACTATGCGTCACGGACTCTACGTCACGGACTCTACAGTTATGGATCATAAACAAAAACTGATTAATATCCATGAAAACAGTTAATTTATACTTTTTATAGCAATTATTTTCATCATTTCAATTGCTTGCAAGGTATTACGGGAAGTTTCAGAGCTCAAATTGAACAAATATGGTGTTTTATTGTCACCAACAATCAATGGAATGCTTGTACAGTTCAAAGATCTGCAATGTTGAAGCTCTTAATGTTTCAGAAGCTTAGGTCATTCTGTAACACTAGTCACAGGGTCAATGAACTTGAAAAGACCTCTTTCATCTTTTGCTGCAGGTGCATAGCTTTTCAACAATCTGATCATTCCATAATACTTCCATGTTATCCACATTATTTATTGCTCAGTGGAGAGAGCGCTGGTCGATAAACTGAGAGTCATTATCGCGACCCGGGTTCAAGCCTGGCTCAGGGCAAAAATTTATTTGAATTTTCTGTTAGCTGCCAGTGGCGCTTTCTGTTGTGTTGTTTGCCTCGGGTCTGTTGAAAATAAGATCGCCCCTCCCACTCCTGGCTTGGCCGAATCAGGAGCGTTCCAGCACTATTAGGCCATTAGTGTTAAGTTACCGAGCCGACCTGCGTGTCGTGTGAAGCTTGCCGTATTTCGTATAACTTGTACCGGTAATCGTTCTGCGGTCTGTCAGATTGAATGTCAATAAACGAATATATATATATATATATATATATATATATATATATATATATATATATATATATATATATATCAATAACTGGTCAATTCTGTCTGGAAAGTAGAGCAGATTGCCCAATTTGTCATTCACAACATGCAGTATTCACCTTTGTAGCTTAGTCTTGTTTCAGTTAGCACTAGTCTTCTTCTGGGCACATGGACCAAAATTTAGACAAACTAATTTTTACACCTTTTCCAGTGCAAAAATCTGGTTTACTTAGAAGGTTGAGGAGCACCACCCGCTTCTCGTGGCGCTCTCGCCCTAGACTTGCTCTGAGTTAAGCACTTATAAACTCTTGCTTTCTTGAACATATACAGTTCATGGTCTGAAAAAATCATGATTCTGATTCTGTAAGTACTGGTACTTGAATATGAGTCTGTAAGTAGGTGCAGACTCCATGGCATGAAGTGCATTGTTGTAGACTTTCTGCCTGTGCTCTCCACATGTTCTTTAACTGTTTCCACCATTTCTATGAATAATCGAGGAAAATTAACTAGCATGGGTCTACTATTCATTTAAATTATTGATTACGTAACCTTGTTTTAACAGCGTTTATCAATCAATATAAATGCAATGAATATATAACAAAACACATAAATACATCATGCCATATGTTGATTTATGTGTGTTAGATGTCAGCTAAATAAAATTTCTAAATGTCTTAAAGTTGTTGACTAATTCCATGCTTTCCACATAGTAGCTTAGAAAGTGATGAATAAAAGGAATCATTTAAACAAGATACATGCTAAATGTTTAGCTTCCATGCATAATTTCTGGCAATTTCAGCCATTATCTCATGAGCTGAATTTGTGCTTGGTAGAGTCCGTGACGCTTTTTGTAGAGTCCGTGACGATATTCAACTTCGCATAAAAAAATTTAAAGCAACATTAAGAAAAGTAATCTATGCTTACTGAGTAGCCTACAATGGGGAATCAGAGGAATAGAGATAACAAGTTTGCTGCTCAATTCGAAATGCCTGTAAAACAAATCAGAAGCCCCAGAATGTCACGGACTCTACAACTCATGTTTTGCCCGAGCAAATCTGGACACAAGATGAGGTGAATTTTTGATCACGAAGTATTTATCACTTACTCTCACCATGGTCATGACGTCCAGCTAAAAATATTTGACATTGGATTTACATTAGAAATTTAGCATTTAAAAATTACATGTAGAGTCCGTGACGCAAAAAATCAAATTTGCCACTTTGAAGCAAAGTCGACACAAAACGATAAGTGCAGAAAGACAAATTCTTTTGGAATCTTATACTAGAACCATCTAGCTATAACAGAAATTAATGACAATTTATAATTCCAATATTTTTTATTGACCCTTCATGGACTCCAATACCGTGGAATGGCCCTTATGTAAGGACCTATGTTGGAAACTTTAATTTTTCAGTGTTCCATCGCACACGCTCATAAATTTGACAAATTCAACAAAATTTCCTAACGACTTTAGGATCTCGTGTGAATATGGTCATGTTCGTTGTATCAAAAATTTCAGGCAAGTACTGACAGTTTTTACCGAGTTATGAGACTTTTTGTGTGTTCTACTTTTCATCCAGACAGTGTAGACTCCTAGAAGATGAACAAAGTCAAAACTGCCTTTCTACGCCAACGGCCTTGGCTTCACTTCGTTCAGCCATGGTTCAGCGCGCGATCTGTTTGCCACCCTTCAGCACTTCTCTCATCGCTCTTTCACTGTTAGCAAACCTCGATCAATCCTCTGTAGATATCATTAAAAGTGAAGTTCTCTAAGTCAAATTGATTATTATATAGTGCATCAGCATCCTCCACTGTCGTCATTTTATAGGTTCTCCCATAAAGCATTTTGGAACGTGCAACGACAGACACATAGCCTACCTTGCTTGCATATGTATTGACGTTGTTCGTCGCAGTTTTCGTCTCTCCAGTATGCGATCATTTCCTGATTGCCGTCCCGCAAATGCATTAAGCCACATTTACCTTTTCCAGATGGGTATCCTTTATCCCAAAAACTGACTGTTGGAGAAATCCGTGATCCATCACCGTGTGTCCAGCTTGAACCTGGACTCGAGATGTGCAGTCCAATCCAAAAATCGACACATGTCTCATTAATCCGTTTACAGCCTCTTCTGGAATTAAAGTATTGCAGTTTTTTGGACTTTTTAGTTAGATAATAGCCTACAATTAGACCTACGCATTAAAATTAATGTGGCTAGCCTAACTCTAAATTAGATTTAGAGTAAGGCTAGCCACATGGAATGTGGGGAACATCACAGGAAGATCTAGAGAGATCGTTTATGTGATGCAAAGAAGGGCAATAAACATCATGTGCCTGCAGAGGTCAAATGGACCGGACAGGGAGTCAGAGAGATAGGAGACGGTCACATGAACCCGCCACCACTGTACAGTAGAGGCAGAGACAAACGTCACGGAGTGGGAGTGATACTGGATCCGGTGATGAAGGAGAGGTTGGTGGATGTGACGAGGGGTGGTGACAGGTTCATGGCCGTGGGACGGGTGGTACAGGGTCAATGTGATCTATGAATATGCCCCACAGACAGTCCTGTACACAGGAGGAAAGGACAGCTTCCATGAGGACCTTGAAACCATGATCAGAAACATACCTGTCACACATAGCCTATTGGTAGGCGCCGATATGAATGGTCATGTGGACATTGAAGCTGATGGTTTTGAGGAGGTTCATGAAGGTCACGGTTTCGGTATGAGAAATGAAGTAGGAGATAGATAATTAATTATTGGAGACAGAACAGTAGTCAGCCAGCACATGGTGATGATAATGGATATGATGGTGCAGATTCAACATCAATAAAACGGAGCAACAAGACCTGAAGCTGCTCAAACTGAAGAAAGAAGACGCTAGAAACAGAGACAAGTGGAGGAGAAGGATCCGAGTAGCTGACCCCTCGCCAGAGGGAATAATTCTAGCTTGAAGCCTTGAAGGGAAAGAAGAAGAAGACATAGGCTAAAAAATTGTGCAAAAGAAAGTTTCATACAAATTGTGAAAACTTACTCCTCAAAGACAAAACTATTTTGGCTGACACACACACAGAAATGCGAAGTAGGTTCTGTGAAGTTCAATATGCAACGACCTATTGATAGAATGCGTGTTGAAAAATTGAGAGAAATATGTAGCAAACAAAGGCGAATTCTGTGTGCAATAATTTCATCCTAGAGTTAATTACGAAGTCAGAGAAGAACTGAGAGAGGTACAACTTTAATAAATCACTGCAGACTGGAAGGGCAGAACATACATACAGATATTCACTTACTTTCCAATTTTTGGACAGTGAAATTCAAGTAAACCAGATGTTTCTCTTGCTTGACAGAATCTCTTATAGGTATTTGAGGTGGTGACTGAAAATGTAGGTGAGGGAAATCTTCAAGGTAGGGTTTACTTTAAATTACCTACATCCAAATAAGATGTTTACCTTTTCGCCCTTGTAAGATTCATAAAGGGAGCTTCAAAAGAGGCCTGGTATGAAGAAGTAGTAGCCTGGAGCCTAGGCCTACTTCATAACTTATAAGACCGGCCAAAAAGTCAGAAACATGGAAAAGTAGGAGAGAGAAGATCGGCCAAAAAGTTACAAAAATGGGAAAGTGGAGAAAGACCGGCCAAAAAGTAACAAACATGTGGAAATTGAGAACAGGCTATTTCTTGGCTCAAAACTGGTATATCAATAGAATAGCGTCATTTGAAATATCTGCCTACCTGCGAGAGAGAAGTTCTGCGGATACGAAATCATGTTCACTCGAAGATAAGACGGATAGAAGTGAGGAAGACTTATCTTTGCAACTTTTCTCAGCAGCTTGACGACCAAGACGATCGGAACTAACGTAATAGCAGTCGCCGGGGTTTGAGACTCGCGAGCTCCAATACAGTGGACATGTTATTTCTGTAGTTATGCAAAAGCAATGACAAATTACGTTTAATATACAATTCATCGATAGGTTATGATTTCAATCTATATATATGCACGTTGCTCAAAGTTGTTACTTACATGTACAAGCTGCGAGGATGCCTATTCAGAACCTGATGTGTTAACTGCTTTCTTGATGTGAGTAGGCCTAACCTACAAGCCAGTCTATATGCATATGTTGCTTGTAAAACTGTCACAGGTGTATTTGTGTCTAACTATATATCTGAATTCGTTGCCCGGGAAATTTCTGTTTTCATCCTCGCCACGCCTGACCCCGCTCCCACTCCGCACCCCTCTTCCATCGTGGTCCCAACCTGGCCCGACTCCTCTCATGGAGTAGTACGGAGTTCCGGGAAATGCGTCGATGATATTGCGCCAGAAGTGAACCGTTGGGGTCCGTCGCACGTAGACCGATGACGAGGGACGCCGAACGACAATAACCCGTCGAAATATATTCGACGATCAATTGACGCCACGCCACTTAGGCCGCAAACTTTCAAATATCGCACGAAACGCAACAGAATTTGAAGGCGAGAAATAATTCGCTCCTGCGAAACGTAGAATGAAAGGCTGGGACGATAGGCCTTTCACCAGAATTTGACTGAAGCGTACGCCGCGCCACGCAGTCCCCAACCCGCCGAACCCGGCCCACTGCACCTATTTTTATTACCCTGCAATCATACTTACGATATCGGGTCGAAATATGACTTAAGGATAAAATTGCATTGTACAACGGCTTTTTAATGTTTCAGCGTTTGCTAACGCTCCGAAATTTAAAAGTAGGCTACTTAATTTTGGGATCGCGAACTCCCATGTTTCATGTCGGTTGGTAAAATCGTGTTTTTGCTCCTTTTAGCTGCGTTACGTCTTTGAATCGTCAAAACCCGGTGTGTGGCCTCACTAAAAGTGGTATAACTTTTGTTCTGTTTGAAATATTTTGACGAAATCTGGCCATCATAAGCAGATATGAATTGTCTTTAAGGCTCTACAATTTCATTTCGATATTCTTACTTCTGGCCAAGATATTGACCAGAATAATTAAATTGATTTTTTAAACACTTGTTGTTGTGTCGGGTTTTTGAATCATTGCTTTGGATCATTAGCTCAATGAGCATTTTTCAAAGTTAAAATTAGCCATGAACGACCGAGTGTTCATACGCCGGATGGACTATTTCTTCTAGCCGTGCGCACCGCTCAGTAAATGATAATATAGCGCCAATCAAGTTAATAAACATCAATGAACCATAACTGCCAATGCTAATTAAAACTTACTCTTGATAACTTAGTTTTCGTCAGTAAGTGGTTATTTTTTTAACTATCACATTGTTTATTCCTTCAGTGTAGGCTAGTCGTCATCAAAAAGAAAATGATTATCAAAAAAATCAAATCAATCAAATCATTTTATTCTGTAACCAATCACTTATTACAGTCAAACAAAATTACATGTAACATAATCAATTGGGAATGACCACAAGGATAGGCCCTGAAGGGATCACTGACCCCGCTAATAGGGACACCTACATAGCCTACTTGTGAAACAAAAAGATGGGACGGCCGATAATTGCTATTAACTAAGAGGTGAATTATTACAATGATTACAACTATACTTCAGATATCTTAACTAAACAAGAGAAAAAAGTAAACTCTTAACTAGATAAGAAAGAGTAAAGATTAGTAAATGCAAAACAAGTATGCGCGAGTGGCTTAAATAGACCATCATTATGATACTTCATAACACATTGTTGCTATTACCAACTAGGTGAGAGCGTAACTTTTTCTTAAATAATGATAATGATGGAGATTGCCTGACTTCTAGAGGGATTTTATTCCAGATTGAGGGACCAGTGGCTCTAATAGAGAATAGACGGGAATTAGTGCGAGCAAAGATACTTATGTAGTTCAACGAGTTTGTTGTTGAATGAGAATGGATCTGTGAACCAAGATTAAAGAATTATTCTGTTACAAGTGCAAATGCATACCTTTCTTAGTAGGTTGGGCTTCTGTTGTTAAATACAAGGACACCAAGGCCAGAAAAACGGCCGTCGCCAGTTCCTGCAGCATGGTCCAATCGTTGAATGAAGAATCTGCAAAAAGTTAACCTATATATTCTCCGTCAATTAGCCCCCACAGGCCTATAGTAGGCCTATAGGTCTATTTTTTTCTCTGCAGCTTTCAGGAGTGAAGCAAAAGTTTCGGGTAGAGTAAAATTTGGTCTGTCTTTTATGTTTTAAATTGTGCAAAAATGCTGTTAAGTGAATTTAACGCGTGTCGTTTTTATCCATGATTCATTCCTAGCTATGTTTTATTATCATTGAAAGTATTTTAGATAGGCCTAGGCCTGCTAATGTATAAAATAGGCCTAGCCTACTACTTTTAATACTATCAAAGCTTTGCTCTTGTATTTGAAATAGGCTACAACACAATGAAAGAATTTTCCTACTTAATCATGCCTTTACTTAAAATAGCCTAGGCCTATATTTTGGAGCATTTTTACTTTGAATAATATGTCATTAGCCTAATAGCCTAATAGTTTGCAGAACACTGTTGCTTGCTAATGCAATGAAATTGCAATGATTAGGCCTATTATTGGGCTAATATGATTTATGGGGCGAATCCTGGTCAGGCCCTTAGCGGTCATAGGAGTGAAGATGACGAAACTGCAGCAAACAACTGAAATTTACTTCAAGATGTCAACATTGCCAATGAATGATAATTGTGGATGCAACATTTCGCAACAAGCAAGTGCGGAATATGTAGACCTCTATACTCTATAGGCATATGCATTTTATATTGAGCCAGCGAGTTCATGTGGCTAACAGACTGCATGCAAGTCGCTAATGGCTAGATTGTTCCATCGTAAGTTGAACAAATTGCAAAAATCCTATTTTAAAATGAAACACGGAGTTGAATGCAAGGTTTTGCTTCAAGATAGGCCTAAAGGTGTTGACTACTTTAAAGAACAATTCGCGCTTTTCCAGGAAGTCATGGAGAAGGCACGTAGGCTACGTGAGACTTGTGAGTGGATTGTAGTAGGCCTAGTGGATTAATTATAGGCATATATTGTGATGTGATCTAGAAAGCCGGCGGTTTGAATGAATCAGGGTAGAACTTCTTTATAAGGATACCGTATGCTAGTTTTACAATGACTGATCAGGACGAATTTAAGCACTCATGCTCATAAGGTGTCCAAATAAAGACATCAAAATCTAAGAGCTGTTATAAGGCCACTCCCCAACCCAATATAAATTCCGTTTAAAACACTCGTTAGTCTACTTACCGCGAATTTATGACACGAGTTCTAAGCTTCCGCGTAGCCTACCGGTAGTCTTCAGTGAGGTTTCAAATCAGCAAACGTTGTGCGCGCTAGTGTTCGCAAACTATTTTGCTCGCTGAACGTTCTTTTATACCAGGTAGCATGTCCTGACAATTCACCATAATTTATACGCCAACCATTGGATGTTTATCGATTGAGCAGTTAACTATCGATTTAGCATCATATATAAAAATCTATTTTCGCATAAGAGCAGTCCTATTTAAAATCGAACGAAATTGATTTAGGCCTATAACCTAAACAGGTCTTTAGGCTAGGCCAATTCGTTGCACTAAAATCTCTGCAGTCTGCAGCTGTGTCACACAGAATAGGCCTAATGCACAGTAGCGGCGCTAGGGGGCTGGGGGGCTAAGCCCCCTACAAGAGGCTCAGCCCCCTAAAAAGGGTCGTCCGAATTTTTTACATTGAAATATCCACGATTTTCGGCTGACGACTAAAAAAAAAGGTCGTCAGAAATTTTGGCGGCAAAAATGGAACATTTTTGCCGCGAGGCTTCAGCCCCCCAAACTGAAATCCTGGCGCCGCCACTGCTAAATTAAATGCCGCCTAAATAACCCAAGTCTGCCCGAGGAAGACAAGTTTGGAGACTTTTTCTTCTAAAATACGAATTTCTCATACTTTTCTTTAGCTGTTTGTAGAATATTCATATAAAGCGAGATTGCTTCATAATGAATAGCCGGCAATTCTTCATTCAGACGCATGCCATGGATCACTTTCACTTTGTTTTTAGTCAGAAAAGACCAATATCCACCGTGAGGCATGACGTAGGGAGCGTATATTGATCACAAGAGACAGTAAGTGTATTCTAGCAGCCTTGTGCACTGAGCGATCGAAAGCGCAAGTCGCGCAATAACAACAACAAGTCACTTTATTCCTCATCATTCCACGCAGAAATAACCTATCATCAACATTATTCAGACGTTTCTATAATCGTGATTAATGAATCAGTTTGATAAAATAATAAGACTTTTAATTATGTTTTCGACAGAGCTTGAGATCAGGGTGTCAGATCGTTCACAGGCATCTGTTACGGGGAATCACACTACGCGGGCATAATCTGCAATTTAAGAAACTACGTGCGTTCTACAGGGTGGGCCATAGAAAAGGACCCCGAAGGTTCTGCCAATATCTTCTCAATAGTACAAATTTTTAATCGAATTTTACACGCTTAAAGGCAATGCATGTTTACATACACTGACCAAATTTCACCAAAATATTTCGAACAGAACAAAAGTTATATTACTTTTAGTGAGACCCCACCCACTGTTTTTGACGACTCAAAAACATGACGCAGCAAAAATTATCAAAAACGCGATTTTATTAAGTCACTCTCAAAGAATTGTTATCAAATTGACTTGATGATGCTTCACAACTTGTGCTCAAAATGTGTCCACCACCAGTGTCCACACATGCTCCGAGTAGGCTCTCCTTGAAAGGTTCTTGATGCCCTTATTTATGTGTTCCAAAGTTAACTCTTCCCAGATCAACTCGAATGCGACCATCAATTCTCTTGTCGCTCTTGGTTGTGACCGCAGATTGCTTTATTTCTCCATCATAACTCTCCACAGTTGATAATCCATCGGGTTGAAATCCGGAGATTTGGAGTCCATTGCCTCTTCTCAATGAAACCAGAATAATTGACATTGAGTCGATCTCCTTATGCCAGAATTCTCAACTTAACTCCTTATTTCTGCGTTCTCACAGTTTTTCAGAGTAAGCGGTGATTATATGACTTTAGCTTCAGGACCTTGCTCATGAAGTCATGAACTGTGTCCGAAAAAGCTAATTTGACAGATTCCTTATTTACCAAGTTGATAGTTATCGTTCTAATTAAGTGACTTCAGAGTGATGTGCAGATAATTATGGGCGGAGTTTGGTTTTCGTTATTGGAGGGGGGGCTGGAAAAATTTCGTCCAAAATTAATCCCCGGCCCAAAAAATTTGATGACCTTTTTTTAGTCGTCAAGTTTCAAATCTCATGAAAAGTACTAACTACATTTCCTCGGCCAAAAAAGTAAAAAGTTGATGACCTTTTTTGGGTCGTCAAGTTTCAAATCTCATGAAAAGTACTACATTTCCTCGGCCAAAAAAGTGGGGAGGGGGCTAAAAAACGATACCATTTACACGGTAAAAAACTGACTCTGGGTCTTCTTGAGGGGGCTTACCCCCCCTGGCCTCTGATAAACTCCGTCCATGTGTGCAGCTACATTGGTTTCCTGTTTTTTCTACTGCTGCTGCTGCTGCTTCTGCTACTACTCCTACTGCTACTATACTACTACTACTACTACTACTACTACTACTACTACTACTACTACTACTACTACTACTACTACTACTACTACTACTACTACTACTACTACTACTACTACTACTACTACTACTACTACTACTACTACTACTACTACTACTACTACTACTACTACTACTACTACTACTACTACTACTACTACTACTACTACTACTACTACTACTACTACTACTACTACTAGTACTACTACTACTACTACAACTACTACTATTACTACTACTACTACTACTACTACTACTAATGATGATGATGATGATGATGATGATAATAATACTATAAAAATAATAGTAGTAATAATAATAAAAAGATTATAATAGGCCTAATAATACGTCAGTGTCTCCGCTTCTTACATGCAAGGCCGTAGCTAGGGGGGGTGTTTTGGGTGTTTGAACACTCCCCGAAATGGAAAATATGAAAAATAATAGAATGCATTTACGTGCACATGATGTAAAAAGTAAAACCATGAAATAAAACCATGAAAATACCCCCCCCTCAAATGAAAAAATGGGAAAAACAGAATGCCGGATGACCAAAAAGGGAAGTTGGTGACTTTTTTGAAGATTTCGGCAGGACGACTAAAAAAAGTCATCAGTTTTTTGACTAAAAAGGAAATTTGTGACTTTTTGAAGATTTCAGCCGGACGACTAAAAAAAAGTCATCAGTTTTTTTAGGAAGGGAAATTGGTGAAACACCCCCCCCCCCCCGAAATATAATCCTGACTACGGCCTTGCTTACAACCAGGAGTCAACATGACATTAATCATGTATTGCATTCAATGGCATTTCCTATCCTGAAGGCAGCAATTAAAGGCAATTTTGGTTTTGAAAAAGATGCGTGACTCCGATCAAATTATACGAATCGTGTGCAGCAGGTGCGGCTTCCATGCATTAATAGCACGTCATTGTAAAGTGGACGACATCAATGTCGACGCACATCAAAGTGAGAAGTCGACACATTGCATGAGAAGTCGACGCATTGCATGATCAGTCCTGCCCGACGTAAGACTTTCGAACGGTTTTAAATCGTTGGGATCATGTTGTTGGTTTAAATCTCTAAATATTGGGCAAATTTTAGAATGATTAATCATCAGGCATAAGGGTATGAAAACAGTTTGGCTTACTTTTGATTGAACCACGGTGTAGTTCGGGACAATGATCATGTTCTCCTAAGTTCTTCCCTGATAGGCATACTGGCAAATAGTCGGCGCCCCAGCCCCAGGCCCATCCAAGTGAACTTACCCCAATGAAGTTTGAACATGAGTGCTTTAAAAAATTAGGCCTACTAGGCTTTGTCCGATGCTCTCTTGCCGCTTGTCAACTGTCGCGTTATGACGACTGCATGGTTACTATTTTCTCAATAAAACGAATACAAAAACGTCGTACGTGCTGCAGTGTCCTCTCAGATCCTCTGACTCACTTGACCTCTTCGTATAGCAGCATTGTGACAGTGCCAACCTGCAGGCCATTCCTTGGCCTATGCATGTAACATGTAGCCCAGGGGTTCTGAAACTTTATTTTTATTGTACCTCCGAGCAATAAAATTGAATGATGGCGTACCCCCGGGCCCAGCAAAGTCAGATCAGAAACAAAATGCCATTGCGAAGTTCCCCTTACAGTGACAACTGAAAGTCCAATTACATGTAATTATTGATGACTTCGTTTATTAGAGTTTATAGGGAAAAAATTTTGTTTGAATTTTATCAACAAATTTAAAAGGGGAAAATTGGTGTAGGCTACAGTGTACTATAAGAAATAGCCAACCTATAGTTCTGTGGGTTTGCATAGACTAGCACAGATTTTTTTAATATGTCAAGGATGGTTTAATATTTGTCAATTTCAAACACAAATTACCCCATATGTTTGTTTTTGATAGCAAGCGTAGTTCAAAAACCAGTTTCACCCAGATATGACGTGCTGAAAAGAATCGCAAAATTGAAAGCTAGACCCGGAAATTAATCCTTAGGCCAATTCAGCTATCCGATATTTCAGTTCTATATACGCTAAGAATTTATGGCTTTTTACTTTAAACCATTTATACGTCATTTGTTTCAACATTATAGTGGTAGGCCTAAACATAAATATGCTGCATGCATTGTATAATAAATTACGTGAGTCTAATTATATGTTGTGAAAGAAATAAATGACGATGCTGTTAATGTTGCAACGTTAAAAATCATTGCTAATCAAAGAAAGAAAAAAAATATATATTTCTGGAATTTTTCGCGTACCCCTTACCGGCGCTTGGCGTACCCCCGGGGGTACGCGTACCACAGTTTGAGAACCCCTGATGTAGCCTAACAAGGTTTCAAATTCACACTCAGCGTTTATTGGTTTTTCTGTCGTGCATTTAAAATATACAATCTTGACGGGGTTATTTATAAAAGTCATCAAAAGGGAATTTAAGATGGAAACTGTTGCAGAAATGCACATGAGACTAATAAAAAAAGCAAAGTCCATTATAATCATAGGTCTACCTTGTGGGGCATGGTGGTATAGTGGGTATGTTCTTTGTCTTACAGACAAAGGGTTGCAGGTTCGAATCCGTCTCAAGTCGCCACATAGGAACTTTGGGCAAGTCCTTCACTTGCAATTGCTCAGCGCGTTGGCATGAAACTTCGATGCAGTGTTCACGCTGTAGTAGGGAGTGCCTCTGAGTAGTGAGGTTGTGGGGGCGCAAGTAATACAATAAATACAAACAAACCTTATCTGCAGGGCTTTACTCTAGGATATACGTGAGTATAGTGTATACTCACCTCCGGGAAAAATGACTGCGTGCATGCCTACTCACCTCCAAAAACGAGGGTACACACGGGTATAGGCTGCCATACAGCGTATACTCACCTCACAGAGACCAAAGTAAAAAGTTTGCAGAAATAAAATGCAGAACAAAGGAGAAAATCTTGATTTACGAAGAAAAATCATAAAAACTAGAACGTACGTTTTACGCTGTGAAGATTTTTCGGGCAAAAGAATCACACAAAAATCCAATGACTAAACAAAAGTCATCAGAAATTTTCGATGACTTTAAAAAAAGTCGTCAGAAATTTGGGCCAAAAAGTCGATTTTTTCGGGGGCAGCGTGCACTCACCTCAAAATTTCAGAACACACCTCTTTTTATCTGATGCAATCAACAACATCACAGCATTTATTGAAGCTGGCTACCTAATCTTCAATATGATACCATTCTAAAACAAACGCTAGCAAAGCATTCAACATAACAAACCCTGCTGTAATACAATATTATTTTTTCAAAATATTGTTTTACAAATATTTTCCTTGCTTAAACAATTAAATAGCACATTCGCAGATCGCATACATCTAACAAATCAGACATTTAAACTGTGAAAAGTGCAAAAAGGTAGTAATAATACTGATAATAGAATACAGGATCACATGCTGAAAGGATAAATTGAGGCCACACTTATAATTACGAAAGTTGCTCATAGTTCCAGGTAGTAAATTTAAACAACAGCTTTATGCTGTTAACTGGTAATAGTACCAGTGATGAGAATCACATTATCACAGTAATATAACCAGCAGCTGACAACGTAAATGCTAAGAAACTAAAGTAGCTTTCTACACAAATAAATAGATCAAGAATATAATATTTATTGTTGACTGTATAAAATAGCATAACCATAATACAACATACATATTATTATGTGTATAGCATGAATACTGAGCATACGATCGTTACCAATAATAATAGTTGAAAAATTTCGCAACCTAACAATTATTGAATCCTGATCAAATAATTTTATAATTGAGTGTAAATACTTCAAGCAAAGCATTTTGAATTCAGTTTATACATTTACAACAGGACAACAGTTCTTTCTCCATTGTATTCATGATCTTTCTGGTGCTAAAGTTTTATCTTGCTTTACATTCCCTCTGAAATTGTGGTGAATTTAATTTGAGTTGTGCAGGATTCGTTAACTAGGTTTAACCCAATTTAGATGAGAAATGAACAGGATTGCTCCCAACCAGTTGCGTAGTGTAGGCCTATACGGTTTTGTTGTCAAAATTTAGCACTGGATCATACGGGATTCAGTCTGATGTTCAAGTCAAGTTATGACGTAAAATAATTCATGCAGTCGGTATGAACTGCGCTGAATCCTCGTTCAACAAATGTAGTTGGTGGTTTAAAATTGCTGACTCACATGATCCAAACAAAAGTATCTGTTCCTATTGTCAATGTACCATTGTATTTCAGATGAACTAAAACTTCAACTTTATGTATACGACCCCAACTCTAAAAGCTACTGTGGATGTAATTAAGCAGTTACCTTACTTTACTGTACACCAAGAAACTTTAGCACTGATCTCACACTGACCAGTGTCTGCATTTCTAATGGCTAATTGTGGATTTAAAACCATGCTGTATCTGAAGTGTTTCTATTGTCCCATATACAGTTTATACACAACCTCATTAACACAGGAAGCGACCACAAAATGTATTCTCTACAGCTACAGCGTGACCACACTACAAAGTATTAACAAACTATAATCAATCATGAATCAATAATTCTCTAAAAATCAATGAAATACTGAAATTATGTTTGAAATTGCACTTATTTATTAATTGCACTTCATAAAATCAGCATTAATCTGTACTACAAGATTAAAACAAAGAAATTCAAGCGAAGCACAAAAGATTTACGTAAGGGAAAGGCCCAATAAAATATTACATAGCATTTTAAAGAAAACTGCTGTACAAGCAGTCCCGGAAATTACGGTGATCTATTGCAGTAGCATTAAGTGTATTAGTCTGTCATTCAACAACTGAAATCATGAGTTCAAATGGAATGAAATAACAACTCTATTATAATAGTAATGCACTGGTCCTATGCTTAGGACCTGGAACTCATTCTTTGCTGGAAATGGATGACATGGAAATGAATATATAATTTTTAAACCTGTAATAGATCATAGTAAAGTACCAAAATATACAAACATAAATATCGATCTTTCCCTTTCTGACATAAAACTTGAGAATGCATAGAAACAAGCAGAATGTCAATTATAACTTAAAATTTAACAAAACTGTAAGGTATACTGCTTACATTATTATACATGCAAGTTTTAAATGTTTCATAATTTTGCTGCAATAAGAAAGCGGGGTACGCATTAAAAATGCTACTCATTACAAATATTAGCCTATATTTACTCAAGCACTCATAAATATTGTTGGAAATCAGGGTCATGGAGTTTAATTTTTTATTTGAATGACCGTCCCCGTGTCTGCTTGGGTGCCTCTGTCTACCTGAAATGAGGCGTGGCCTAATGTCTACCTCTAGCCTCTGTCTACCTGAAAGAGGCGTGGCCTAATGTCTACCTCTAGCCTCTGTCTACCTGAAAGAGGCGTGGCCTAATGTCTACCTCTAGCCTCTGTCTACCTGAAAGAGGCGTGGCCTAATGTCTACCTCTAGCCTCTGTCTACCTGAAAGAGGCGTGGCCTAATGTCTACCTCTAGCCTCTGTCTACCTGAAATGGGCGTGGCCTCGTGACATACAAGTACGAGTGCGTGCGCAGGCACGGGAGTCATCGAAAAACAGTCAGTCGAAGAAGTGCAGTCATCGATCGAGAAGCAGTCGTCGAGAGAAACAGTGGCTGAGTGAATCGCCGAGAAACAGTGGGAAGACGCGTCGGTCGGCTGTTGCGGGATCGAATCGCAGTGCAGTCAGCAGGTGATCGTCTGAAGGAAAACGCTTTGGAGAGCGCGACGACGATTTGACGACGCTGCCGAAATTCAGCGCCTGTCGACGAAAGGTTTGGAGGCCTTTGCTGTGCCACGACGACGCTTGGATTCGAAGCCTGACCCGTGACGGAAGGTCTGGTGATCTCCGCTGTGCAACGCCGACGGTTTGGAGTTCGACGCCGCTGCTACCGACGTATTCGACTGGGATCCGACGCTGTCGACGACGAAAGGTTTGGAGGCCTTTGCTGTGCGACGCTGTTGACTGGGGTTCGATTCTTGACCCGCGGTCGTACTCTTCTGGAATCCGACGCCTACAGACGACGGAAGGACTGGTGATCGTCGCTGTGCCGCGACGAACAGGATTCAACGCCGGATCTGCCTACGCTTCCGACCGGGTGAGCGTAGTGGTTCAGTTCCTGTCTTCGACGACGCCGATTCGGGTTCGAAACCCGACCCGCTTCACAGATTCTCTGCGAGCGCTGGCGAGGCAGCGGTGATCTACACGACGACGATTCGGCGTTCTGCATTGACAATTGCTGTGAACAGTGGTGCAGTGGTTTTAGAACAGTAGCGCTACACGAATAGCTCCGAACATTGCTCCGAACACTGGCGCTATAGAAGTTGGCCGAGGACCGCTTTGCGAAGTTCTTCTTTGATTGTCGAATAAAAGTGTTTCAAGCCTGACTGGCTAGTCGTCAATCTTCAGTTGACGCCGGACTACAGTGACGGACGATCGCCTTGAGGACTAGGGTTTTGGGGTTCGGTTCCTGGTGGTCATTTGCCCAGCCCTAGTTCCGCTACAAAACTGGTACCAGAAGTGGGGTTTTGATTTATTCGTTGGACGTCTCGCTACAAAATTGGTACCGAGAAGTGGAGTGATCGGATTCCGTCGGACTTCGACAAAGCTGGTCCCAGCTACAAATTGGTTCCAGCCTTGGGGTGAAAGAAGAACTCGCTGGACTTCTCGGAAAATTGGACTCAGCCAGTGGAGCGAAATTCAGCAACAATGTGGAACACTGCGGAGATGGACGGAAATGCTGATGACCGCCCGATGACTTCGACGCCAGCAGCCGGACGAAGGACGGACCTCTTGGTCGACTTTGAGGTCGAGTCCAGCCGTTTCATGGAGAGGATCGACTTCGATGACCTGCCGAAGAAGGATCGCAGAAGTCTGCTGATTCCTGAGAGAGACTCGACCGCCGTGGAATCGAAAGTCTTGGACAGGGTAAGCGCTTTGGAGACAAAAGTCTTGGACAACGCCAGTCGCTTGGTCGGTGAACGGAAGATGACCATGAAACCTGCAAAATTCGATGGGACCGGGTCTCTCGAATCGTTCTTGGCACAATTCGACGTCTGCGCACGCCACAATAGATGGACGGCAATCGACAAAGTCGACTTCCTCCGTGTGTCCTTGGAAAAGGCAGCAACGCAGCTGTTGTGGGATTTTGGAGCGCGAACGGAGGTGAAGTATGAACAGTTGGTCGAGAGACTTCGTCAACGATACGGCGCGGAAGGTCAAGCTGAGACTTTTCGTGCGCAACTCTACTATCGTCGACAGAAAGCGGATGAAAGTCTTGGAGACTTGCTGCACGACATCCGGAGACTTGTCGTTCTCGCCTACCCGGTGCCGTCGAACGAGACGACCGAGATCGTTGCTAAGGACGCCTTCCTTGAAGCCATCCGTGACCGGGAGTTGTCTCTAAAGGTGAGAGAACGCGAACCGAAGACGATCGATGAGGCGTACCGAACAGCTCTACGCTTGTCGGCGTATCAGCAGACTGCAGACCTGGAGGATCGTCGCAGACCTGCGAATCGAGTAAGAGGAACTCAGGAGGGTGACGCCGGAGGACAGCTTCAGTCTCAGCTGGACAGCTTCTTCACTGCACAGCGCAGGTGGCAGCAGGACATGGAAGAAAGAATCTGCCGACAGCTGGAGGAGCTCCGAAGCTCGAACAGGACGAACTTCAACTCCGCACCGATGGTTCCGCCGACCATTCCGTCTCAAGGTAACGCTTCGTGGAATCAGGGACGTGGGTCGACCTGCTATAAATGCGGGTCCCCAGGGCACTACGCACGCCAGTGCCGACAACGCCGACAGTTTCCAGACCGTCGGAACGACGACGCACGCGACTCGGGTCAGCCGACGACCGAGCGAAACGAAGAGACCGTCACCAACCATACAACGAGAGACAGAGCAACGGGCGTGACGAACAACGCGATCTACATCCATGGAGTGATCAACGGACGGCAAAGAACATGCCTAGTGGACACTGGGTCGGAGGTAAGCCTGGTTCCCTCGTCTGATGTTGATGGGTTGTTGCTCCAGCCGAGCACTCGCATTCTCTTGGCTGCTAATGGAACACAGATAAGGGTTTTGGGTCAAGTTGACGTCCCAATTAAGATTTCTAGAGGGTTTTCCATTGAGACTAATTTTCTCGTCTCTGACCAGATTGGTGAACCAATGCTGGGAATGGATTGGTTGAGGCAACACCGCTGTCGACTTGGTTTTGGTCAGGGTGCACTCTTTGTTGGTAGACGCCGCATTCCTTTGGTCAAGGGCAATGGTTCACTTTGGTGTCGCAGGGTTATTGTTGCAGAGGAGACAACTGTTCTTCCTCGTTCGCAGTGCGATATTCCTTGTAAAACGCAATATCGTGATTTGACGACCACAGCTGAAGCATGGATGACTGAATCAAAAGAAATTCAACCTGGACTGCATGTAGCTAGAGTTGTGCTGAATGATGATGATGATAAAATGTGCATTCGTGTGGTGAATTTGAATGAACAGCCTGCTATGTTAACTGCGGATTCGATTCCTGACCTGCGCTTTGTAAATATCGGGAAATCCTTGAGGGCGCATGACTTGCGGGTGCATCCTGCACAAACTAAAAAAGTGACCGGAGAGTCGACCCCAAAAGTGACAGAGCAATTGGGGACGCACCGATTCCGATCCTATGACGAGCTGGGTCCAATAATTGCGCGCGCCGATCGGCGTCCCCAATTATGCACGTGCGTGTCCTTGGTCAAGCGACGCCGGCGGACTGCGCATGTCCGAAATTATCGATATAAGGACGCTGGCGGCAGTGGACCGCATCAGTCGAGAACTATGAAGTCGTCAGTTGCTAGTTGTGCGTTCTGCGGCAAAGCTTTTGGCGGACCAAATGTCAGGAAGTTGAAGTGGAGGCACGAGCAGAAGTGCCGGGTCGCCAGAGTCTGCCGTATCCGGGAGGCGACTTCGACGCCTGCAGCCTCGGCTTCGGTCGCTACTCCTCCCCCGGAGGCCGTCATTCCTCCCCTGGAGGCCGTCGCCCCGATGTTACCAGAAATCGTCGATCAACCCGATGAGTTCGTGTTCGGCTTCGACAGCGACCTCCTACCAGATATTCCCGACCTACCGCCTGATGACGACTCCCTCCCCGACGTCGATGACCTGCTGTCCGACCATGATCTTCTCTTTGACCTTCCCGACACAGTGCTCGGCAACACCCTCCCGGAGCTCTCTGGGCCATCGGTCGAGGAAGCCCTGGGGCGTGAGATGACGCGCACGGAGGCCTCGGAGCTCGTCCGACAGGGACACCTGCTGGCGTCTTTCATGACGGCCGGGTGCTTTGCGGAGGTACAGTCAATAAAGTACCCCAACTGGCCGAAAGAGCTGTTGATGGGGGTTTTCGAGGGTTGTGACCCCGATACCCCGCCTCCTGCGGCATCGTCGCCCGAAGTTATTTGGATCGATGACTAATGGGAGGACAGCGCGCTGAAAGAAAGTTAGTCTAATGATTATTTGGTCGTGCCTGGCCAACGTTTTTTTGATCCAAATGTGAAGCCGTGTGTGGCTTTTATTTTTCTTTAATTGTCTGTTAACTTGCTTGTAATTAATTGTATATGTCGTTTTAAAAAAAAAAAAAGAGAAAAAAAAGAGAAAGAAGGGGGGTGTGACCAACAAGGCACACCGTACCCGAAATGAAAAAAAATAGAGAAAAAGAGAAATAAGCCTGAAAAAAAGAAGAAGAGAAAAACAGGCAGAGACATGAAAAACGAGAAAAACAGAAAGAGGGGGTTGTGACCGAGATGGCACATCGCACCCGTAAGAAAAGAGCCGAACGAAACGGGGGTGTGCGTAAAAGGCACATCGCACCCGGGAAGTGAAAGAAAAAGAGAAAAAGGGGGGTTGTGCGCGATTGCACTCCGCACCCGAACAAGATTTTGCAATGTTGTAATTAAATTGTCGATTCGATGTTTTCACAATGAACCGCTGCGAAGGATTTCGCTGAAAAACAAATGTGCCGAATTCATCGAGCAGTGAGAAACTGTACTATTTTAATTTCGTGTATAAAGATGTTAATTCAGGCCTATTGTGTAGACAGGAGTAGCGAGTTAATTCTTGTAGACATTTGGCCACTGATTATGTTTTGGGGAGGTTTAATTGCTTACTCCAAGTGGGGCCTTGGATCGCTCGTGGGGGAAGCGTGTTGGAAATCAGGGTCATGGAGTTTAATTTTTTATTTGAATGACCGTCCCCGTGTCTGCTTGGGTGCCTCTGTCTACCTGAAATGAGGCGTGGCCTAATGTCTACCTCTAGCCTCTGTCTACCTGAAAGAGGCGTGGCCTAATGTCTACCTCTAGCCTCTGTCTACCTGAAATGGGCGTGGCCTCGTGACATACAAGTACGAGTGCGTGCGCAGGCACGGGAGTCATCGAAAAACAGTCAGTCGAAGAAGTGCAGTCATCGATCGAGAAGCAGTCGTCGAGAGAAACAGTGGCTGAGTGAATCGCCGAGAAACAGTGGGAAGACGCGTCGGTCGGCTGTTGCGGGATCGAATCGCAGTGCAGTCAGCAGGTGATCGTCTGAAGGAAAACGCTTTGGAGAGCGCGACGACGATTTGACGACGCTGCCGAAATTCAGCGCCTGTCGACGAAAGGTTTGGAGGCCTTTGCTGTGCCACGACGACGCTTGGATTCGAAGCCTGACCCGTGACGGAAGGTCTGGTGATCTCCGCTGTGCAACGCCGACGGTTTGGAGTTCGACGCCGCTGCTACCGACGTATTCGACTGGGATCCGACGCTGTCGACGACGAAAGGTTTAGAGGCCTTTGCTGTGCGACGCTGTTGACTGGGGTTCGATTCTTGACCCGCGGTCGTACTCTTCTGGAATCCGACGCCTACAGACGACGGAAGGACTGGTGATCGTCGCTGTGCCGCGACGAACAGGATTCAACGCCGGATCTGCCTACGCTTCCGACCGGGTGAGCGTAGTGGTTCAGTTCCTGTCTTCGACGACGCCGATTCGGGTTCGAAACCCGACCCGCTTCACAGATTCTCTGCGAGCGCTGGCGAGGCAGCGGTGATCTACACAACGACGATTCGGCGTTCTGCATTGACAATTGCTGTGAACAGTGGTGCAGTGGTTTTAGAACAGTAGCGCTACACGAATAGCTCCGAACATTACTCCGAACACTGGCGCTATAGAAGTTGGCCGAGGACCGCTTTGCGAAGTTCTTCTTTGATTGTCGAATAAAAGTGTTTCAAGCCTGACTGGCTAGTCGTCAATCTTCAGTTGACGCCGGACTACAGTGACGGACGATCGCCTTGAGGACTAGGGTTTTGGGGTTCGGTTCCTGGTGGTCATTTGCCCAGCCCTAGTTCCGCTACAATATCTAATAACCTACAGCTGTAATCCTAAATGCTTCATTTAAGTATTTAAATACCGGTGTATAACAATTATTTCAATCATAACGCATTTTAAACACAATGAAATTGATCATTTTGAAAATGAAGAAGCAAATATGCTGCTACTGTACCGGTATGTGCATTAAAACATGCACAGGAGACCAAACTACACAGTAAGACCATTGTTTAAGTGAAATGAGTGATGATGATGAGAAAACTTTTCTGGATTTTCACGAATTTGCACCAAACAACTGCGTGAGAAAAACCATCCTGAATTCAGATAAATTAGACTGGGTGTGATACTGTGCTCGAGAGGAAATGCTGAAAAAGTTACATGAAAAGTTCTGCATGTGTCTATCAAAAATTACAATTTCTCTTCTTGTGCAGTTATACAGCACATTATAGTCTTGCAACTTTTGACTAAATGCATATATTGGAGTTAATACAACCAAATTAACCATGATCCAACTGAAGTGCTTGCCCACGAGTCATGAGCGCTACAGAGTACAAAAAATTTGAGTGCATCCATACACATTACACATGTCCCCATCAGTGAACTCTTCATAAAACAAATTACTTCACATGACTCCATCATTGTTCAATGACGAGTGCACACAAATTTAAATTAAGGCACCAAAAGAAATGTTACATGAAGTCTGCTGCAGAGCATCATAATTACTGTAAATAAATACTCCGTGAAACTCTACAGAAGAACTTAATAGCTAATATATTAATAACAATTATTATGTAATTAACCCATTTTTATATCTGCTTGCCTTCGGCTCACATTTCTTACAGATAAATTTTTTAACTTCTATTACAATATCACCATCTTAAAGTGCTCTAGTGACAATCAAAACTTTCCTTCAGCAATGCACCATATTATGCTATTATTTTAAAGTGCCTTCATTTCTATAGCACCACTATTTAATGATTAGGCATCGAGTAAGTAGCAGACAATCAAGAAGTGACTTGCTCAAAGACACTTGGACAGCCATCCCTGCTTACAAGCAGAGATGAACAGTCGGCCATTGTCACATGTGAAGAACAGGTTGGCCAGCATCTCTATCTCTTTCTTCCTACATTACTTCTTTTTTGCAATCTGTCGAGGAATGGGTGGGTGAGGATTGACTGGTCGTCGGCCGCCGTGACCCGTGCCTCGTGAACGTCCATCACTGGATGATGACAACTGAGTAGATTCCCGACTCACTGTGTGAACAACTCTACCAGGATTCGATGCTGAAAGAAACACGGACAGAAGTATAATTAGAGTCGAAAAGGTGAGACCAACTAGCATTTCTTCCTGAACTTTTACTCTTTTCACTGTCTGGTTTTCAGAAAATGACTTAACTCTTCTGTGGATAAAATTTAATTCCACCCCTAGGTCAGTATTTAAAGTGTCGAAAAATATGTCCCTGGACGTCCCTTACCTTTTCAGGCTTTAAGCCCTGCCCTGTCGAGCGCCTCTGAGTAGAGATCTTGAAGGGGCGCTATATAAATTCATGTGATTGATTGATTGATTGATTGCCCTAGGTGATTGAATTGCTAATGACTAAAACATAGAAGACTGCTAGATAGGTGGATTGGAGTGAGTTGAAAGATACAGATATTATCTATTTCTATGTAAATATCAGTGGCCTCCTCGGTCACGTCATTTGGCACAAAAATCACTATATCTCTTTTCCATCGATAATCAAGAAGATTCAATAAAATCAACTCTGTGTTTGCTTTCAAGTGCTGTTAGCCACATCATTCTCAACTAGATTAAGATACTCATAAACTCAAATCTATTTCATAACTGTCATCCTCATAGTCGTTCCATGTATTATTTCTGGTATGGGTTCTATACCTGGACGCAGTATTTCAAACGCAACCTCACTACAATCTGTAAAACCCTGAATGATGTGCTATTGTGCTTTCATGCTTCTCAGCAGATGATTGCCCTCATGATCGTACTTAAGGTTGAGGTAACCTCTTCTGCTGCCTTAGCACAGTGTCTGGAAAGTTTTGCATTCTTCTATTATAATCAATCCAAAGTCATGTTCTTCCTAAATAAATAATTAATTAGAAACATAAGTTTTTACTATGAAACCTTTGCTGAACTGCTTACCATGTAATATTTTGGATCGGTGGTTGTTCAACATTTCCTGCAATCCAACCAGCAAAATAATCACATCTGCTTAAAGTACCAGGCCAAAGTGCTTAACTAAAAGTCTAAAACTAATAGTAAACCTAAGTTTTCGAACTTAAGAACATGTAAAAAGTACACATTTATAGCAATTTTATTTTTAAACCAAATTCAAAAGTGTTTTTCCAAATTATACTTTAAGTACAAAAGTACTGAATCTATTTTATGTATGAATGTTTCATGTATGCATATGCAAGTATGTATCTCTCAAAGAATCGTCATGATAAACCTAACCTCTATCAAGTTGCTTAAAAAAGAAGCGTCCTTTCTGAAAGTTATGCAAGCCTGCTTTCATAAGTGCTAAACATTTCAAAAACATTTTTGATTTAACATTGGAGATGCATCACATTTCAAGTGCATTTAAGTACTACATGAGTGTCATGTAGGCATCTTGTTTTACTTCTGAAACCAGCTGAAACACTAAATTAAACAGTACCATAGTAGCACAAAAAGGCACTATATGCGAATAAATCCCTTCAATACACAGTACATGTATGCAAAATACAGTCAACAAAGCATTTCTTACCTCACTGGTGTTGCTTGGATCACTCACAAAATCGTCAACAGATGTCTCACTACGCTCTAAATCAGAAAGTCTTGCACTGTCATGAGCTTTCGACATTCTTGGCACCATATCAGTTACGTTGAGAGTGGCACTTAGGAAGCGACGTGTTGCATCCTTGTGCTGGAGAACTGATTCATTGTTTACCATGAGAGAAGAGTTTATGGTAGACCAATCGCCGTCTGTCGTCATACGGTCATCAGCAGCAGAAGAGGAAAGCATTAGGAAGTCATTAGTGAAAGAAAAGCTGGGCACTGGCAGTGCAGCGACTGCAGAAGTAAAGCTGGCATTGGATTTCGATGCAGTTGAGACACCAGCCACTGACATCAAGAGATCACTTCCTCTCACATCCGATGAATTCTAAATGCGCAGACAAAAAGTGGAAATAAATATCACTGAATTCTCAAACGTGTGCTTAATTAAAATGTTCATTGGCCTACGGATAACATTTTTTTTATATTATGCCTGCTTACTATGACAACGACTTAGTATAAGCAATGATGTCAATTGATTAGAATAGATTTCTATTAAATAACTTTTCATTTTTAATCTATTAGAATAGATTTCTATTAAATAACTTTTCATTTTTAATCTATTAGAATAGATTTCTATTAATTAACATTTCATTTTAATCTATTAGAATAGATTTCTATTAAATAACTTTTCATTTTTAATCTATTAGAATAGATTTCTATTTCACTAACTTTTCATTTTTAATCTATTAGAATAAATTTATATTTAATTAAACTGTTTATTTCTATTTAAGTAGTACCTCGATACAAAGTGCTCATACACACAACAATGAACTGCAAATGTAGAATATATGTTGATACTCAGTTTCACATTTTTATTAACGGACATATTTAAACTTCTCAATTTATCATTAGTATTTTTGCTGTTCTTGTTACTGTCATCATTGCTGCCACTGCCACCATCATCATCATCAGCAGCAGCAACATCACAATCATCATCATGATGATTATCATAATCAAAATCATCATCATAATCATCATCATTATCATCATAATCATCGTCGTCACTGTTGCTGTCGCCACCAATGTTGTCATCATCATCGTCTTCACTATAATGTTTAATATTTTAATGATCATCATCATCATCATCATCATCATCATCATCATCATCATCATCATCATCATCATCATCATCATCATTGCCTTCACTATTATTACTATTATTATTAGTAGTAGTAGTATCAGTATTTTAATAAGAAAACAGTACAAGCAGACTTAACCCTTTGAACCCGGATTCCCGCTATAGCGGGATGTTATCCATAGAGTTACGGGGGCCCAGGGTTCAAAGGGTTAAACAAAGTCTACTTATTTATTTGAAATGATTGATAAACACAATTAATGAACACAATCAGACCTGCTGCAGTTGTTTAGCCAGATTCTCTTCACTCACAGCAGAAACATCATCACTTGGTTTGTTCGCAGAAACACAACGAAATGCTTTTACTGATGATGATGATGGGATACTTTTACTCCTCTGCCACCCTGGAGTCAATTGAGTCGAAGAGAGTTTTGTTCGTGACAATCCAGCTGCAGTTCTGTTAATGCCACTTGGAGTTGAACCGAGAAATCTCCTCTCTTTCTCAACTAATTCCTCAATGGAAGATTGCCAAGGATGGGATAAACTGTCACCATTTGCAGCTATAACAAAAAATCATCATCATAATTGCTACTGTTTATTGTTGATAAAAAAATTCATAAAGAAACAGTTCTTATAATAAGCAAAAAAAACTAACGGGACACAATGGAAGATCCAAAAGGATCCAACTTTAATAGGACGACTTAATCAAGAGGAGTAGTAATGGCAATAATAAATGAAAAATAGTAATAATTATTTACTTTTTCACAGAGATAACCATTTAGTAAAGAGTGTGTACTAAAATTGACTGGTAAACCAATGCAGCTCATCGTAAGTGTGAGGAATTTGCTGGTAGCAGGACAGGCAACCTAGCCATGTCTTAGGTGTGGCTAAAGAGCTCAGAAACATAGATTGTCTGAAGTGAAGTCATTTGCCTTGTACCAACTTGCTAGCAGGCATTTTTAGGAATAACTCTGAAATGCCACATCACTCTCTTGATTTGGGTGCAGGAAATTATCCACCTGGACATTATTCCCCTGGACACTATTCCCTCGAGCAAAAGCCCCCGGACATATTCCCCCGAATTTTGCGTTGGATACTGCTGTATTTAGCATGATAACCTTAGCCCGCACTCCCGCAGTCTGGATTGCAGTGGTTTCTATCTTCCAATGACTGTGTGGAAATAGACTGTAACAAGTTTACCATTCTGGTCACTCTGTGAGTCCAGCGCTGGCTTCTGTGATTCTTCCAAC
Organism: Lumbricus terrestris; assembly: GCA_949752735.1. Lineage (NCBI taxonomy): Eukaryota > Metazoa > Annelida > Clitellata > Crassiclitellata > Lumbricidae > Lumbricus > Lumbricus terrestris. The sequence goes on from OX457040.1 coordinate 20,635,848, forward strand.
AGAATTCTATCTCTTCTCAATCGACCTGAAAATCGCTGCTGTAGAAACAGAACAACAGCTTACCAGTTCAATTCAACAATAGTCCTATTTAAATACAGACCCAAGAGCTCTTCAGCCAATTTACCAAAGGATGCACTGTACATAGACAGTGCTGCAGATGTCATAACTCACAAGACCGCTGATAGCACAGAAATGACCAGGTGTCAATAGTCATGTGCCCACTTCGTTCATAGGGAGACATATCGTAAAACAATAACAACCTATAGACCTATACATGTATCAAAACTAGACATAATTTTTCAAGAAATACTTATTTAATGCATGTGTACTTGTCAGATGCAAATAAAGGCTACTAATATACTTACTTACTTACAAGCAGAATGAATAGACAATGCCGTTTATCTCCAACCTGCAGATCCTGTCGGTCAAGAATCTTCAGACTCTGTGTTTGGAAGCAGATGTCAGTTCTACCAGCAGCGGCCGAATAGAAAGCCATCTGAGGTCGCTGGTCCATGATTATAGACTCAGTGTTGATGTCATCTGCATCAAATAGAAACAAGTGAACATCATGAACCACTTTGAGGAACATGCCACAAATGATTCTGTCACTACAATCATAGTAACTGCAACAACACACAAGGACACATCATAATCATCATAAACTGTGACATCATCATGGCAGGCAGCACTGATGTCACTGGCATTGTTGTCATAACTTTGACCACATGTTTGAGTCAACCTGTATTAAGACTTGGCTTCACGTTTAGCCATCGGTTCTATCCTAATTATCATTAATATCCTCCTCATCGTCCTCATAATCAACATCATCAACACCATCTATATCTTCTTCAGCAATCAGTCATTGTTGTCCAAAACTGATGTCTTTGAATGCAGAATGATGTCTTTGAATGTAACCGGACAAGAGATTCAGTTAGTCATTCAACTTCTGTATTTCAGTGAACAGCATGAAAGGAATTACTGGACTGCAGTAAGATTAGACCAGGGCTGTATTTAAGGAATTTTTAGAACTCTACAATCCCTTCTTTCCCTTCCCATCCTCCATAGTAAATTACTTCTAATTGGAGGACAATGACCTTTTTTGTTAGTTTTAACTGTACAGAAGTGCTTCTACAACTGTACAAATCCATTTAGAACTGCACATTTTGTGTACAACTGCACGTTAAAAAAAGCCCTGGATTAGACATTAAATGCTAAACTTGCAAATGAATAACTACATCATAGATGACAAGGATACTGATCAGCCAATCACGAACATAGATAATTATCATTATTATTTATAAGTGCCTCTATCTAAAGACAAAAGCATCAAGTTATGGCACTGCTCAATTACTATGAGTGAAGAACCTGAACAAGATTCCTGCCCAGCAACCATCGCTGGAGAGGATTCCTCTCGCACTCTCTGCAACGTTAGCACCTCAACCAATTGGCCAAGTGTTGCACATGGAACAAGCAGTTCAAACTTGCTCCGAGAGGGTTAATATGAAGGGATCCTAGCAAAGCACTTGTCTTACAATTGCTTTGTGCCGCCTTCATTTGAAACCTTGAAATTATATATAAATTTTGTATAAAGATAAAAATTTAAACAAATATAAATAAAGAATAGTTGTCAACAACTTGGCCATAAACTTGCAATCTGATCACTCTTATCAAGTACAAAATCAATCAAAGAAATCTGACACATGTTCCAAAGGCAACTTGTCAAACTTCACAAGTCAATCACTTGACAGCCAATCATCTTGAGTGTCACTGAACATGGCAAAGCAAGCAAAATTGCTGATTAGAAATCAAATAAGATCAAAACTTTGATTTGGTCAAGCAAATGCCAGAAGCAGTTTTAAAATTCTACGTTATTGTAATGCAAGAAGCTATGGTAATAAGGCGTGAAGTAATGATTTTAATATATAGAATTTTATGCTACAATTTATTATAATGAACCTCCAAACTGTTGCACCCTCAGAAATCTGAAGTGCTCCAGTTTCAACTTGCCCCAACTCTAGTCTTCTAGAGTTGGGGCAGATGACCCAGATCTAATCTACTTCTAGAGTTGAACAGTAGCGCATTGGATAAAACGCTGGCATGGAGAGCAAGAGGTAATGAGTTCGCGCCCCATATATGGCAGACTGTCTGTTCTGTTAAGTAGTTAGTAGTTAAGATTTATATATTATGTGATCTGAGTTCTTGTAAATTGTTTCAACCGCACAATTGCAGACTGTAACCGGTTGCAGTCTGTCAAATACAAAAAATTATTATTATTATTATTAGACAGTTCTAAAATACCCCAGTTCTAAATGGAGTTTTATAATGTCACAGCTGATGATATCACAGTCTGAGAGACAGATTCAAACTAGAAGCAAAAACTGCAAAAGGAGGCACAGATGGGAAACAAAAAGCCTCTCCACATCCAAGCAATGGTCTACCTACAGGCCTCACAGAGTTGAGATGGTGCGGCAGAATAAATATAACGATCAGATCTACATCCTGTCAGCAAAAACATCATACAAAAACCAACAGTTAACATCGACACACATTCTAACGTTACACACATTCATAGTGGCCGCTGGCATCACTAGAATGTAAACACCCGAATATTAACATCTTTTCCATTTCCTGGTTAAAACGTTTTAAAGTTTCAAATGTTTCTGATCTACATGATAGCCCTGTGCACAGCACATCAAATAGTCAAAAATAAATCCGAGACAACACTAGAACATCACAGGAAAGAAAACATTGCATTCTCACTAAGATGGGCAATGTGATTTTACATTATGCTAATGCACGAATTCGCGTCAAAGGTGCAGACAGTGGGAAAAAAGAGCACAGTAGTCATTGTTTACCAAAATAAGAATCACACCAATAACGTGGAGGTTGTGAATATCATTGAGATGTATGAGCATGAGCAAAACGCAGGCAAATTATTGAATGGAGAGGGATTATTAATTAGCGTAACAGAGGATTAAGGACATGCAATCATGGATAAATTTTTGGAATAGGTCACCGCTGGAATATGAACTGCGTAAGATTAGTACATTCATCTGACCACCTATAGTCAATCACCAATATCAGAATATAAAAGAAAAGGCAAAAAGAAATGATACAACCATATTAAACACTGTTGAAGGTGATGAGTATAAAGTAGTGACTAATTCAGTGATTAGATTGGTAATGACACATACAACCAAAGAGCATGCATCTAAGTCAGCGGTTCCCAACCCGTGGCCCGCGGGCCAAAAGCGGCCCGCAGGACTCAGAAAATGGCCCTCATTTCTCAAAGAATTATCAAAAATATATGAAAAAGTTAACAATTTGGGCATGATAGAACACATTATTAGTTTCTATCACAAATTATTTTATTTTACTGTCGATAAATCACATCAGACCTTATATTTTGGATCAATTATAACAATTTTATACGCTTTTAGTTAATACAATTTTAACCTTGTGGCCCTCTAATGTCCTTCAACTAAGAAAAAGTGGCCCTCGTGTCCTCCAACTTAGAAAAAGTGGCCCTCAAGTCAAAAAAGGTTGGGAACCACTGATCTAAGTGATAGCTGACTTGATCTTTTAGTCAATCAACCAATCAATCTTCTTCATCTTCTTTAAGTTCTCTGCCCCTCGGCAGGTTTCAACTTCCAATGACGCCATTCTTCTCTCCGCTGTGCTTTCCTCTTCAGTTCATTGTATCCGTCAGTCATCATCCATCTTAACATCATCTGTCTTAATCTTCCTCTCTTTCTTTTCCCTCCAATCTCCCTTCTATGATTTCTCTCAGGAGGGAGTCTCCTCTTAATATGTGTCCAATCCAGTTCTTTTGCCTTTCTCTTAAAGTTGTCATCAGTGATCTTTTATCTCGACTACTCTTTGCAGCACCTCTTCATTCGTCACATACTCCATCCAGCTCACCTTTTCCATCCTTCTCCACATCCACATCTCGAAGGCTTCCATCCTCTTTCCTGATGGTCCATGTCTCCGACCCGTACAGTACCACGCTCCATACCAGTACTTTGACAAGTCTCTTCTTTCGATCTTTGCTCAACCCTCCTCTCATCAACTCTCCTCTTTTCGTGAATGCATCTTTTCCCAATACTACTCTTCGTTTTATATCACTATGGCATCTTGCATCTGTTGTTATCATACTTTCCAAGTAGCAGAAACTCTTGACCTGTTCCACCTTCTCTCCATTTATCGTTATTTTCATTGCTATCTCCTCTTCCCCACAACTTATCCTCATAATCTTTGTCTTTCAGATATTTATCTTCATGTTGTATTTTATTGAGGCCCTACTTAGTTGGTCCATCAATTTCTGCAGCCACTCCTGTGTGGTCGCCAGCATTGCTTGGTCGTCAGCAAATTTTAGAGCTCTTAGGAGTATTCGAACCACTTTTATGCCCACTCCTGTCTGTTCCATTGCCTCTTACACCAATTCTTCTATGTATATGTTAAAGAGGAGCCGTCCCAGTCAATAGTAATTCAATATTTAGCTATATATGTATCTAGGCCATTCAGCAATCCTGCCTGCAAGAAGGCCAACCAGACATCCAGGTGAGCACCTGATAGTCAACCAATAAGTGACTGCATGTTTGTCTGTCTGTCTGTCTTCCTGCCTGTGTATCTGCCTTATGCTCCTAACTACATGAAAGTTAATTTTACAGATAATTTCTGTATCAGCATCACAAATTCATCTAATCCTTTTGCTGTGCCATCGATTAATACATTAGACTTTAGAGCAATAGAACCTACTAATTAATAGTAATAATAACAATGATAATAATAATAATAATAATAATTGTCTGATAACCACCTTTTTATTCCCTTGGCTTTCGAAACCCTAGGCCCAATCAACAACGAGGACTTGACTTTCCTTTCTGCTTTGGGACGAAGAATAAGCAACGCAACTGGGGACCTCCGAGAAACGTCATATTTGTTTCAATGCCTCTCGATGGTGATTCAGCGCTTCAACAATGTGGTTTTTAGGGGCACCTTTTCCAACTGGGACCTTGACGAAGAGGGTCCATTCCAAACAAATCTGATTTTATCAAGAGTGTTAAAGTCCCCGAAGGATCATGTTTACCTCGGGCATATAAAAAAAAAATAATGCAACAGAGATGAATTATATTTTGCTTCATCAACATCAAACACACCCATCATGTTTAAGCTTTATTTGAAAAATAATTGTTATGCTAGATGCACATTCTCAACAATTTAATGAAGCGCACAGCACATGCCTTTGACAAAGTACAGACTGACTTTACATGATAGAATTCTTCTCCATCAACTGCTCATCAATTCAAACATCAAATACAGAACTTATACACTTGGGATAGTTACTCGCAGCCCAGTACAAGACCTTGCAATTATAGCACACTCAACCTCAGCACATCTCCTGAAAGCTAAAAAACAGTTAAACTACTTAACGCGGTCATTTGTAATGCATGTTAGTACCATCATTAATAGTACCCCCCACCTTACTTGGAAGAAAAATGAAAATATTGTATGAAATTGCATTGATGCTATATAAGTCGCTTTAGTTCACCCTGAACCTCTGTGAGAATCTCAAGGGTTTAATTTCTGGTGCACTACAAGAAACTTATTTTAAAGCCAAGTAGCCATCTGGGCGAATTTCAAATATATTGACTTCACCAGTGAGACCAAGCAGCCTGGCAGACTAGCTGCTGCACAAATTGCAACTTTTCTAATCAAACAATAACTTGTACCCAGCCTCCTCAAGTGACTTAATTTACTTTAGTTGCTAATTAAATCTACTCTCCTTTGGTTTCCTATCGTACACAATCACAGCATTTATGCATGCTGCCAGACAGTTCTGAACTCAAAAACGCACTTCCTCGTGACAGGCTATTTTGTTTAACGAGAAATTGGTCTACATCCCCTAAGCTATCAACTAAACATGCAATATATTGGTCAATGCACATGATGGACTGCTGGAATGAGGCTCAGCTGAACGACCTGTTGGTCGGCTAGGACAAACCGACCAAAAAGGATGATTGGGTGGACGAACTGACGGTTGGATGACCAGCCAGATGAATGCGTTGCTAACCGATGCACGAACTGGAAAGTCTGACGGTTGTATGGACAGCCGTCAGATGGAAAATCAGACGGTCAGTCAGACAAATGGATCGTGGGTCAGACAAACACTCAGACGGATGATCAAACAAATAGTTGGATGGACGGTTGGTCTGTTTGACTGCAATGTTGGTCGGACCAATGTGTTATTTCTGCATCAATCTATTTTGCATGCGGCCTGGTTAATGCGACACAATTTTTACTGCTTTACAAGTTATCAAGTGTGTTAACTACAGGTCACTAAATTCTGCTTCTACAACTTTAACAACCTAGATTTGTAGCTCTCATGAACCAAAATTCACCTTCAGCCATGATAATAAAAAAATAAACAACGCATTCGCGAAACTCGTAAACTCACGAGAGAAAAAAACTGCAGTAGAAAAATAATACAAATCAAAACTAACTAAGCAAAAAGTAAAAAACAAGATACAAATAATTTCTCTATCTTACAATTAAAGTCCAATCTGGTGCAAAGTCTGAAGAAAGAGAAAGAAATGATTACACGAAACGAAAGATTGGTCAGGAGGTTAGAAGGAAAGCAAGTGCCACAAATGAAGACATGTTTCTGTTCACAGTGAACCACCAAACGATCTTTAACTCACCAGGAAATATGAACTTCTGGCTCCTGTTAGGACCCAGTGGTGATGCAGTGACCTTTGTCATTGAAGAAGCAACCGAGGATTTTTGCTTTAAGCCATCCGTACTTTTAAAATTCAGCACTTCTAAAACAGTCACGAAACCTTAACATCACTGGCGAAAACATAAAGATGTGAATAATCAAAACTAACCACATGCAGATCTATGAGTTCATATCTCTTCAGCTCCTTTAGCTAACAGATTTATATACATCCAGGAACTGAACTGTTTACCTTGTGGCACTATGTTCCGACAGCGAATTCCTTCATTGATGCAGGCTTCCGTTAAAGCTTCAAGATAATGTCCATTAGCCTTAAAAGTAGAAAACAAAATCAAAAACTCATAACTACATATATGAATTCTGACTACCTTCACAAAGTGCTGTCACTCATTACAACTTTCAAATACTAATAGAATGTGGATCATATGCAAATTGTAAACAGCGGCACTATTTTACAAACCATGACACATGTGTTACCTATAATAAACATCACATCTTCTTCTTTCTGTCCAACGGCTCATCACTCAATATGTTGATCACATGTCTCACTATATTACCGGTGCTTCAAATATATTGGTCCAATTTGTTAGACTCAACTGCAAAATGTCATTCAATTGTTTAACACACCTCTGTCGTAATATTTTACCGCACTGACTGTTGTCACTGATTGCCTTACCAGCATGGTTGTCACAATACTCTATGTCAATAATTGCTTAGTAGAAAATTTAAAAATCCTACAGAAAGGTGTAACTTTAAAATTCATTACAATAGTGCTACAACATTTCCATAATTATATGATTAGAATTGAACTGATTTTAGCACTCTTTATAACAAACGAGCCATTACAATTATATTTATTTTATCAATGTCACAACAGTGACATGAAAGTCTACAGAAGAAGAATTCCAGTCAGTAATTAAACATTCCAAAAGTGCCATTAAGGTTCTCAGTCAATTTAAATATTCATCAGTGAAATATTTAAGCAGTTCCACAAAATTAATGGAATGGATGCAACTGTAAGCCAGACCAATGGAACATGAATAAAGGCAGAAGAGAATTCACCCGCTTAGCATTTCCCTCTTCAATACGTTCCTGTACACAGCGATCACCACTGACGACCTGCCGTCGACCGTAGATTGACTGGGCGGACTTAACTGGCTAAACACAACAAAAATAAAATAACTTGCAGTATATACTCTACAACAACATATTCAACTGCATATAAAACACACACAATTTTTAAAAATATAATCAGACATTGATGACAACTAGAGAAAGATAACAGACATTTGCAAATAATAACAAATACACAATTAGCATTCTTTTTCGTCCACAATACCCTGCTAGATTGTTCATAACAATAATAAGAAGAAAAAACAACAACAATAATTCATTTCGTGATTCATTTTGTTGTATAGCAATATAATTCGAAATTACGAATCTCTGTGCTACATTTTGTCACTGCCCAATATGAATCTTCCTCCTTTACGTAACAGAAGCTGTCAGTTGCCCTACCAATAGTGAGCTGAACTCCTTAGAGCAGCCTACACTTACAGCTCTGGCATTGTAAAATCTTCCAAAATTATCATAAAATTGTTGAATTTGTAATGTGCTTCACACACAAAAGAGACATTAACTACTAGTTCAGCAAAAGACTGAGCTGTCCAAACATGTTCTGTGAATAAAAATTATATTTTCAGTCTTCATTTGATTTTGTCAATCGCAATACTTGATTAAATATTGTTCTCACTTTGCAGTATAAAATCGCAGGCAGGTCCTGAGATAAATAATCTGCTTCTTTTATATTTTTTATGTTTTGTTTTGCATTTCATCTTCATTGGTGCAAACTAAACAACTGATAAGAAAAATTACCTTTGCAGATTTTGGTGGAGCTTCTGGCTTTCTCTCTGCCATCTGATCCTTAGAAAGCAAAATAAGTATATCAAATAGAAATTAATGATGACTTTTTTCCAAACACATTAATCTATTTCCAGCATCAGTTGTAAATACTGGTTCTTTTCCAATACCCCTATTACCTATATTATATAAAATGGCATTTGACCAATACTATAGTAGTTATTTGCATGGTATTTTCCAATAGATAAATGTCTCAAAAATACTTTTTTAGGCCTCACATAATGAGAATGCTATTTCTTCAAATGTGTCACAATGGTGTTTTTCAGAATCCTGTCAAAAGTGATTGGACTTCTGTGTCAAACTTACATCAACCTGGTGTCCTTTTGATGACAGCATTTACAAAACATCGCATAAACTGAACTCTCCCAAATACATTCAAATTGTAATCAGTCGTTTTACCTGCATGAGATTTGCTCGGCTCTAAAACACAATAAACAATATAAATTTCAACTGCAGCAACACAGAACAACAATTTGGTAACAGTCAGACGATTAATTATCAGAAAATATAAATAGACTTAGAAAACAAAATTTCTACAAATTCTCTACCTCTAAGGGTGTAGTATATAATAAGAGATATGAGAGAGTCAGAGAAGACAAGGTCGCAGCCAAAATACAATATATTTTCCATGACCGAGAACAAGACAATACATACCCAAGACAAAGAACAGCATTATAATTGGTTGTATTATAGTCAGCTTAATAGTATATTGCTAGCAAGCTAATGTGCCATCAGTTAAGCACAATAATCGGTTAAATTCACCATTTAGAAATTATTTCTTAATGCTGAATTAAACCTTAACTAATGGGTTAAACTGAAGAAGTTTTAATGATTCTCGAAAATATATTATACCTGTTTCTAAATGTTTTTTAAAGATTTATGATCTCCAAACAGTTTCTTCATGTGCCTAGTAATACCTGAAGTTGTGATTCGATGTAGACAAATGCAATATTTACCAAGACGGGTTTCCTGTCTTTTACAGCAGATGAAGGAACCTTTCTACGGCCTCTGTCCTTTCTTGCTTTTAATTTCTTCTTCTTCTGATTTTGGGAAAATAAAATATATATATACAAGACAAGTAGAAAAAGACAAAACCAGTTTTACATTGGACTTAGTAATGACAATCAGTTTTACTGCCCAGATCAGCTGTTCCCAAGTTTCTCTCTTAAGTCAAGTACAGAAATATAACCAAGATTTGGACCATAAACAATTTAAATGCTTGAAGAGTTTAAAAATAACCAACTGAAATTCAAGTCAAATTATTTGGCTAAATAACTAAAGTAATAAGCACACCTGCATATAATAAATGTAATGATCTTCCTAGTAAAATCACCTTTGACCTTAGTAATGAAATTAATCGCAAATACTCAATAATGTCAAGTGAAACTTGATGAAACATTGATGCAAACTCAAGAACAGAAGAAACTCACCTTAGCACCAAAGTACTGAAGACCAACAGGTGGACCATCAGATGCTGAACTGTCAGAACCACCATCGCTGAAACAGACATGTAATACAGAAAACATTACCATACTGTAATCAGACATTTTTATAGCATCCCTTCAAGTGTGTCAAATTGGTAGACTGGGTCTGTAAACCAACAATTGTGCATTGAAGCAGCTTGCTTAACAGACACTGCACACTCAATTTCCTCGGTAACTGGGGGTGAAAACAAAGGCTAAAAGAGGAAATGAGCACCCTACCCTAGTTGCTCTCTACTACATTAGACATTTAACACTTCAAGGCAACTTAATACCACAACTTCTAGTAAGAACTGAATCTGATCAACATGGAAGGCCTTCAATTACCAAAAGCTCAAAGATGGTGCAAAACCAATATTTGCACTTCCTTCTGTAAGTGCAATACAGTAGTCAGATCTTATGAAGTGCTTGTAGAGGAAAATGATGTGAACCTCACTTCATCTAGCCAATCTAAACCTAGCCTAAACCTTCCTTAGCATACATTTAGTACTCCATTTTAATGAGGTACAGTGAAGTAACAAGATATAAGATAAGCATTGGACATTCTTTTTCCAACTATACCCATCTTCCACCAACTGATTGGTGCAAAACACACTTCTTAGCGGTTCAATTAAAAGTAAAGACAAGAAGCACTCTCTTCAATTTACATATGTCAATGGTAAGTCATTTATATAAGGTCTGGTGGCCAGTCCTCTGCCACACTACCTCATCTATTCACCAAGTCACTTTACATAGCTAAATAAGATAGAGAACACAAGTAGAGAAAATATCTGAACACATCTTTATGTCTACAAAGTACTTTAAAACTCACAAATACTTGATTGATGATCCAACCACTATCCCATACGTAACAAGGACGAAATAGAAACACTGACCTGGATTCAATCTCGGACAAGTAATGTTTGCTTAAGTCGATTTCATCTATGCTTCTTGGAATGTCTTCGCCATTGGCTGCATTTAATTGCTTCAAACGAGCAAGAATTTCTGTCTTCATTCGTTCCTCCAATTCCAAAAGAATACTTTGCACCTGAAATCATTTCAATCTCTTCTTCAACACATGAACACAACATTCGTAAAAATTACTCTCATTAAACTATTTTAATAATAAGTTGCATATTTTACTCAAGGTACAAATGATTTCTTAGAATTAGCAAAATTAGACAGAAAACTGTGCTGGGTTGCATAGCCTTTGCTGATGTTTTTATTGATATGCATGCGCATTGCGCAGCATTGCACACATGCATGTATGACATGTTCCATGCACGCACAGATGCACACACACATATGCATTGATTCATCTCTTATAAAGGTAATTTATATAGTGCCACTCTAATAATTATCTTTGCCTACCTAATTGATGTTAAACATCATCAGTAACCCACATAAAACTAAAAGAATCAAGAGTGAAAGTCACATGCAGATATGTGCAACTCTTCTAATGAACCAAAATTCAAATCTCACAATATGCATGCATGTAGCTATACGCATATTTCTGTGTTCACTATGCATGTACGTATGCATGCGCTATGCATGCATGCATGCACGCATGTATCAACCGTAATCGTAAACTACAAACTTCTAAAGTGCCTCTTGAAAGCCATGCACAGGGCATCAGATTATTCAGAAGGGTCGTCCAAAAGTGCAATTCGAAGGAGGTCCGAGGAGCAGTTGTCAGAGGGAGCAGAGTAGTTTAGTTGTAAATGTGGTCATCATTAATTCTTGAAGAGGTGTAAGTTCTAAGTGGAAAGTCCAAGGGGTGTGTGAGAGAGAGAGAGAGAGAGAGAGAGAGAGAGAGAGAGAGAGAGAGAGAGAGAGAGAGAGAGAGAGAGAGAGAGAGACAAACAGACAGACAGACAGACAGAGACATAGAGAGAGACAGACAGACAGACAAACAGAGAGAGACAGAGAGAGAGAGAGAGACAGACAGACAGATAGACAGAGACAGACAGAGAGAGAGAGAGAGAGAGCTGTTGCTGTCTAGACTACTGCAACTCATTTCTTAAGGGTATCCTTAAACATTGTCTTCTCTCCTTCAATAGGTCTTCAATGTTCAGTTATTCTCATAGTCCGACTCCCTCACTTTGTGCATGTTTAATTTAATATATATTATATGTATATTATATATATGTAATATACACATGCATATATATATATATTAGAGTGGTCCACAATGCATAGCCAAAAAATTAAGTTTTTAGAATTCTTTCTCCACAAGGCTTATTTTTGTCCACTTGGGGTAGATAGTCTCCCTGTAAAATTTCAGCCTGATTGTGCAACATTTAGAGGTCAACCCATTCGGAACATTTTACTTGAGTGCTAATAATGCATTTTCGTCATGTTAAACGTCGTTATTAGACCTATATGACTTCGTCTAATTTGAGATCCGACCCAGAGCACTGGCTATGGGGAAAACAGTCTCTCAATTGTCTACTGCAAGATTACCACGCAGCCTGGATGCACAGCAACTGCTTCAGTTTCATCATATCACTAAAGGGAGGCCCTTCCGGAAAGTTACAAAATGGCCTGTGATGGAATTGTTTGTATTTGGGTGCTTGCCAGAATACCAACACAGCTGGCTGACTGGTGTGTCAGGAAACTGTCAAAGCTTTATCAGAACTATCTAACTCTGAAGACTCACAGACCACTATAAAGAGAAAGTGACAGGATGAAGACGACATGTTCGAGAGTGATCTCCAAAGATTTTTCGATATAGCCTCAAGGGATGTGATGACAAAAATCCAGCAAGACTAAGATCGGGAAATCCTACGAATAGGTCCTGCAAAAAGCAGACGTATTTTCCAGCAGCATGAGTGGAGTAAACTTGAAGACAGCAGCAAAAGAAAGCAGAAAGAGGCAACAGCAGGAGAAAGAGAGAATGGTGAAAATTAAAATGAAGAACACTGTGACACAAGACAAAAGGCAGTTATGAAGCAGCAGGTGAACTTTCTGCGTTGGCATCTATAGAAGAATTTGATTACATTGAAGATTATCAGACAACTTAGTCCTAGTACGTATGCAATAAGATTACATCTACACTCTACAATGTCTGCATAAACAGCTGCTACTAACTGCCTCATTATTAATTAAAAAAGATCCAAGAGCATCATCCAGTCCTCTTTAGTTTAGTTGTTAGTGCTTTGTTTCATGTTGGCCTTCCAGACCGTTATCCTTGGTCTGTAGATGGAGGTGTCACACTGGCGATTGGCTATGACATTAATTTCAGAAATAATATTTTCTAGAAGTTCGGAATAAAAGAAGGACAAGAAGCAGCTAGCTGCAATGGAAGAACAAGAGTGCATACTGGCAGGTCTGCTATTACCTCACTGAGAAGACAAAATGTTGTTCAGCATCGACGGATCAAAGGAAAATATGGACCACAGAGGTACTATTGCCATTGGAAATTGTCAGGACAAATTGTTGGCAATCCAAAAAATGGCGAACGGCATTCAAGAAGGTGACTCTCAGGTCAATACCAGTGTTGAAGTACGATAATTGAGAAATGGAATCTCCCCAGACATCGCTCAATGTCGCTCAGCTCGTACATTAACCATTGCGAAACAATTTATTTACACCTGTCCAATTAACATAAAAAGTGTCAAATGGGTAGACCTCTAAATGTCATTTATTTTCATTTGTAATCCCACACTGCATATGAACCCTCGTACACAGCAGTCCTTGTTGCACACGCAAGATACACATGCCAACGGCACACATCATCATAAAATAACTGACCATTCTGTGTAGACGTCACATCTCCATCCAATCCATGCATCAACACATCAGACAACACCACATCAGTTGCACCATATTCCGCAATAAAACAATGCGTCAACAACAAGACCTTGTGCACAGATACCAACCGTTCACCCAATGCAACATTCATGCGCAACAGTGCAACAGTGGAAACGGTGCAACACCATCGCATCGTCGTCGAAGACTCATCAAACACAACCGCTGTCTGCATCGACTCCACAACCAAAATGTTCTTATCGTAATCATGCAACGATGCAACAACTGAAAACACACGTGACCTATCCTCAAGATTCATTCCTGACGCAACCTTATCATCAGTTTCAAACACACTCAGTGAATTACAACTATCAGGTATGCACAATATTGCTTTCGGATCAACCGCACAAGTCAAGTCCTTCTGAGCACTGGCATTCAACATTTGAGCAAACCCACTCAGCCGTGAAGCACCAAACTCACTCAACATTGTATCAGACAACCGACATTCAATCAACAATCTGTTGTCTTCATTTGCAAACAACAAATCCACGTAATTCAGATGAAACCTTCCAAGATTAACACTCTGACACAACATGAACTGTAATCCTGCCAACACAAACTCAAACACACTGAAAGACACAGAACCATCATTGCACACACCCGTACACACAATATCAGTTGACTTGTTCGACATTCGAGTTGCGACATCTGTAGGCCCATACACTTCGCATACACTCATCGGTGCGCTGGTCACATTCCAACAACTGACCAGAGCAACAGTTTCACGCAACACAACATCATGCTCTAGACCTATTTCAATTTCGGCACGAGTGTTTGCACATGATAGTTCATCATGAGATACGCACACAGGCAACATTCGCGCTTGCTCATTCAAGACAATAAACAATGGAGAGAAATCACTTTCAGTCTCAGTCACACAATTTATGCATTCATCTAACACGTGTGCGTCTGAAAGGCGCTCACTCAGGTCTATCTCGGCAAACGACTCGGATTCAGAAAACACATTCACACTTTCATTCAAGTCCTCAAACATTGAACCAAAGTCGACTTCATACACATCCTCAACAACAACAATCTCGCACAAATGTAGGCCTACTTGTTCCTCATACACATCTTCAACAATATCGTTCTCGTACACATGCACTTGATCCTCGGGCTGTGCTTCGCCACTGAAATTGATTACTTCAGCGCAAAACACACCTTCGGTCACAGTCGGTACGCTCTCTTCAAATGCGTCAAAATCACTGACCATGTACGCCCAAAACCCTTCACGGGGATCAATAGCCAAAACCTTATTGTAAACTCGAAGCTTTTCGATGAAATTCGTATCATAAATGGATTTGTGGGCGTCCTGAGTTTTAGGCCCATCCCTCGAAATTGCCCGCTCAACGTCCTTCGACGAATTTCTCTCCCCGATAAAGAACACCGGCTTAGTGTTAGCAGCCAATTTCGCTGAAGCACTCCCTATTTCCACCCAAGCTTCATTTGAAAATCGTCTAAATTCTTCAAGCGTGCAGTTACCATGAGTTTCGCTATTCGCAGCTTCAGCAACACGCTCAGCAAAACTTGCCGCTTCCAACCATAACCTATTTTCTGCGCGTTCCTCCAATTTCCTCTGCTTTTTCCGCTCCTTACACGCTAAAGCCTTTGCTCTTTTCTCCTCGAGATTTTTCCAAGGCGCCATTTGACTACCTACTTGCGACTACGCAATTACAAATTCAAACAAACCGTACACCAAATATCAAAATTTTGCGCAAGACCCGTGCACTCTGGCACACCTAGGCTAATTACGCAGCACTCAAACACCAGCTACAACGCTACAAAACTAATAGACGTCTCAGCGTCTAAATAATCAAAACACCAAATTCCAGATTTAGAAATGCAGCCTGACAATTTGGAAAGGAGTAATTTTAAGGACGAGCCCCCATTTGTAAGCTAGTTGTCTAGGAATAAGTTAGAATTCATATGAAAAAGACACTCGAAAAGCTTAAAGTATATTAAATTGAACGATACTCACAGTACCATTAACAAAAACCAAAACGAGAATCGAAAACGCACTTAAACTATCGTCGCATACAAAAGTCATCCACGATGGGAGACTGAAAAACGTGACCACCATTGGGCCGTACAAAAACAACAGGCCACACAAGGGCACACAACACAACTAAGCTTAACTAAGCTTAACTAAGACCGGTCCTCCTATTCTCAGGAACACTTCTATTTATATGATCTAAAATGGGGTGTGGCTATCGGACAGTGCAAGATGGATGAATGAATGAATGAAAGACGGAGTGAAAGGTCCACTCCCAACGATATATAGTGTGTGTGATGTAGCTGAGAAAAGTGTGCACACTGCTAAGAGAATTCTTCAAAGTCATTAAGTACTTGTAACATTTTTCACAGGGCATTTTCATTTCGCGAAGAAAATCACAAAAATTGCTCTGAAAATGCCAGTGGATGGCTGTCAATGGTGAAAACTTCAACCAACCCAGTGATAAAGAAATTCTGATCAAAATTATGTGCAAAGCTATTTTTCATACAGTGATCAGTCACTCACTGACTAAGAACTAATCTGTGTTCCAATAAATGAGTCAGAAAGTGATTAGCAAAAAAACAGACCAATTACCATATTATTCGTTATGCATCAAAACTCGATTGAATCAACGTAAACCGCGGCAAATAGAAAAGTTCAAAAGAACAAGTTATCCTCATATCACAAATGATCAATAATGATGGATCAGATATAAAGGAAACGGAATAAAACAGAGGACATGACTTAAACAGAGATGATATCTTAGCGGGTAGAATTTATGTGTACATGATTGTCAGACACAGATTGTCTGTGTCTGACAATCAAGTACACATAAATTCTATCAGTGATGATGTTTTCAGATGTTTTGTTTGGAATCATAATTAATTAATAACATTTAAAAAAAAATTCCCATAGCACAACTTGCAAAGTTCTCGCTGCACACTAGTGTGCTGCGGCACAAAGGTTGGGAATCACTGGCTTAGCTTATTAAAAATAAACACAGTCTACATAAGAGAATATAAAACTGCTTTACTTGTGCAGCCGTTACAACTTCACAGACAGAGATGACAGATAAGCAGCAGAAATATCCATGGATTTTTAATGGTATTTAAACTATCAATGTCTATCCAGTGATTTAGCAAATCACATAAGAACAGTTATTCTGTTGATGAGTGCTGAGAGGGCTAGTCAAAGTTCAAGCAAACATTTTCTAAGTTAAATCTCAGTTAATACTGTAAAAAACTATTTTTTTAAACATAATACAAATGACAGATATTCATGAAGCAGATAGGCCTGAAAAACAATGATAAAACAACACAGAATCTCATGTCATGTCAATCACCGACGTCGCTGTGCGACGGTTGGCCACATGCATGGACTATAGCTCTCCACTGCTGTTTATCGCGTGCAGCGGCGAGGAGATGGGATCCGGACAGGTGGGACCAAGAGAGAACATTGTCAAATATCTGTATGTACAGAATGTACATACCGATAAATTAAATGGGCAAGTAAATAAGTAGGCCTTTAATAATGTCAGACCATCACTCACATTTTACAAAGTAGACAATTGATGTTAAATGTGACTATCATTGAATCATGATAAGCCCCAATGTACGCAGCTGAGAAGAATTAAACAGCACTGAAATAAGTTGCTAACACAATGCAAGAACTACAATGAAAAGTAACAGTAGCAGATACCTTTGTGTTGTCTGGGTCACAGTAGTCAAGCAGTGTATCACAGAAGAAGTATCCAAGTGATTCATAGTCACTTGTACCAAAGTGAAGTCCTTTCTTCTTGCCGAGGCCAGAACCACAAAAAGTCGCCTTAAAATAAATATCAACTAATTGTGAATTATTTAAATTAATCATCAGACTGGTGACGCAAATATAAAATCATATTCAAATAATAACCTGTGTAAATTGTATGCAGATCGCGTTGTTTCACCACTAAAAAACCTCAGAAATTGATCGCAAAATTATTCACAAATTAAATTAATCATACAGCAAACAGTCATCTGCTTCTCATATTCAGATAATTTGACATTCTGCATATAAAAAGCACTTCAAATAAGCAAATAAAATAAATAAACAAGCGCATTAAATGGTTTTCAAGTAAATGACATGTTATTATTACTATTTTTATTTTTTATTATTATATAAATTTGTAGCGCCAAAATGCGAATCTGATCCTTGTGCTGCAAACGTTTTACCAAAGTCATTTAATTAAACTCACTTCGAGGGTGTAGCTGTTGACGACTCCCATTGTCCACATCACAACTCTTCCAGTTCCTTCCTTGTTCTTCTGAACGTGAAACTTGCTGCTGCCGAAGCTGAACACATCTGGCGCATTCCGTGCCAACATGTATGGAAAGACTTGTTCATGAAATCTTTGCTCGTTGTTAGTGCGATTTTCACATCCGTAGATGAACATATTCTGTTTACGGCTGTGTCCATGAAGGTCGCAGTAAAGAACGATCTCACGATCTTCCATCAGACTAATTTCAAAACAAATAAGACAAACAATAGAGTTGACTAACCTGCCACAACATTAAGGAGCAGGACACATCTGTTCTTCTTTGTCAAAACCATCTTCAAAATTGTCAATTTTAAAAGGCATAATGAAACAAAAACACCCTATCTCCTGAATAATGTACTCAGCTGAATAATATATAGTTATAGAGTCTATATGTCACTTCATTGTATTCATCCATTGTATTCATTCATTGTATTCATTCATTGTATTCAGTCATTGTATTCAGTCATTGTATTCATTCATTGTATTCATTCATTGTATTCATTCGTTGTATTCATTCATTGTATTCATTCATTGTATTCATTCATTGTATTCCTTGTATTATCGATGTATTCATTCATTGCATTCATTCATTGTATTCATTGTATTATCGATGTATTCATAGTCCAATAGCCTACATTTTCAATAGTAATTTCATCAGCTTTCTGTTAATGCTAGAAACCACTAAAACACAAAATTTTATATTTGTATTGTTCATTTCCCATAAACTTAAACAGCTATTGCTACCACAGAACTCAGCACAATATTCAATATTCATTTCTGCTCAAGGGCCTGCTGTACTTTAATTTTTTTGCAACTAGTGTTCACCGCATTTATACAAATGCACCGCTTTGGAATTCCGACATATATAGTTCTGTTTAAAAGCTGCTCTGATATCACTTTGTGCCGATTATGCAGATATTGCGTACAGCTGAATATTAAAAACCTGATAGCAATTTTGAGACCGATTAATCCCTTTTTTGTTTAATAAAAATAATTGGTTCCAAAACATAAACCTAGTATAGCAACGCAAGCATAAATTCTGCTGCTTGCCCTTGCCGTGATTATAAATGGTGGGTGATGCACTGGATGGTTGTCAAATATCACAAACAAAGCTTAGATGGTTTAAATTAAAATTATTTTATGTAATCTAAAAAATTTCAAATATATTTGCAGTTAATTGATTAAACTGATTGTTCCAATAATCAGCCTGATTATGAGCATGACTGATTAACCTGTGCAGTCATATTCTACTTATACATGTTAGATACAGGAAGCATTTCATGTTCCAAAAAATCCTTTAAAGAATTTTTTCAATGGTCTGGTCAAGTTAGATGCACAAATTTGGCTAATGTTTTTGTAAACATTTGAATTCATTCATTTAGTTCTTAAACTACAGCATTTTATATTGGTCACTCAGTAGTCAAATGCTTCTTTTATTCATCAGCCAACTCCAAAGAATAAATCATATAATTCAGTCAGTGTTGTAAAAGCTCTCAAAAGAAATATTTTATTATCTCCTTTATTGATCACAAGTTTAAAGTTTCATTTAAATTTAAAATTCTCTAGAATATTATCGAGCACAGGCGATAATTGATATGACATCTTTCACCGTTTGATCATGGCCCTCGTATGCCAAATGCATGGAAACAATTCTTTGAGGGGTGTTCTGTAGTTGCGGTTGAGGTCACGACCTGTCAGTGAACAGCGGTAGTTTCCAACAATAACTCCATCTGGATTGAGCATCGGAATTATGCGAAATAGGAAGTTGTCTCTTAACAGCTACAAACAACAACAAACTAAATGCACAACCATGGCAAGTTCTTACTGCTACTCGTTAGATCTGAATTGAGGGATTCCAAATGTTGTGAATGCTTCTCAGTGAATCAGATCATACTGAACCAATATACCCCAAAAGTACACATAGTTTGGTTCGGAAGTATATTCAATTGTATTCAATAGTAGAACATAATAAATTAGCAATTACCTGGTACAACCTTACCATTAAAACTCACTGTCACACTGGTCTCACCCAGTGTGCAGCTTCATGTGTGACTCCATTTAATCATATTCATTAAATCCTTTTCATTTCTATCCCTTTCTTATTCAATTAGTCTGACGCTTCTAATGTAATCTGGCAATAAATCAAATGGCATATTAAATACTCTATCAATGCTGGAAAGAATGCTTCCATGAAAGACCAGCCAAGTAGTCCAGGGAAAATATATACGTCGCAAACTTCCCTCTGTAGATATGTGTCCACCACATGTTTGCTTTTTATATTTTATTTACATTACTCATAATAAAATCATTTACATTACTAAAAATAAAATCAGCGACCAAATATGCACCAGGTAAGCTACTTGAAGTGCAGACTACCTTTGCCTCCGTGGAGTCACTGAGAAGGAAGTCAAGGAATCCTTTCATCATCCAACTGGAATTGGATTCTCCCGGATGAACACGTGCGGTCAACACAACAGCCTTACGTTGCTACACAAAACGAAAACAATCATCAGAAGTCAAGCAAAGTTAGATGGATTTGAATTATTGGCAACTCACGTCACAGGCCTGCTCAAGATTAACTTATTATTCAATCTGTAGCAGAATGGAAAAATGATCTGTAGTAAAGTTGAAACACCTTGAATTTTAATTTCAATTTCATATGACACAACTTACAATTCTCATGTAGAAACAGCAAATATCCATTTCATGGCATGTGCAAATAATGACAATAATGAGAACTGTTTAGCATAATCATATTCTCAAAGTCCAGAGAAATGTGACCAACAGCGTGTGCTTCTTTGCAGCAAGAGTAGTACTACATCATGATGAGCACAGAATCAATGAATACAATAGCCAAGGAGATGCATTATCACATTTGCAATGCAAAGAGAACACATAAACTAAAGATTTTAATTCTGAGTAAGTGCTCTTGCCTTCACTTGGGTGGTCACCATGTTAGGACCTCAAACAAATCGTCACTCACAGTTGCCCAGCAGTCAAAAATGACTCCTGACCCTTGGAAGGAGGACAATATCAAATACAGTAGCAATTGTCAAAGATCAAGGAAGCCTCTGAAAGTATGAAAAGTTGAAAGGCTGTAAGAAGGATGTGATCATGACTTTGATTGCCTTATCTTAACCCAAGTTACTCCATGTCAATAGAATCACATTATATAAACTAACAATACCCTCCATAACCGCCAAGTCTTACCCGCCAAGTCTTACCTAAAATACCTTAACATTTGGAGATCAATTTTAATGTTACTAGCCTACTTCAGAATGAACAGTACCTTGGCTCAGAGTGCACCTACCTTCACCTCCTGAGCATTGTCACATGGCGATGTAATTGTGAGGGAGTAGACGCAGTTGTCAGCCAGACTGTGACATAGAAGCCTCTGTCGACAGAACCGTGACTTAACCGGGTCATTCATGATGTCACTGAGATATTCCTGACAACCAATGACACCAGATGTCTCTATCAGTCACTTGCCTCAATCAAACTTAAAACAGCATTATCAGCAGGACTAGAAATATCCAGGACTGGAATATTATCTTATCCTGTTACAAGCGTCTACATTAAATCTGTTATGCTTGACCAGAGATTCTTTCATAAAAATATATTTTCTTCAATCAAAGTTACATTAGCTATGATTTCGAGACATGCATTCTCTACCAAATGACTAGAAAAAAAACAGAAAAAACATCGTTTTTATTCAACAACAAAAAACGACCCAAAAAACGACAAAAAAGAGAAAATAATTCATTTTAAGCTTAAAAACCTTGCTCATGCAATTTTATCTTAATATGCAAATAACACAACTTTATTAATAGGCCAAAATTAATTGTTATATAAGTAGCATTAATCTACAACAGTTATGTTTTTCTTATAACTTTGGCTTAATAAGAAATTAAGAAAAAATAAAGGTATTGGAATTTTTTCAATTTTAAATTGTAAAAATAAGTCCGCATAAGTTCATGCTGATCGACATAACGCAATAAACGTCAAATCAGAAGTAAAGACCATAGATGTGCACTAAATTATATTATTGTACATTTGTACTTAAAATTGTTACTTATATTATAGGTCCTAGAATTTTATATCAAAATAACTCATAGAACATCCCTTTCTTCTAGGGACCTACTACATGGACTTAAACAATTACATGATGACACAAAAATAGTTAGCTGAATCCTTGAGAGTACGGTGAAAATGCATGGAATATCAGACAAAAATTAAATTAAGGAATATAATAATTGACAGTAAATAAATAAATAAAGTTACGTAAAAATTAAAAAACGAAGAAAAAGATGCGAAAAAACACGAAAATTGGTTTTTTGGGAGAGGATAAAAACCGAAAAAAAGGTTTTTGCAACTATGACTTTTGAAGCCTTTAGATTTGATAAGATGAGTTTATATAACACCAGGTAAAAAGAAATGCCTTCTTTGAGGGTTGAACTGAACTTACTCTCTGAATCTGCAACAGATTTTTCAGAGATTCAACATGTAAATCCTCTTGAAGCAACATTTCACTGACAGGAATGCAATCAAACTTAAGTCGATGAAAATGGACAAATACCTGAAGATCTGAATAAGTGAAAGGATAACAGTGTGCAAAGAAGACTGTATCCCTGTTGTGCGGAAACTGACAGGTCCATGTAAGAGAAAAGTAGGAACGTTCAAACTTCCCATTCATGTAACTGCAAAACAAAAACAGGTGAGTTATGCTTTAAAACACCTTAGTTTAAATAGTAGGGAACAGTCAGAGTACAAGCAATTTCTCATGCATCAAGTACTACTGCAATTGACAATAGACCTCAAAAGCATTAAGCATGTAGGATCACTTATAGCTGATACAGATTCACAAAAACCACATATAGTTTATATAGCCCAATAAAACCTTTCAGTCACATACTCCACTTGCTTTATTTATGTTATCGCTACTTCATTTTGATGCTGCAAATATGACCTGTGAGAAAATTCAAAAAAAAACCCATGACAAAATTTTAAAACTTCCATTACCACTGTCTCTCTGACCCCCCTCCCTCAATTCTGACCTAGCACCGGAATGAATGAACAAAGCAGCCTAGTCATTGTAGACTTGACTTGATATGGAATTGTGAATAAGCTGGTCTTCTGCTCTGACTTTTATGTGATTTGTAGAAATTTTAAGGATTCACATTTGCAAAATTTATATTCTCTCCATTATTGACAAATTTAAATATACGAACCTTTCTACACTTGACTTATATTTTACTATGACAAACTCTGCCGATCTGCACAGTCAGCCGTGTAATTGTAAAACTCTTACACTACATTCCAACAATACAACTATGGTCGAGTAGACCGAAGGCTGCCACATGCGAAAGGACTCACGTGATGTTATTCTTGTAGTATTTTATGTTTGACCCAGTTCGAAACCAGCCAATCGCTTTCTCTTCTGCCTGACGTTGGCTGTACATCAATGGACGCATTCCATTGTTATACAGGCTGTCGTTCTGTCATCAACAGATCAACAACACAAGCAGATTAACTAACTTATTGCTGTATTAGTCAGTTACATGATTAATATCTTATTCATGTATGTACGAGTACCTGTCATAGCGCCCCTTCAAGATTTATACTCGGAGGCACTGAATTGAAGTTTCATGCCGAAGCACATGAACAATTGCGCGTAAAGGACTTGCTCAGCATCCCTACGCAGCAGCTGGAGGCGGATTCAAACTTGGAACCTTTCGGTTCCATGGCATCGAACATACCCCTACACCACAGAACCCTACTAGTCTTAGCTCTAATCACATGATTTAATATCTAATTGATGTCCTAGATACAGACTCAGCATGTGTTTAAATTCTAATGGGTTGGGAGTACAGTGCCTCTCCTCTTGAAAAATACCTTGAATTAATTAAATGAGTCATGCATAAAGCTATGCTTTCTTCAATTAAGAATTCCTGTAATCAAACAAGGCTCATCGAAAACCAGCTACCTCAAATAAACAGTTGATCTATCTTAGCAACAAAGTTATCGCAATGATTTTTATCATCATCGCAACTTTTTCCTTAACTGAGAGCTGTTTTTTATAAACAACATTAAATCATTTAGACCAACATCAACAGCACTTCAGCACATTCTCGCCGCAGGCCTCACCATCTGGAATAACGTCCAGTTGTATGTGAGCAATGCGCACATTGCCTCTGACCAATCAAACTCGGTTTCATAGATCACTCACGTCTTATTCTTTAGCCGTGGCTGGGTTGGGAGCACCCCTGAGTAGGTCGCTTCAAAGGATGTCATATAAATCCATAGAATGAATGAATAATGAATGAATACACTTTTACACAAATGCTCATATACATACAATGTCATACATGCATACACAACTTAGAGCTAAAGAAATTCCCAGATTAGACCTTCATGAAGTTGACGATCGTGAACCTGTAGACGATGTCTGTGCGTGTGTTTGTCAGTCGGAAGTAGTACCATTGAGTGTGACGGTCTGTGTAGAGGTCACAGCGCAGCCACAGTTCATACTCATACCGACCACTTCAACACACAGTACAAATACAGACAATGTACAGTTCATAATGCAGCCAGAAAACGATAAAAATGAGCCATCACAGTGATGTAAATTTACCGGAAACTATTTTTGTGGCAAAAAATTCGGATTTTTCACAGGAAAGAAACATATCACATCACTACGCCATCATGAGAAAATAGGGGCAACATCCAAATATAAATGCACACTTGGCGATAGTTATGATGCATTTCATCAGGATTTTATCTTAATTGCTCTCTTAAAATGAAATAAATATATATTTAATCACTACTGGTTGGTCAACTCTATAGCCTGCAGCACAAGGCAGTACTGATATGAACAATCCTACACTTACACTTGTACGGCTTTTGCCAAGTTTCCGCTTTCAAACCGAGATTCAAAGAGTAAAGTAGTGTCTTCCTCTGACTCCAGCGTGACACCAACATCAGTGCAT
This sequence comes from Lumbricus terrestris, assembly GCA_949752735.1. NCBI lineage: Eukaryota > Metazoa > Annelida > Clitellata > Crassiclitellata > Lumbricidae > Lumbricus > Lumbricus terrestris. The sequence goes on from OX457040.1 coordinate 20,661,046, forward strand.
CGAGACAAGTTACTTTTGAGGACGGACCGCATGAACTACAACAGAAGCAAAGCATTGCTAAGGTAAAAAATTGATTCAAAATCATACGACACGGCCAATTTTGAGAGAGTGTTGAAAATAGCTGCTTGCAATCTAGCACTTACGTCACTTCCTTGGTCACATGGAAACAGACCAACAATGCAAAAGCATACAGATTGCATTCTTTCCCATCTTTTCTACCATTTCTATGCAGACATAGTTTCATAATTCAATTTCAAAGAAAAACCACTTAAAGCCTTAAATTGCAAGTCATCAAGCATTTGGATAAAAGTTTAAAAACAAATTCTCATTAATTCATTTCAGACATTAACATAGCGCCTCTTCAAGAGTATCTACTCAGAAGCGCTACCGACCCAACCACGGCCAAAAAGAACCGTCTTAAGAGCAGAGTAGAACGTAGTCTCAAAAGCTCTAGGCATTAGACGTTAGTTCTACATTCCACAGGTTGCAGGGCCAACGACAGAAAAGGCATGGCACTGCGCAATAGACGTGCACGAGCGGGGAACAAGAAGTTCAGCCTGTACATACAGACAATGTACAGTTGTCTGTTTGACTTTAGAAGAGTGGAGAGAGCCACGACGCTGGATGCTTAGGGTGGAGCAACAGAGCTCCTGCAAATAGACAGGGCCACAACCCTCCTTAGACTTCAATGAAAGCCTGATAAGCTATGGTCTTTACTCCCTCAGGACTACTCCATGATCTCATAATGCCTAAATAAGCCACTGGTCAATGCAATTGCCTCTCACCTCTGCAGAGTCACAGGTCTGATCCCTCTAGATTTTCACCAGGAACTGATTTCAGCACTTGCCTATTGATTATGTCTTGACTAAGAGCCTGTGACTAAGCTGTGAATAGGCTGGTTCCAGCAACTCTGCATAAATTTGCGTGCTGTAGAAATCTTGAGATCATCGATTACAATTACTGTGCAATTACTCTGCACCTGGGCTCCAAACATTGCTCAACCTGATAATTTGTTGTCAAGTGACATGTAAAATGCTTTGTCAAGATGTGTACTTTGTAAGTGTTTTTGGTGTGTGTTAATTGGCTAACAAGAGTGCTCTCCCACCCAGATAAACTTTGTGCTTCAGTCACAAGATACTTTCTCAAGAGACAAGATGTATATAATAAATTAGCATGTACCTATTCTTATCTCATGTTTCTCATCAAAGCCCATTGATTTCATAAAGCCCTAAACTCTGTCAAAATCAGGCAATTAGCCCTTAGGCCTATAGTTCAAGTAGCTGAAAGTATCTCCATTTTAAAAAATACTTGAAATTACACTTATTGCTGAACTGTATTGGCACATGCACTGACATTTTTGACACAAATGAAGTATCCAAGAATTAGCTAGATAAATCACTGTTTTTAAGATTACTTAGCGTATTAAGCAAGGGAAGAATAAACAAAATTCACAAAACAGGTCAACAGCTATTTTAAGATAAGATAAGAATATTCTTTAATGGCCCAATTGCTATCCGCATTTTGGTGTACAGACATGGTATAATAAACAAAAGTACATCATTTTTATATCCAATGTCCACTTACATAGTTTCCAACCAATGGTTCATAAGCGAAGACAATGCGACCTTTTTTCTCGTGTGAAACTGCCATTGGCGAAGCCTCCATGCCAGCTAAACAATAAACAATAATTTATGAATCTCTCAAAACATAATCAAATACATATTCGGTTAACAAATCCACAAATGTGAATCCAAAATTGAGCATCATAAGTTTACAGAACAATTGCAGTAAGGCAGAAGAAACTTAAAATATCTGGTATGCAAATGGCTAACGAAAAAATTGGCTTTTTGCACGATACCATGTCAAACAAATACCATAATCACTCCTGCCAGAGTTCATAATAACCTATTCGTCATTCTGCTTCGTTTTGCACTGCCCTAAAGTAAAGGCTGAGCATTCTGTTTTATTGGGCCTTGGGCTGGAAGCACACCTGAGTAGGCAACCTTGAGCGTGGGTATATCCTACCTACCAAAGAAAGCTTTTGCGTTGACTTTAACAAATGCTTTTTAATTTTCGAACTCTCTGACTTGTAGTAAAGGAAGTGATGTATGATAGGTCCTGAAAATCAATAGTGCCTAGTGAACTTACTTGGTCTGTACAGAGGTTCTGGATCCTTGGGAGACCAGCTGACATGACGAATCCTGTCCAAGAAAACCTGAATGCCAGATGGCCTAAAGACAACCCGCAAAGCAAGTGAAACCGTGAGTAAAAAGGTCACGTGATCAACCAAAATATATCCGCAAATGCATTATCAGAACACTTATTTATTTTAAGCAACTCACAAAAGTGTTGACTCTGTGGCTATCTAACAGACCAAACCAAAAGCAATTTAGGATAGTTTGCAAATATATTTTGCCAAAACAATTGACAGAAAAATTGTTAGAGTTAAACAAACTGTGCTCTAGAAAATTTTCTAGTCGATTTAGGCCAGAATTTCAGAAGATTGAACTGTTCTGTTATACCAATACACAGTTTTTGACTGATTCTGATATAATTAGTCAATGGCTGAAAATTCCATATTGGATCAAATTAGATTATAATAATTATCTTCGTTTTCAATTTCAAACTGACATACTGCAATATGACTACAATTCATAGTAGCCTACAAACAGATGATAACAATTAACAAGTTATTACTGGAGTTGAGTTTAAAAGTTTGGCAGCCATGCAAGGTGCATATCATATCCTACTGCTCGTTTTATCAATGTCATCTGTCGAATGGAAGGATGAGTCAACCTTGAGGAGGGTAGAGAGAAAAGATCCCATACACCCGTCATGTCAGAGTGTTACCATAACCCTAAACCCTTCCCACATATAAATGTATATATAATAATATATATATATATATATATATATATATTAGAAATATAACAGTGTTATGGTAAATAGTCTAATACGTCAACAGGTAGCAGTGTGAAAGTCTAACCATCGAGCAGGTTGTTGAGGACCATAAAGACTGGTGTAGAAGCCATAAAGTTGTCTCGGCTCCCGCAAATGAGCAACCTAGCATAAAACAATCAACACAACCAACACCTATTGCATGACCAGCGGAATTCAGAGCCAAAACCACAAATTTTATTTAATAAATAAATATCAAATATCATTAAATAAAGTCGGCCTTATTAATTTCTTAGTAATTTATTCGTATTTAATCACCAACACAAAAGTGTGTTTGGAAAGCAGCAACAATGCATATCCAGGAGTAGGAAAACTAGGCATTGAAGAAAAGAATGTGCACACATTATGTTCCGTTCTAATCAGCAAAAAACACTTTCCACACAAAAATAAAGTTATACATTAAGATAAGCAGCATGAAAAGATGTGGTACTAGCAAATGTAACCAAGAATTGTACTTGAACACGAGTTATGTGTACCAACATCAGTTGCACATCAGGTGAGGTAGTTACTTTTTATTATTCTAATTATTTTTGAAGAGCTTCTGAAATATGAAGTAACTTGCCATTCGCCCAGCTTCATAGCTGTAAACAACCTGCGTTGTTCGAAGTAATTCCTCTCTTGTTTTACTGTCTAGAACAAGTAAATAAAAATACAGTGTGGACTCAATAACAGGAATTTGTTGGGAGAACATGCTTCATGCCCCGGAATGTAAAGGATGGTGCCGAAAGAGTCGATATTTAGTACAAACAAGGCAGTTTTGGTATAGTGCAAAGCGCGCATGGCATGTAAGTTCATACCTTTTAGAAAAATAATGCATAAATCAGGAGTGTGCAAACGATGCATGGTGCTTGAGAACCATTGTCTTCAATTATGGTATTGCTTTGTCAGGTCAAGAGCAACTCTTATAAGTCCCCCCCTCTTGAAGAGGCACTTAAATTTAGAGCTGTGCTCACTATTACCATAGTAATTATAACTACAAGACCATTATCAAATAGACATCCCGATCCAACAGATAAAAAGGATAGTTTTAAGGCTGTGATAAAACGCATCTGAGCAAACTGCAGGCATGAGGTGCAAAGATAGTGGGAGCCCATTCTATATCATGGGGCCAATAACAGAAAAAGCACTGTAATATATGTGCATGAAAACATAACATCCCATGAAAATGTAATATCACAAGAACACCAAAAATCAATTTGCACTCACTGATGCAAGTAGGCCTACAATTCAACAGATCAGCACACTGTAAAGGGCAAAAGGAACCTGTTAGGACTGGAGTGGCCATATGATTAATGAAGCTATTAGCCAAACGCAGCCGCTTATCAACAACTTGAGTTATCTCGCTAAAGAGGAAGTTGGTTACAAAGCACTAAGAAGTGCATCTGACATACCTTGCATAGAGAGAAGAGGCGAATCTTTGTCAAATCCTTCAGTAGCATCATCAGTTTCTGAATCACTTGAATCCACACTTGAATCCATATCCGCTGCTTCAGTACGCATGCCAGTGTCAGTTGTTAAGTTATCCTTCTTTGAATTTGCTTAGTTGAAGAACAAGTACAAAAAATCAAAGTCCTTACAGGTTAAAGGATAAAGATATTTTCACATATCAGCTTCACAGATCATGGTATGTATCACAAATGTGTTAACGGTAACCATATTTCATTCATGAATTCAATGCTTAGAATTGTTCTATGATCAAATGACAAAATGGCTAGCTATTCAAGAATCAGTCTATGTAGTAGGGAGGCAGAATGCAGCATGATTTTAAAGGGCTGTTCAATTTTAATAACTGAGAAGAGTCTATGTTGAGCCAGCGAAATGGTTTCTCCCTCTCTCTCTCATGAGATTTTTTGGGTTGCTGAGAAATTCAAGAATATCACATCCATACTACATTACAATACAAAGACTCAAGTGTGGCTTTGTCTTGACACAGTTAGCTGACCTTTGTAATATCCATAGTGCTGCAAATGTCTCCTCATGAAACTATCATATGGATCCTGTAAGCAAAGCACATGCATATACATTATACATAATTTCATATCAATTCGCTTGATAAAAATATACATCCAGAAACTGCTATAGATTCAGAAATTTGTGTTCTAGAAACAGCCAGTTACAGTGAATAAGATTAGAAAATGTCTCTTTTGAATGTTAATTTACACAACTTTAGTTGGTTTCACATAAAATACGAGCACTCGCAGAATTTCATATCATCACAACTAGTCATCAAGAAGAGCAAATCATGACAGCCACAATGTATTAAAAGTTTAATAAGCCTCATGACTTACAACTCAAGCTGCATGCATTCATGCGCTGTTCAAAGGGCTGATTATAATAATAACAATAATTAATAATCTTTTCTTTAATGAAGCCCTGCAAGACGCACTGCGCTTTACATTTACAAGTTATGCAGTAATCTTAATTAAACTTAACTACTAACAGAACAGACAGCTTTGCAATTACATGGCACTAATAGTAGCCTACAAAGCATGTCTGATTGTCCGCCCAACGGGGGCTCGAACTCGCTACCTCTCGCACTCTACGCCATCGTGTTATGCACTGCGCAACCGGGCCCCTAATCCCGGCAATGCCATCTTTGTAGACATAACTCGTCCCTGCTTAAACCGATTCCTATCAGTCCTGAATGCTGTGGCTTGGATGATCAGTGGAATACAAGAGATTGGTCATATATCCAGGTTTACTTGGGAGAATCTTAACTGGTTCTCTATACAAAAGCACATATATGCTCTTGCATAGTTGTCTATCAGACTATGCTCCATACTACTTCACTGAGCTTTGTGTTTAAGTGTTTTCCATACCCAGTCGCAGTCTCACAGATTTCTCCACTCAGCCATACAGGGCAACTTGGTCGTTCCACTTGCCTGAATGGTCCGCAATTTTTCTGCGGTTGGCAATAAGATGCGTAAAAAAACCTAACATGAACTCCTCAGCCTCTATTTATCTGTCTTCTGCAAGCACTTTAAGACCATGCTGTTCAATCGTGGTTTCATTTTTTGTAGGTTCAAAACCCTTAAAATTGAAAAGTCTCTCTTCAAGCAGTGCAATAATGATGTCAATTAGAATTGTAAATACAGGGTGGCTCAAAATAAACCGGACTATTAGTTTTATCATTCTATCATTATAATTTATAGACAGAAATGACAGAAAAATGGCATTGGTTTGGCATTTAACATTGGATGAACTGTAAAGTTTCAGAATTTTCTGAATGCGTAAGAAATTTCAGTCAAAGTGATGTTCAATATGTCCTCCGTTTGCTGCGATAACCAATGATAATCGCTTGCGAAACTGTCCAATAGCCCGGTTGATAGTGTCCTCGCTGATTTCGTCCCAGCATGCGGTCAGAACTTCTTTCAAATGTTCAATATCTCGAATTCTCTGCCTGTAGACAAGCTGCTGAAGCATTCCCCAGATGGAATAGTCTACGGGATTCAAGTCCGGACTGTTCGGTGGCCAATTGTCTGGTTCAATAAAGTCTGGAACGTGAGCAGTGAGAAAAGCAACTGTTTTTCGGGAACGATGAGCAGGTGCTCCATCCTGCTGGAAAGTGAAATTGTGACCAGAGTGAGCTATAATGTCTGGCAATAATCCTTGATGTAGGACGATGTCACAGTATTAGGAACTGTTAACTTTTGCTCCTCGTTCAACAAAAACTAATGACGATTTCCTCAGCTGCGACACGGCAACCGAAACCATGATGCTCTGTGAGAAGTGCTTCCGCAGCTGGTCACAATTTCACTTTCCAGCAAGATGGAGCACCTGCCTGACCCTGTTCTGAATATATCATGTACCGGTAGGCGTACCCCATTCAAGTTTAGATCTAGGCCTATGCCTACAATTTGACTGGCCTATAATAGCCTAAGCAGCGTCTAATTAATTCTGATTATTACTGTTTATTGCCCTGGGGTACTCCATTCCCCGATGGTCTTCGAAGTGATAATTCATTAATAACCACTGTTTAAAAACTAGTCAAGAATTGCCAGGCCTAGTCATTTCTGTCTAATGATAGTTTTAAGGCGATAATTACATTGATTATTCAAGCGATGCAATTGCAAAAACTAATAGTCCGGTTTATTTTGAGCCACCCTGTAGATAACTGTATTAAAATGCAAACTATATTTACCAAATCATGATGAATCATGTCATTGGTAGAGATCATATTCAGGCAAGACAAAATCGCCCAATGTAAATTGCCGAAATCCCATCAAACATCACCCACTATAAACACAACACAAAACACCCCACAAATCAAAGTCATGTACCAGATAAAACAGAACTTTTGTTCCAAGATCCTCCTTCTAAGGCATTAATCTAATCATATATCTAAAGACCTGAATTGGCACAGAAACTTGATCCTATAGATGACTGACTTGGCTGTATCAAATTCATACCTTCTCTACACGAATCTTAGAGCAACTACTGGTAGGCACCAGAATTGGCACAGAATGAATGTTATTCTGCCTCTGTTCTGAAATAAAAACTCAAGATCGACCAAACCCAGCAGCAGCAGCCCATCAATGACCTTCAGGCGCCACAAGACTTCAGACAGGTCCATTCAGACTCAGTGGACCGCACTATCAAGATGTTCCCAGAATTGCAGCCAAGGCAGGACCTTGATGGAAGTGTGTTGCTTGCAGCCAGCATGGAAAACACAAAGAAAGGCACATTTGTTTTATAATGCCTCTTACAAACTGTTCTGTGAGTATAGCACCATGTTTCAAACAATTCTACACTGAATATGATTTAAATGTGGCCCTGCATTGAGGCAAATGTATACAAAAGTATGTAAACAATAAAAAAAGTTCTAAATTTATTTGTTTTTGACCAATTGATACAAGATATATATAATATAGCATTTGAGATGTGGATATGGCAAAGTATGGAAAGTTTCATGATGTGGTCTTCTACCAAAAATGGTCTTCTGCTGCAATTATTTTAACTCTGTACGTAAAACATTGATTGTTTATTTACGTTCAATAAAGAACACACTTACTTACTATTATTATAACTTATAACCGTGATTGAAAGCAAGTGCCAGATGTGCCTGTTCAATATTTATAATTATAGCATCGGATACTTTACATGAAAACATGGCCTGTCGGTAACCCACAGGCAGATCTCTGCAGTTATAATCCAGGTGCTATGTTCCAATTTATAACTTCTGAAACGCGATTAAATTAATTTTCAATTCAATCGAACTAAACTCGCGGCGTCGCCTGTTGCCATGCTAAGCAAATTTGTTATAATCATAGAGATAGAATCTTGTAGAGTCAACACCAGATTGTGTGTCGAATGTCAATAGCTCGTTTCCTCTACAAACACGTAGACCTATATTGTTTAAAAATGTTACGGAGACATGTTTGAACATCGTGGCTGCTAGGTAAATGTAAGCAAGGTGAAAGTAAATGTGCGATTAATTAATTATGCCAGCATGAAAATATAAAGCGACATAAATACTGTTTCTTGAAAGACACTGCTATTCTTTATTAATCCATATCAAATTTACATTTCTGTGAAGTTTTAAATCTTCCTATTTTCTGTGCAGTAATCTCCACTCCAATTTAAGGTCCCTATAATAATTATTACTGTAGCCTACAGTAAGTCAGTAACCGTATCGGACGAGGATTGAATGGAAGTCTCCTCTTTGCCGCATATCGCTAACCAAATTGGTGCAAAGCCTTTGATTATAAAATAAATTGAATTGGCGATCATAAAATGATCAAAGACATCTAGCAATCGCTGAAAGTCTGTAATGTGAATATTTACAGTTTTCATGTTTTGGGAGCAAATGAAACAAAGTTATAGCGCAAAAGTAATTGGTTTTCTTTCGTAGTCATTTGCGCAAAGACTGCGAGCACAGTTTCCGGAAACGGCCTAATTTATTAATATCAGTTTCCGGTCTGGTTAATTCGCAGTGAAATTTTAACACGGTTGTAAAGTTGTGGATTAGTTTGTGGATTAACGTGGTTAATATTCATTCACATAGAAAGTAACGATGGCGATGGCTTTTGGTAAAAAGGCAAATGTAAATATACTCAATTGTTTGCTATTTACTAATGTGAAAAACAGTTTAGTGTGTTTTATTATTCCTCTGTAATTCAACTCCATTGTGGCGTATTGTATTGTATATAAGCATTTATAAAGCGCCTCTTCCAGACTAGCTATTGATCGGCGCTCTCAGCGTGACAGCTCCGAGGAAATAAAAGACTTCAAGTAGCGAAGGGCTGAAGATGACACCCCCAATAAGATCTTACTACGGATAGTGGGAGGGAGGTCATTCCACATAGAATGGCCTACAATGGCAGAGGCACGGTGTTGGACCATGGCAGTCCTTACCCTTGTATTGTATTATTTCCTGTGGGCCTATTGACTGCAGTCAATTCCATTGTAATGTATTTTATTAGAACAATATCAAATTGACGAAGCAATTGTTTTTTACAGATCAAAATTATTCTCAGAATAATAGGTGGAAGCGTAGAGGAGTAGACCTACATCGGGTCGGTCGCCAATGTTTACGAGTAAACAAATATGGCCGTCACTGATTTGGGCAGATTTGAGAGCTGACTTATAGCCTAATATTTCTACGATTGTAAGTGAGTGAATTGCGTCCACGAAATAACGTATTCGAGTGTAAAATAGGCTATTACTTTTTAGTGCAAACTACAAAGTAAAACGTAAGGATATAATAATAACCCTGGCCCTAACCAATGCTCATCAGTCATGATGCGTAAACCTAACTCTAAACGACCCTCACGACGCCTTACCTTGCAATAACAGATACTTGCATGAATAGCCCAGACCCTGAACGACCCTCACGACATGTGGCTTGGCCCTAACCTACATTACACACAATCATGGCTCTAAGCAACCTTCACGACACCTGTTCTGACCCCAACCAACCCTGGTGACAATATTCAGATATTTCAGCTGATCAACTATCAGTTTAGCATGTAATATCTGACATTTGTGAATATTGTGTGCTTCTGTGTTTGTTGTTCCTTTTAAAGGTAAATTTTTCTTCTTAATTACATTTTTCACTGACCCTTACTTGTGATGTTTCCTTTTTTTAATCATTCAGGTTCGACTGCCGCCCGAAGTGAACAGGATTCTTTATATAAAGAATCTGCCATACAAGATTACAGCTGAGGAGATGTATGACATCTTTGGAAAATATGGAGCAATTCGCCAGATTCGAATGTAAGAACTTTGTAAATTTTCAGCTTTTCAAAGTTCTTCAGTATTATCAATGACAAGTAGGACTTGCTGAGGTTTCCAGTTTTGGCTTTATTTAATATGGCTTATTTATTTATAAAAACTTGTTGAAATTTTTTAGATTCACTTATCTAGGCATTGCTGTTGTTTATAAATGTTTTAGTTGGATATTTATAAAATGATGAGTAGCATGAATGTGATTTTCTGGTGACATGTAATGTACAGCAAAGAGACGAGAGGTTTCAGACATTTGTGAGCACTGCACATGTATCATGTGGCTTGGTTGCAGATGCAGTTAGGCACTATTCCTCTTTGCCTATGTGGAAGTTGCTCTCTGCATAATCTTCAAATCCTCTTCGTTCTGCTGACCGCTTTCACCTATTTGTACCTCGGTCATGAACCTCATTAACACATCATCAGCATTTTGCTACATTGTGGGTCTCTCAATGTGGAATGACTTTCCCCTTCAATTCGTGGCAGGATTCTGGTGGAGAATTTATCTGCCTTTCCTTGCTGCTTGAAGACCTTTCTCTTTTCACGGGCCTGTCACGCTGAGAGCACTTCTGAAAAGCTCTGTTATGGGAAGCGCTTTACCACTGAACATCATTTTCGATTTGATTGATGTCTGTGATGATGAGCCACATATTTGAATTTGATAGTCCCAATCATGTCTGTATTATGCCAGTTGTTAAGCACTAAAACATTGGTGCTGGAGTTCTATGCAAGTTACAAGCCATTGTATGTTCCATGCTCTGTATAATGCTGTGTGCAGTGGAATACGTTTGAGTTGCTGAATAATTGGATTAAGGTTGCTATTTTTTGTGTGAAGAAGTTTCATGTTGACGATAAAAAATACTGTTCTGTCAGAGTGTAACTATTATGAGTCGATAATATCTAGGAGACTAAGCATCTTTTTCTAGGTGTAGGCTGCATAAGAAATTTTCTGTCAGCACTTAATATTGTTTGGGCACTTAAAAAAAGCTGCTGAGATCTCAATTATTATTATTATTATTAAATAAATTTGTAGCGCGCGCAAGGTCGCACCGAAATGTGAATCTGAGTCGCGGATAGTCAGCCGCCAGAGGAAGATGCAGTTAGAGATCCATGTGCTTGAAAGTAATTTTGTACCCTAAGGTAAACTGAAATTGTTTATTGCTTTATTATACTTTATTAGCATATTAAAGCAATCAAACAATTTCAGTTTATCTTAGGCTATTGGTGATATTGTATAAATGCTGTTAAATACAGCGGTTGACATTGATATCTGTTGTTGCTTTTGAAAGGGGAAATACAGCAGAAACGAAGGGCACAGCATTTGTTGTCTATGAAGACATCTTTGATGCTAAGAATGCCTGCGATCATCTCTCGGGTTTCAACGTCTGCAACCGATATCTGGTGGTTTTATATTACCAGCCAAACAAGGTGGGTGTTTGTATGGCTGTGTTTGTGTGCTTGTCTGCATCTAGATGTGAGATGTTGTGATTTTAAATGCATCATAAAACACGCATGTGATAAAGCAAAGTAGCAGTAAAGTTCATCAAGAACAGAAAGTAGATTTCATCTGTAAGCAGGTTCATTCATTCTAGGGACTTATATGGCGTCCCTTCAAGAGGATTACTCAGGAGTGCTCCCAGCCCAGCCACGACTAGAGAAAAATGATGCATGATTTTAAACAAAGTTTGATTGGTCGGAGTAATATGCCCAGCTCCGAAGGTTGGTCATTCCAGATGTGCGGCCCTGCAACCAAGGTTGGTGTTGCATAGCAGCCAGGCGAGATCTTGGAAGTAGGAATCCCTCCACGTTATTAAGTGGAAAACCCGACTCACTACAACAATGGACACTGGGTGACAGATATTGGGGAGATAGATTGAAAATGGCTTCTTTCTAGAGCAAATTATATTTGTTTGATTCTTTCATTAAGTTCTAAGAAATCACTAATGGATTATTCTGCAATTTTGACGGGCAATAAAGGAATCTATTTGGAATCAAATAACGTAAACGGCATCAGAATTAAGTTACTACTTTGCGAATGATGGCAAATTCACGGCCATATGCTGAATTGAAGAATATTCTACGTTCTTGACTCCTCTCCCCTGTTTCAGGTTCTATCACAATATCTAGAAAGCAACAAGCGACAGGTTTTGAGCCCCGGCATCACATATGTCTGTCTAGAGAGTTTCAGACGACACATCAATGACATAACCAATGCAATTAAATTCGTGACCCAGCATCACATATAGTCAGTTGATCTACCTGGGAAATCTTTCTGGCAGTTGTTAGCTGAGATTGCATCAAATATTATCGTTGTTGTTTGTGTTGTTTCTGCAGCAATACAAGAAGACGGATTTGCAGAAGAAGGCGGATGAACTAGACAAGATGAAGCAGAAGTACGGCCTCAGCACACCAGACATCAAGAAGTAGTTTGTCAGTGCTGGAAAAGTGGCTGCAAGACTTATGGTCATTGCTGGATGTAAATACTTACTGATCCGAAGTTAAGACAATTGCACGAAACTGTTGTCTAGCTTGTAAAACATACATTTTAATTAAAAACTTGATATCAAGTGAAAGAAACATTTAAGTGTATGATATACTGGCAAGGAATAAATATTTGCTCGGTGTTTCCTTGTAGCACCAATTTATTGTATACTGTAGGCAGAAATTTGTCTTCAAGCCAAGTAAGGCTGTTGTACTAAATCTACGGCTTGTTACCTGTATAGTCGGGTCAATCTGCGACATGACCCCAAAAAAATTGCAAGAAAGCGTTTTATGACGATTTTCTGGTGTCTTAGGTCTGGTGATGAACATACTAAAAGTTGCAAGAAATCGGACCACGGCAAGTGGTCTAATTTTGGCGGGAAAAAAGATGGCTGCCAATTGGACCAGGCATGGAATCTGGAAATGATACTGTTAGGAGCAAATCATGTAATAATTTGCCAACATGCTTTTCTAGACTAATTTGACCCTCCTGAGAACGAAAATCGTGGTTAGCAAGCTTGATTTTTAGCGGTTGCATGGTAAAACAAGATGGCGGCCAAAATGGTGGTCCATAATTGCACCAAAAGGTTGTATAGTCGGGTCAATCTACGAAATGATCCACAAAATTGCAAGAAGGCGTTTTATGATGATTTTCTGGTATATTGGGTCTGGTGTTTAACATACTAAAAGTTGCAAGAAATCGGACCACGGCAAGTGGTCTAATTTGGCGGGAAAAAAGATGGCCGCCAATTGGACCAGTCTTGGAATCTGGAAATGATACTGTTAGAAGCAGATCATGTAACAATTTGGTAACATGCTTTTCTAGACTAATTTGAGCCTTCTGAGAACGAAAATTGGGGTTAGCAAACTTGATTTTTATCGGTTGCATGGAAAACAAGATGGCGGCCAAAATGGCGGCCTATTGCTTAAAAAGGCTGTAAGTCGGGTATTGTATGTGACATGAACACGATTTTGTAATTTAAATTAAGATTCAAAGGTTCTAGGCATGCACTGGAATCAAAGACACATATGTAGCACTGGAAGAAAGCCAAAATGGCGGCCACAATGTTGAAATTGCTATAAGTGAAGTGATGTATGCAATGGAAACATGAATTCGGACTCCAACTTAGCAATGGAATCAACTTTGCAAATGTGACACTGCAAGAAAACTAAAGTGGCAGCGATCGGAAGCGTTTCCGAGAAGTTCGTCAACGGAACTCTTGGGTTCATGACAAGCGTAAGTGTCTCGGAAATGGATGGATCTTTCGGAGGAGTCGGAGTTGGAGGAGAAGCGGAACGGGATAGAAGGCGAATGGAATCCATCCTCCGCTATCCCATCCTCCGCCAACTCATCCACATCATCATCAGCATCATCTCCATCACAGCATGACATCAAACGGCGCTGGAGGGGGTTCATTCCAGATCTCGAGGTCAGTCCATCGAAAAAAATGTGCATGGAGTCGACGTTGGAACGAACGGCGGCATCAATGGTCACCAGGGACAGTCAGCATCATCCATCTACAGAAGCCAGGCCTACGGGCACCTGCCGGGAACACACAAACAGGACAAGGGTTTGCTATCCATGACGCATCACCACCAGCGCCACCACCACCACCACCACCTGGAGATGGAAGTTGTTGGAATATTTTACTGCACTCTAAACGCAGATCACGTTATAGTAGAAACCACAGTTTGCACAGCGATGTTTCAGGGATCCAGTCTGAATCGATAGTGGGAGGGTTGCTGTACCTCTTCAGCTCACTGCTAATCTTCTGCGCTAGGTGCTTGGTGTTGATCTCTTCCATCTCCAGGTGGTGGTGTGGATGGTGGTGGTGGTGGTGACCGCCCTTGCCAGACGGTCATTCGAGACCCCCTGGGAGATGATCGTTCTCTTAGCGTTCCTTTTACCAGACAGGCTGGCAACGCGAGGGGAAGAATAGCGAAACGAGAGGTTCGCAGTGTGCGGATTGGGACTGGATGACGGCTGGAGGACACGAGACGACGACGATGGAACAGCGAATGGTAGGGGCAGCCCCTCCTCTGGTGTACGAGTCGTAGGTGTGCGCTGATTGATGCGTAATGGATAGAAAACCCTTGTCCTGTTTGTGTGTTCCCGTCAGGTGCCCGTAGGCCTGGTTTCTGTAGAGGGACGATGCTGACTGCCCCTAGTGACCGTTGATGCCGCCGTTCGTTCCAACGTCAACCTCCATGAACATTTTGTTCGATGGACTGACCTCGAGATCTGGAATGAACCCCCTCCAGCGCCGAGTGATGTCATGCTGTGATGGAGATTATGCTGATGCTGATGATGATGTGGATGGTTGGCGGAGGATGGGATAGCGGAGGATGGATTCCATTCGCCTTCTACCCCGTTTCGCTCCTCCTCCTCCTCCTCCGAAAGATCCATCCATTTCCGAGACACTTACGCTTGTCATGAACCCAAGAGTTCCGTTGACGAACTTCTCGGAAACGCTTCCGATCGCTGCCACTTTAGTTTTCTTGCAGTGTCACATTTGCAAAGTTGATTCCATTGCTAAGTTGGAGTCCGAATTCATGTTTCCATTGCATACATCACTTCACTTATAGCAATTTCAACATTGTGGCCGCCATTTTGGCTTTCTTCCAGTGCTACATATGTGTCTTTGATTCCAGTGCATGCCTAGAACCTTTGAATCTTAATTTAAATTACAAAATCGTGTTCATGTCACATACAATACCCGACTTACAGCCTTTTTAAGCAATAGGCCGCCATTTTGGCCGCCATCTTGTTTTCCATGCAACCGATAAAAATCAAGTTTGCTAACCCCAATTTTCGTTCTCAGAAGGCTCAAATTAGTCTAGAAAAGCATGTTACCAAATTGTTACATGATCTGCTTCTAACAGTATCATTTCCAGATCCCAAGACTGGTCCAATTGGCGGCCATCTTTTTCCCTGCCAAAATTAGACCACTTGCCGTGGTCCGATTTCTTGCAACTTTTAGTATGTTAAACACCAGACCCAATATACCAGAAAATCATCATAAAACGCCTTCTTGCAATTTTGTGGATCATTTCGTAGATTGACCCGACTATACAACCTTTTGGTGCAATTATGGACCACCATTTTGGCCGCCATCTTGTTTTACCATGCAACCGCTAAAAATCAAGCTTGATAACCACGATTTTCGTTCTCAGGAGGGTCAAATTAGTCTAGAAAAGCATGTTAGCAAATTATTACATGATTTGCTTCTAACAGTATAATTTCCAGATTCCATGCCTGGTCCAATTGGCGGCCATCTTTTTTCCCGCCAAAATTAGACCACTTGCCGTGGTCCGATTTCTTGCAACTTTTAGTATGTTCATCACCAGACCTAAGACACCAGAAAATCATCATAAAACGCTTTCTTGCAATTTTTTTGGGGTTCACCAAAGTTTTTTCGTAGATTGACCCGACTAGTAATACGTACCGGTAAGCTGTAGTAATTGTGCTCACAATGTTCCCTCTTTGCTGCAAGCAGCTGTTACAACACTTCCCACCTATGATGCCTGTGCAGTCAAGATCAAAATATTTTGGATTTTCTAATACTATAATCTGGCAAAGTTCTTGGTTTTTTTAAAGTTCCTATTTAAATTCAAATTGCATTACACATCAGTGTAATCACACTGCCCAATACACTATACAGTGCTTTAAAATAACAGAAATCATATTATGTTCATCTGTAGCACGCAATCATTGTTAAAATGAAAAATTGTTGCCCATGTGTCTTACAGGCTTTGTCATTTTGTAGAGGACTAGTCTTACACACTTACAGCTTTGTCTTGGAATGAACATCGTGTGACTGTGTGTACAAACTTTTCAAGTTTGATTCATAAGTGACTGTTGGCACGTATTTGCTAATTTCACAGGTATCATTGTAAGGACCACAATAAATGTGACCATTATACACCAACTTTTTGTGCTCTTTTAAATGCACCTTATAATATTTTCTTATATTTTCTTGAATTGTTACTAGTCTGTTTGTCAGTTTCATATGCAACACGTCGGATAGAATCTTGAACGCTCTGATTCATTCTGATCACCATTCTGAGACACATATCGTCCTGTGCAAACGTATTGGCTACACTGTGAAACACCGTTGACTTGACTTAGTATATATGCTGGCTATAATAGTCAGTTGACTCTTTGGCCCAACCCTTTGTCCTGTTCTAGCTGAGTACACAAGTGGCAAAAGTTTACATGTCACTGTGTCCAGTCATTTAATTGCATTGGTTATGTCATTGATGAGTCGTCTGAAATGTCTCTGTTAAATGAGAACACAGGCACCATTCTTGCTATTTTGTGTCACACTGTGTAACTATTCAAATCACATTTGGTTTAAAAATGGAATTCTGAAATGATTTAAAGCAATGATTCAGTGGTTGGATTGGAGACTAGCTTTGACTCTACTGAACATAAATTGTCGGACATGATTATGCACATGATCTGTAGCCCAGATGGTGAAAATCAAGAGTCCATTCAGGCCGCTCACCGCCACATTTTTGGTCCGTGCTGAACAGAGTTTAAAGTGTGTGGGAACGGCGTTCCCACTGCTCATCATGATAGAACCTTGGAAACACATGTAAAGACTATTCATCAACGTTACCACTGCTCACACAGTCAGCGTTCCCAGAGGTTCCACTGCTCACGCAAACCACTTTAACCACTGGTGCTGAAATACTTTGGTGTGGCAAGTTCAGTAATAATAATATTCTTACCGGATTGTTCAATAAATAATAATTATACTCTTTATTGAACAATCCGATTGACATACTGCAACCAGTTACAGTGTACAGTTATGCAATTGAAACAACACAGAATTAATGACAGAAGACATAAATCTTAACTACTAACAGAGGTAATGAGTTCGCGCCCAGTATAGAGCGGACATACTTTGTAAGGCTGCTATTAGATTCACATTTCGGTGTGACCTTGCACGCGTTACAAATTTACTTAGTAATTATTTAATAAAATAATTAGCGCCGATTATTGCAGGCTGTCTGTTCTGTTGTTAGTTCTGATTTATGTATTCTGTGATCTGAGTTCTTGTAAATTGTTTCAACTGTATAATTGTACACGGTTATCGGTTGCGGTGTGATTGATGAATCTTGAAGAACTGAGGGATGAGATGCAGAACTGAATGGAGTGGAGAAGGCTGGTCATGACGGTCACTAGAGTTCCTCGAACTGATGGTACAAGGTGACCTTCAATTCTTAACTTTTACTGGCGACAGTATGGATAAATGGATTAGGCTCGAACTCGTTTTTTTGGCTTTTAGCAAGATATATTCACATAAAAACAAAACCATCTTGGTACATACTTAGTATGATATTATGCGCTGGATGGTAGCATTAAAATCTTGCCTTGCCCGGTGGTTCTCTTGAAATCACCTTGGCCGAATTTACCCCGTGACAGACTTCCCCTATAGTCACACATGCAGACAGGCAGGCAGACACACAGGCTAGCCGGTTAGACAATTAATGTTCCGATCCAGTTATTCTGGTGGTTCGACCCGATTCATAGACCTTATAGTTATCGGTCTACCGTGTTTTCCGACATCGAATAAAATTATATAAGCCTAGTTCCTGATAGGAACATTGCTCTCACCCAAGAGTCGTTAGTCTTCTCTCGTGCCTTTGGCATGGTAAGGTACGTTGTAGGCTTACTCTTACCTATCTGAACAACATGCTCTATAGCTGGACGGTCATGGACGGCGTCCATGCACTTATTTTAAAAAATAAACGCCGTCCTGTCACTTATAGACCATTTCACGCGGGAACTGTTACCATGGCGAAGCTATCCCGTCGTCCGTCGTGCTACGCGGGTTTTTTGCGTGTAGGGCAAAAGCTGCAGCTGTTGCATGGTTGTTGACAATAATATTTTAAAAGTAATTCTAATATTTTAAAAGTAATTCTAATATGCCATCGTTGTACTCGGTACCGAATTGCAGAATTGATGTACTAGGGGAAGTAAAGTAAAACATATTCGCTTTCCTTTAACTAATACCACGCGTGTAAACCGCTGGATTGTAAAAATTAGACTTATGCCACCGCCGACGGAACGATGCACCGATCCGATGGGTTGCATCATATAGCCTATTATTATATTATTTCTACTTTCATGATTAACTATACCGGCATTTTGATATCGGCGTTAACATTTTGACAACTAGGCCTACAGCTCATTTGAAGGCCCTCGCATGATTTATAAAGCATGCTAAACGAAAACATTAATGAACAATTCGTACACTACAAAAATTGTCTATGCTGGTTTACGCTTAGTGTGCTTTTATCGATCTCGTGGTGGGCCTTAAGCTCCAAGTAAAATAAACTGTTGAATGTTGACACTTTATAATATGACTGTCTGAAAATAAGCTATATTTATTACATGGTGGGGATTGGTGGAATGGGTTGGTTGGATGGTGAAAGCATCAATAAGACATTTTGGCAGGCCGCAGGCTGTGTTGTTGGGAGGTTTGGCTAGTGATAGCAAAGATATTAGAGTTTTATCATGCATTAATAAGGTCTTTGGTGATAGGACATAGAAAATAACTGTTGGAAATGCCAATAAAAAAGTTTTTATACAGAAAATTTTATTCAACACAGCATGCAATTATACAAGACAGTAGTAACTTGCACATGGGAGATTCATTGTGATTAGTTCATCTTTCAGATTCAAAAGGGAAATTTACAGAGACTAGGGCCTGTACGCTTATTGTATTGCTAACAGGTAAACCAGCAGATGACGAACTGAACATTGATTATGTTCCAATGATCTTCTGTTTGGCCTACAGCCATATGCCAATCAAGTTTGAGGCAGGTTATTGACAGACACAAATGGTGTAAACTGAGATTACAGAGAAACGGGACCTGGAAGCAGCCGCTGTTCGGCTTGACCTGAGCTACAACAAGGAAACTGGCACTTCTTGTTAAACCGATGGTACGAATAGTCTATTGAAACACGGACTGAATACACTTCCTGCGATTTGCTTTCTATGTCTCAAAGAAATAATGCCCTGAATTTCCAGCGTTCCAGCACTTAGGCGATTAGTGTTAAGCTACCGAGCCTCTTGTGTAGCCGACCTGCGTGTCATGCGAAGCTGGCCGTATTTCGTATAACTTGTATCTGTAATCATTCTGCGGTCTGTCAGATTGAATGTTAATAAACGAAGATTATTATTATTATTATTTTTATTATTATCTAACTTTAAGCGTAAAAGTTGCTAAGCTCATTGGGGTAATTGATTCTTTGACCAATAAGATTTCACCACAGTAGGCTACTACAGAATTAAATGCAAGGAACTATGGAACAAGCACATCTAGCAACACACAATGAAAGCCTTAAGCTGAAACTTAAGTCCTACAGTACATTTGGAGTAAGTTCAATTGAAATGGATGATGCCAAGAGCCCAAGACAAAATATACTGGCTTACATGTAACATGCCTGTCTGGAGTACAACCAGGATTGGGTATGTTATAGGATTAATTAAAAAATCAACAGGTTTCAATTTTGAGATTGACATGTAAATCAGAAAACTTTGCCAAATGTTGCTGAGCTGCTATATTCTCACTTTCAAGACCATACCTTGTAGCAGCATTTTTATATAGTTAAATGCAATGCGCGGTCTTCTGTAGGAGGCTTTCAGGTGGATTGTGCATGCATGGCATCGTGAAAGAGAGACTCGCTATTGCGGCCTTTTCGACATTCATGCCACAGGCCACTCTAACACTGCAATCTTGCGGTTGCTTCCAGTGCACTGCTTTCCCATTGCATTGCAACCAAATTCTGAAACGTGTTTTTGCATAAATGTTTCAATTCTGTTTCTGAAAACATATCATACCTATAATTATAC
Organism: Lumbricus terrestris; assembly: GCA_949752735.1. Taxonomy (NCBI): domain Eukaryota; kingdom Metazoa; phylum Annelida; class Clitellata; order Crassiclitellata; family Lumbricidae; genus Lumbricus; species Lumbricus terrestris. Next base: position 20,681,577 of record OX457040.1, read on the forward strand.
AATTGTCCAATGTTTACTGTAAACCTATGCAGGGCAGAAAGTGAGCCGGGTCTGTCAGGGTCTGTGACTCGGCATTGATTTTCGTGACCTGCTGGCGCCGGGTCTCAGCCGGGTCGCGTGTTTAAAAATTGTGGGCAAACGACTTTTAAAAAGGCTGTGATATATCAAAAATAGGTAAAATGGTCTTATTTAAGAAAATTTTTGGCAAATGACTAAAAAAGGTTGTCAGAAATTTTTGGCTCAAAAGCGTCAGCTCGTCTGCCAATGTCCGACCCGACAACTTTTCCAAACCACTTTCAGCCCTGAACCTAGGAGCAGATACTCTGCAAAGTTTCGGCTCTAGCACAGTAAATATCACAGCGTCCGGAGCACAGACTTTCAAGTCTGCCAGGAATGCCGAGGTGTGGTTTGGCTTTTCTGATTTCGGTTCACCAGGCAAGTGTTCTGGACGAGGAGTTATGGTTGGTGCTAGAATTCCATGATACGGTTGATCAAAGTCGATGTCACATACTTTCTTTGGTTTTTAACCTAAGGACAAAACAAACCAAAACACTTTGTAGTATAGATATATTAAAAGAAAATGAAAATAAGTAAACCAGAGGACAGGTCATCAGTTCTCATCTACCAACGCTGAATAAAGTATTTGTCAATTTTAAGATTTGAATAATTTATTAAGTAGCTTGCTATATGTACAAGAGTAATTTTTTAATTGTACCATTTCTTCATAATATCGAAATCAAAATGTTTCGTCCTGTGTCCATTCCTCCAAATTAAGTGTAAACAGTTCTATTGAACAAAAGAGCCTAATGAGATTACATGTACAGAATTGATCATCTTATGCATGCTAGTTTTGTATCTCACTGTGTTTAACTAAAATTTTCTCTTGTACCTTCTACCTTTCTGGTGAATAAACTAAACATATCAGTAATTAACACTTCTTGGAACATTCAATTGTTGGCATTACAGCTCAAGGATCCAATGTGACCAAGTACACAATAAATTTTTTGATGAACCTGAAAATTACACATAACATCTCAGACCCTCAAAGATGACATAGCACATATGAAAAGGTGAGACACAAAACCTATGTGCTCAATGACAAACGTGCAAATAATCACACTTCAAAGACTTACTCATCTGATAAAAGATTGGCTCCACTGGCACGGCACAGATGTACACGACTTCTGGTAGTAATGCAGTAGTGCGGTGGTCTCGATCTTGAACAGCACAGCAGCAATGTGTGAACACACCTCTCCCAGTCTGGAAAAAGAAATCAATCACTATACAGATATCTTGACCTGGATTGGCCCTAGTCAAAATGGCACCCCAGACAAACCATACATATGCAGTTTGAACCCTACTGCATGGTCCACCCCACGTCACAACAGAAAAAGTTTTTAAAAAAGCAAGAGCATTACACTCACCTTAGGCCTATTTGTTTTATTAATAATTTTTTATTCAACAATCCAGTTGACAAACTGCAACCGGTAATTATGCAATTGAAACAATTACAAGAATTCGTATCACAGAATACATATATCTTCACTACTAACAGAACAGACAGCCTGCAGTAGTTTAGTAGATAATAGAATTCCACGATACGGCTGTTAGTAGATTAAACTCTGGAAATGTCTTGAAAATGAAAATAATTGGAATTGAAAAACGCCAAGAAATTAAAAATCTAAGACTGTCAAACACGTTTTCGGGGAAATGGCGCCCTAGATTGTTGCACCCTATATAGGCAACTGCCTGTTTTGCCTGTGTTTAAGGCTGGCCCTGATCTTGACTATATTTATACCATGCATGTAATGCAAATTAAAATTTTCTGATAACCAGTGACATTTTGATCAAAGATCCTGTAGGCTATAACAAAATCTTTAGATTGTCCACCAAGACCAAGCATCACATTGTGGGCTTACATCAATATGATTGGGAACAACAAACAATTTACAGAACATTACAATAACAACAGTTACTCTTACCCGGTCGAGTAACGTGCATGCGTCCATGACTTCGATGCATCCATTTCCTCAATGTATGGTCACCACCGTCCACTTGCAACCCAATACTTCCAAGCTTAAATAAATATCGTTCTCTAGCTTTTGTATTCAAAGATAAATACTATGAACTCATTTTAAATTAATGAATTTCAACGATAACTAAGATGACAGCTTTGCCACACACAAAACCTCCTTTTGCCCTACACCGGAGTGCGCACGCACAACCTTATTTACCAAAGATCACAAAAGTTTCCCGCGAGAAAAGGTCTATTGGCCAGCACAACCTGAAAAGGTAAGAGCGTCCAGGCACTTCTTTTGGAAAGGCAAGGGCGTCCAGGCACTTATACATTTTTCCACACTTTGAGCACTGTATAGCCATTATACCTGGCTTTCTGTACAATTAGATCCTATGCCTTCACCGTAACCGTCAGCATTGTACTAAATTTCTCGGCCAAAACAAACTGCTACTTGTGAAGTTGTGCCGCGCTGTTTTATGATGTGTTTGGCATGCATCCACTTAGCACACAGCGTTTGGCGTTATAGTAGGCCCTATATTTAGGCCTAGGCTACTCTATAGCCTATTTATACTGATTTTAAATGTTAACATACGTTCATTTCAGAGGTAGACCTGCGTAGCAAAAACAATCACGTTTTACAGTCTTCATATTCCCAACATTTCTGTAGTCGGGGGTGCAATGCTGAGGAATGGCTGGCTGAGTGTATGCCTTCAAAAGAGCCATAATGATAGGCAAAAGGCTAATCTCTAATATATCATCCAGTCAGAGCCTGGATCTGCCCTGGATTCTTCCTCCCTCCGTGGTCTTTCGCTCTCCCTATGTGTCCAAGGTCTTATCGATCGGTGCCAAAATCTTTGCCTGCTGCAGCAACCCAGAGCCCTGCGCCGGCCGCCGCCGCTGACACTGGGCGCCGCCGCCGCCGATTTTTTTGAGTCGGCGCGCCGACGCCGCCGCCGCCGAAAATTTGTCGGCGCGCCGCCGATGCCACGTGGATTCGGTTATTTCTTTTCGTTGCATTTTTCATCTTTTGCACGATTTCGCAAAAAAATTCTGCGTCAGTGAAAATAGAATCTTTCTCTCATCTACTTCGATTTTTCCTGGTAACACCGTTTTTGCATCAATGCTATGAAACCTATAATAATAATCTTCGTTTATTGACATTCAATCTGACAAACCGCAGAACGATTACATGTACAAGTTATACGAAATACGGCCTGCTTCGCACGACACGCAGTTCGGCTACAACAGGTTCGGTAACTTAACACTAATGGCCTAAGTACTGGATCACTCCTGATTCGGCCAAGCCAGGAGTGGGAGGGGCTATCTTTTATTTTTAGCAGAACCCGAGTCAAGCAACACAACAGCAAAGCGCCAATGGCAGCTAACAGAAAATTCAAATAAATTTTTGCCCCGTGTGAGGCTTGAACCCGGGTTGCGCGGATGACTCTTAGTTTAACGGCCAGCGCTCTCTCCACTGAGCTACGGGACCCCAGATGATGCTACCTATTCGTTTGGACTTTTCGAACAGTGCGCTTAACGTTTAAACTTTTGAGGAATTTGTGATTCGATTTGAATTGTGGCATCAACAAAGGTAAAAAGAACTCCGTGTATGCCTAAGTGAATGCTATGCCGTTTGCGCGTTCCTGCCTGATAGTCCGCTAGGATGGAACAGAACCGTCTGCCCTCTAGTATCAGGATACACGTTACTATTACGTTGCAAAGAGGTGGCGATCTGCAAGTTTATGTAGGCGATTGGTCGTGTCTACAGGCTTGTGATTCTCCATTGCCGGCCACTTAGCCTAATTCCAATTTTTCTCACCAGTATCAAACTCCTACGCTGTACGTGGCCTATGTGAAATTGGTGATTAATTAAGCTTTCGAACATTAATAGACCTGTCTATATGTACAATGGAGTAATGTTAGTAAAATGGCCACTAGATCCTATTTTGTGAGCAATTCGAGCAACGTCTCACAGATGGGATCAGATTAGGAAAATAAAAGCATTTTCCGCATAAAACAAGTGTAACTTAGGGTGACTTGGCTTGCTTAGATCGAAAGACTTGTGCATAGCAATTGGGTTTAAAGAAGATGCTAAGAGTTTCGCGTGAAAGTCGTTCGGATTATTGGCCGATAAATAAAAACGGTGGTTAATTCTAATCAAGTTTGCTACTCAGTGTGCTTTGACAAGGGAAAACTAAAAAATTGCATGCACCCTCATCTCTTGATAAGATTGCATGATAACTCCCACTTTGTGGCAGACAAACATTTCTAAGCAAACACAGTACGTATGTATGTATGTATGTGTGTATGTATGTACGTACGTACGTGCGTGCGTACGTACGTACGCACGCACGTACGCATGTATGTATTATGACATATATGTATGTATGTATGTATGTATGTATGTATGTATGTATGTATGTATGTATGTATGTATGTATGTATGTATGTATGTATGCATGCATGCATGCATGCATGTATGCATACAATCTATGTATGTAAGTATGCATGTATGTGTGTATGTATGCATGTTTGCATGCATGCAGCTATAGAATTTTCACGGGTCGTAAGGCTGGTCAGGAGTAAACAGGCAGGTAGCGCCGCCACTGCGCAAACAGTCCTTTAAATGTTATTTGTAGGTTACGTAAGCTGGAAGCCTGAATTTGAAAACGTTGTCACGTGGATTTGAAATCTACCCTTTAGAGAATTTTGTTATTGAACGTCTAATCTGAGAATTATTGTTTCTCGTGAATATTAATTTAAGACCAGGTAATTGCCAAAAATAATTGCTGATCACGGATATCTTTATAACATGTTGCCTGTGTAACATATTTTAAAATAAGTAGGCTATGGGACGTTGTAGCACTAATCCCACGACGCCGCGCCGCCGACGCCGACATCTAAAGGGCGCCGCCGCCGCCGATTTTTGTATGTCGGCGCGTCGCCGCCGCCGACCAAAAATGACCGGCGCGCCGCCACCGACACTCTCAAGTCGGCGCAGAGCTCTGCAGCAACCTCACATAGTTGTTTCTCTGACTCATTGTGTCCGTCAGATGCTAATAAGCAACGAGTACTTCTTAGTCGCAGACAATTATGCACCGCGTGGCATCAAGAAACCGCTGGCAGTGACTCAGCAAGCACTGAGTGAGTATAATGTCCTCGTCCACAAGACACTATACTCATGTTGTATCGCCAGCAGTTCAGTTTTAAGCAAGAAAGAAGTTGCACGCTATGGGATAAGTTTCTATTAATCTAAAAGTGGTAATTTTTGATGGCCGCAAACGACGTTCTCGATCAGCTGTGCGTGACACGAAAAGCGCAACCAGCGTATAGGCCTACGCTATATTTATAGGCTATGAATAGAGCTTTAAGAATGATGGACTAAGAGTGGTTTTGTGAGACACAGTGGCCGATTGGTTAGAGCGGTCGGCCTGTAACGCGGAGAGTACGGGATCGATCCCCGTCCGAGTTGGTTACTGTAGTCTGTATAGGGACTTTGAGCAAGTCCTTCACCCATAATTGCTCTGCCATATATATATATATATATATATATATATATATATATATATATATATTTATATGGCAGAGCATATATATATATATATATATATATATATATATATATATATATATATATATATATATATATATATATATATGCCCTAATTGCAGTGCCATCGAGTTGCAGTGCCATCGAGTCGTGTGCGCATGTAAAGGGGGCGATATCATAGGTCTATCAAATTTCAGTCGTATTGTATTGTATTGTATTAAGCCCTGCAGCAGGTTAGCTGGCACTGGCCTCGGGTTCCATAGACTCATACAGTACACGGAAATGTGCGTCGTAAGCATAAAAATTTAATATCAGTGTAGGCCTATACACTGTACAGCGTACGCCGTACACTCTAGTCTGTACACACTTTCTATAGCGATCGCGTGACCTCGGATAAACCTGCTCTATATAAATGTATATAGATCTATATATAGCTTCAAACTTTCAATGCAAAGGCTGTTTGAAATTTTGTATTTCATGAAAATTTCTCAAACAAATTTCTTTTATTTAGGCCTACAATTTTTCGCGGAACCCGGCCTATATATATATATATATATATATATATATATATATATATATATTTATATATATATAGGCTACTGAAGGTGCACTGCGCCAATTATTACAGCTTTATTTTGTTAGCAGAATCAAAATCTTGGCTCCACCACTGCTGAAATTTTCCTAGGCCTATGCCTGCCCATGTTCTTCATTTCCTGCTTTGCATTTTAAAGCGCTTGCAAACCGTTGCCATTGTGTCTTACCCCTCCTGCGAAAAATATCTACGGGCGCCAATTAGACCAATAATAGATTTATAGACGAGAAATCGCTTAACGAGAGAGCTGGAACAGAAAGAAGGAAGAACGGATATTAGGCCGTTGACTAGGTCCCTAGGATTGATGGAATTGTATCATGGCGAGGAAGACACTATGGAAACTGGATAACAGACACAATAGTTGAAATGAGTGTCATGTCATTTGTTGCAATATTATTATTGTCCATTCTCATTGTGCATTGAAATCGTATCGGTTCTTTGCTTCTTTGTCGCCATCAGATTCTTACTCCACGCGGTGTCTTTAGCTCATTATGTTTCATACGGTCACATTCTGCCTCTTGTTCCTAATGCGACAGTAGAAAGACAGGCAATGTGGGATTGAATCAAGGTGTCCACCTCTTTGTCCGCTTGCGTCTATCTGCATTGCCTCGTGCGTCTGTCCTGGCTGTGAGTCACGTCATTGTTGTCTAGACGCAGCGCACAACGGACAGACGGACGTCATAATAGCGGACCTCCAGTGGACCAAAGCACAACGAACGAACGACCGAAGGCTGGAGCCTGGACCGACTCACCACTCGCCATATTCATGCGCCACCAAATGCGTCGCACATCCACCGCAAACATAGCATCATCCCAATTGCAGCAAAGTAGATTCGGTTGCTGAATAAAGAAAATCTCGATGCCTTCTGAAGGCGACTGGTCCAGTGATCCAGCCATTTGTTGATTTAAGGTTTTCTATGCTAAAGTCGTGATGAAGTCGACGACGACAAAGACGAAGACGACGATGACGACGACGATGACGACGATGATGACAATGACGACGGTGATGATGACGATGATGACGATAATGACGATGTCGATGACGATAACGACGACGATGACGACGATGATGAGGGTGATGACGATGATGATGATGATGATGATGATGATGATGATGATGATGATGATGATGATGATGATGATGATGATGATGATGACGATGACGATGATGATGACGAGGACGAGGATGATGATGGATGATGTATCTGGTGATATGTTGTCTTTGATCATCTGGTTGAAATCCTGTTGTGAATCTCCTTCCAAGTCCTATGCATTTCCCTAAGGTGACGTCGTCGTCTTTTCGCTTCAGCTGAATTATATCCCACCGCTTCTTCTCGAATAACATTTTTTCATTGATCGATTGCCTCATGAATATTCATGACATAAACCTACATGTACATTTTTATAATGGCTGAAATTTTTGCGTGCATTTCTGTAGGCCGGCATATAGGCCTATTGCGCATTGAATAGAGCAAAAATGACATCAGGTTGACGGTCTTCACACGAGAAGACTGTTGACTCCAGCCTGTCATGTTTTCATTGACGGAACTTCACCATGTTTTAGGCAGAAGACAAAATGCCACGATAGACCCTAATCTGTGCTTCTTTCTGGTCACAAAATAGATGTATAGACCATGCGCTATTCATCAACACAGAAAGGTCATTCTCCATCGGTAGCGAGCTGCATTGGGCAGATAATAATTATTGTCTGATGGTTCATAAGATTCTGCCGATCGGCGATCGAGCTCATTCCTGGGTAAAAGAGCAACAGAATGAATTAACGAATTTATAAATGGATTATTCTGAAGTGACAGATTCTGATAATTTCGAGGAGATGGTCGTTTGGAACTGAATGCAGGTACTGGAACAAAATAAATGAGGAGTAAAGAGACCGAACAAAGACACAATGACTTATACTTACACTGAGTCACTGGCTGCAATTGACTCAATGATTCAATGAAAAAAGGTTGATAGTAAACACGAAGTGAACCACATACAGAAAGAAGGAAGGAAGCAACAACAACATATGCCTATTGATTGAAATAAATGTAAAAAACCGCTAAATATACGAAGGCAACTTAGGCAAATTAGCATAAAGATGGGAAAATTATAGAAGGATGAAAACAATTAAAAAAGACAATGAAACAAATTGGGTATGATCAGTGCATGATTGCAAGGACCGAACAATTAAAAGATTAAATGAATGCTAACAATATATCATATCTTTTTTTCTTCTTTTTTAAATTTTTTGCCCCGAGGTATACAGGATCCCTCAGGGACTTCACTAACGCCTAATATAAAATCAAAAGTCTGGAAAGGCCCTACTCATCTTCTGTTTCTTGTTCGACGAAAGTGCCCTTTTGGCCACAGCATTATAGCGTTGCATCGTGAGTGAGATTCGTTGAAACAAAAATGTTGTCTCCCATGGGTCCCCCGTTACAATGCTTAACTTCTGTCCCAGGTCCGAGAGGAATGATAATCCTTCGTTATTAATCGGACCCAGTGTCTCGAAAGCCAAAGGGACAAAGATGTATGACGTCAATCTTGCCGTTTAATTGCCGTTGGCTCTACCAATGTAAAGTCTGTACGCATTTATGAAACCCAGCGCCATATAAACTTGGTTGTCCTCACGAGACTTCAAAAGATGCGTTTCGTGTCTGGCATGCAGCTGCATGTGTATGGTCATTGGTCAATAGGTTGTATTAACAGAGCACGCAATGTCTCAGCTTGTGGTTAGTTTGATTTTGAATGACAGGCACCTGGTGGTTCCATTAATGGCTGACATTTTCATGACTAAGCCCTGATAAGTTGTCGCTATACAAAGAGGTATTCGCTGATAAAGTGGCTCAACCAGTTTTATATGCTGACAGCGTATGCATGATGGCAGACATAAAATTAGAGAGGCAGATACTCATGCAGACAATCAGACAAACATTGGCATGAATGTAGACAGAGACAGCAGAAAGCAAGGAAAGAAAGAGAGGCATAGATGAGTATAGATTGAGATTTAATGCAAGAGGGAAGACGGAGAGGTATAGGCCTACCGAGAGAGAGGTAGAGAGCAAGGTAGAGAGAGATTGAGAGACAGACAGACAGACAGAAAGAGACAGAGATAGTGACCCAGACAGAGAGAGAAAGAATCAAAGACAGAGAGAGAGAGAGACAGAGAGTGAGACAGAGTTAGTGACACACACAGAGAGAGGAGAATCAAAGACATAGAGAGAGAGAGAGAGAGAGAGAGAGAGAGAGAGAGAGAGAGAGAGAGAGAGAGAGAGAGAGAGAGAGAGAGAGAGAGAGAGAGAGACAGACAGACAGACAGACAGACAGACAGACAGACAGACAGAGACAGACAGACAGAGATAGTGACACAGACAGAGAGCTAGAGACAGAGACATAGAGAGAGAGAGAGAGAGAGAGAGAGAGAGAGAGAGAGAGAGAGAGAGAGAGAGAGAGAGAGAGAGAGAGAGAGAGAGAGAGAGAGAGAGAGAGAGAGATGGAGATATGGAGAGAGAGAGAGAGAGAGAGAGAGAGAGAGAGAGAGAGAGAGAGAGAGAGAGAGAGAGAGAGAGAGAGAGAGGGACTGGTACCCCCTTGGTCAATCGATTGCTGCCTATTTTGTCAGCCAATGGCTCCTAGCAATGAGTCGTCGCTGGCTGTGCCAGGCAGCAGCGCGGCATGCGACCACAGTCTCTGTCTGGTGCTGATGTACTTGATGCGGGCATCCACATGTCCATCGTATATGCACTGGCTCACATGCAACAACGCAAGCAGACACCTTCTTCTTTGCAGCACACAGAATCACCGATTCACCGAATGCTTTGTCTGGAATGAGACAAGACTCATCGACTTCATCCTCATCCTCATCAGCATCATCCCAATAAACGCACATCTCAGTTGAGGCAGCCAGTCTTCTCTACTTAGCTCTTAGTCTGACTGTTTTTTTAGTGATCCGAACGGTTAACTGTGCAACGTACGCAGTCACTGACGCAGATTCCGAGTCGTCAACAAGAAAGAAAGAAAGAAAGAAAGAGTGTTTTTCTATTGTCTGAGTTTTGATTCGGTTTCTTCTTCTGCGACTGAAATGGAAAACTTGTCAGACGACGATTTTCGATCTTACATGACCGACTTCCAGTCCTACCTTCACAACATTGGTCAGTATCATTATTATTATTATCATCAGCACAGTCTGTTCTTTTGACAGAATATTATAGTAAGCTGAAATCATGTCGACCTATATAGCCTATAGCCTACCTAACATATAGGCTACAAAATAATATTAGGCTATAGGGCTATGTATGTTATAAGGCACAATATACGCGTGGCCTTTGAGCGAGCTTCCTAAAGCTTTTTGGGCATATAAGTTGGATATATATGGCAGTCAGACAAGCAAGATTGAAGAGCGCAGAAATCTTGAACGTTCTGGCTGTGACATTAAGGCTATAATAGCCTAACAAAGATGTGCAGCAAATGCGAAAAGACGAAACTACGATTGTCGAGTCTTCACAAATGTTACCAAGGGATTTTAAACAAACTCCTTTATAAAACAAGCTCCTTATTACAAAACTATTTTCTACAATATAGACATAAAATTAATGGTTCTTTTAGTGAATTAGCTAATTAGTTATCTAAATATATAATGTAACCCCATTTAAGTAGGACTTCTTTACCGTGCATTTGTCTAAACCTCAAAACATATAATGCTAGTGTTAAAGTTTATTCAGAACAAGAATTAATTTTAGTTTATTTAGTTTATAGGCAGAATAGCCTACGCATAGGACTAAAATTTTGGCTGAAACTGTGGTCGAAGATTTTTCATTTAAGGGTTATATTAGCTATTAATCATTAATGGTTAGTTGCCAACTCATCTTGAACTTCTTACGTAGGCCTATCACTAGGTTGGAAGATACGCATAATAATAATTATTATGACCAACTTGCCGACTAAGTATGCGCGCATAGGCCTAGCTGTAGGTGAACTACATGTATATATAGGGTGCGCCAAAAAAAGACCCCCTATAGGTTTTTTGCCAATATCTTGACCAAAAGTAAGAATTTCCAAATGAAATTTCACAGGCTTATAGACAATTCATATTTACACATCATAGCCAGATTTCATCAAAATATTTCAAACACAACAAACGTTACACCACTTTTAGTGAGGTCACCCACCGTTTTTTGACGATTCAAAAACGCGACGCAACAAAAAGTAACAAAAAGCCAATCTAATTATTCTGGCTAATATCTTGGCCAAAAGTAAGAATATTGAAATGAAATTTTAGAGGATTAAAGACAATTCATATCTGCATATGATGGCCAGATTTCATCAACATATATTTAATAGAACAAAAGTTATACCATTTTTAGTAAGACCACCCACCATTTTTTGACGATTCAAAGACGAAGCGCAACAAAAAGTAGCAAAAACACGATTTTATGAAGTCTCATCTCAAGTAATTGTTATCAAATGGCCTTGATATTGCCAGATGATTATTATTATTACTATTTAAAAAGGAACAGGGTACCAGCGTAGCTGCACGTCCCTGAGAAGTCACTTAGCAAGATGACAATCAAATTGGTAAATAATGAATCTGTCAGATTAATCAACAGGTCCAACAAGAACTTTGCAAAGAGACTCAAAAGAAGTTTTGGCACTGGTGGTGGGCACATAGAACACAAGTTGTGAAGCACTACCAAGTTCATTTGACAACAGTTATTTGAGATGAGACTTAATAAAATCGTGTTTTTGTTACTTTGTGTTGTGTTTCGTTTTTTAATCGTCAAAAAACGGTGGGTGGCCTCACTAAAAGTGGTACAACTTTTGTCCTGTTTGAAATATTTTGATGAAATTTGACCACCATGTGTAGATATGAATTGTCTTTAAGCCTGAAAAATGTCATTTCGATATGCTTACTTTTGGCCAGGATATTGGCCAAAAAACCTAATTTTTGTTGCGCTTCGTTTTTGAATCGTCAAAAAACGGTGATGTAACTTTTGTTCCGTTTGAAATATTTTGATGAAATCTGGCCATAATGTGTAAATATGAATTGTCTAGAAGCCTGTAAAATTTCATTTGGAAATTCTTACTTTTGGTCAAAATATAGGCAAAAAACCTAGGAGGGGGTATTTTTTTGGCGCACCCTGTATATATGCCTATAGGCCAATAGCTAGTTAAATGCGCTGGTCCTTACTTAAGAAACAGCTTGTCCACTCTTTTCATTTACTATCTATTTTGTACTCATTTATAACACACATTTTATGCATGCATATTTATTCAAAATGTTTTGCAGTTCACTTAGTTTTTGATTATTTGTTTTATTAATGTTCTAATTGTATTTATCTTTGATTACATCTATCTTAAACCTCGAGGCTATAGCCTACTATCCTATGTTGTTCATTGTACGTTCGTCTCATGTTTCTGAAGACTCCATTAATCGGTAGGTCTACCTTTGAGCCATTTGAACCTTTGAACCATTTTGTCCATTATAATAGGATCTTTGTAATCTATCACAGATCGAGCCATCGCAATGCCTTATATTGCATTTGAGATGTCAGAACAGGTTTCAATATTGAATTTCATTTTTTTTAAACTTAAAAGGAAATGTGGAATTTCAAAGTACTGGACAGAATTATTTCGCAGGCAGCCAACTATAGACCTAATAGTCGTTGGCTGCTACGGCCTCGGTCTGACTGTAACAGTAGACCTATAGCCTAAGAGCAGACAATCAGTTAAGTTTTCGTCACAAATCCGACCAAAACGAAATGGTCAATCCCATGAGAATAACAACACTGAAACGGGTTTGCCATATTTTAACATCGTGCGCGAGCTGTGAAAAAGCAATCCAATACAGTTCCCTTATTGATGCCGATATTGCAATCTTGAATTTACATTGCAACCCATTGCTTTGGAAGCAATTGCTTATGATGCACTGCGTTTTCCATCAAGATTATTGACATTTGCAATTGTCGTCGGCTCTGCTCGACAGATAAAAATTATCTGTCTGCATTCAGTGCGTCGCTGATCAGAATGCAATTCGGTTAGGCTAATCTAATAAATAGATTGATGGAATATAATTTTCTATATATTAGCCTATGTATCTGTGTCCTACTTTAGATAGAAAAACAAATGATTGGCCTCACAGATAATAACTAGTGCGTCCAAATTACAACACTCGGTTAGAACAGACACAGAGAGAGACAGAGACAGAGAGAGACGGAGACAGACACAGCTAGAGACAGAGACAAAGACAGACAGACAGAAACAAAGAAACTTCCGACGATGATGCTCTGCTGCCTAAAGGTTACAGAGTTTAGTATCATACTGAAAATTAGTCATTCTGCATGAGATCAGGTTAATTGATTGGCTACTCGTGAATCCGTTGCTATTCACTGTTGCGTATGAGGAACAATCAGAATAAACCCACCAATGTGGATTGATCCTTCTAAAGATTTGTTTAGTCGTAGATAAAATGCTTTAGGCTTGAAAAGACGAACTGGGAATCGAGCATTGCCACAGCAACAAGAGCATCCACACGTTTTAACTTCCCATTGGTGTTCGTTCGCCTGAACCTTAAATCGGACAAGAGAGCATTCGCATCGAATTGCATTATTAGTTGTCGTTTGCATCTAGTCTCATCCGTCAGCCTCGTCTCTCGGGTCCTCAAATATGCATGAGAGGCCAAGTGTCTGCAGGCGACCGAGGGAGGTCGCACATGCCCCTGCCCGCCGCCGCCGCCGCCGCTGCCATCCACAGATGCCGCCCCTTGCCCAGCCAATATTTTTGCAGCGATGCTGAGCCTCTAATTACGAACGGAATTACTGTCGCCATTGTTTCGTTCAGGGATTGAGGATGATTGTTCCCTGAAACCTATTGATTTATCGTCCATCATTGTGTATACCGTTGTGTATACCGTTGTGCGATGTGTGAGCGTCCGGTACTTGGATGCTTAGAACGGGAGAACAGACCAATTACGCTAAGGGCACACGGGGGGGGGGAATATTGATCGCTTAATGGATAGAGCGATGGAAGAGAGAAGGAGGGAAAAGGAGAGAAAGGACAAGGAATGGATGAAAATGGAGAAATGTTGTCGGTGTTGAGGCAAGGAAAGACAAGGACACAGCACTTTTGGTCTTCCGGTTCTTGACATCATTTGACATGGTTAAAATTGCTTATTATTATCTGACACCTGAGGGATTTTAGATTATAGGCTACCTTGCATAAAAAATATAGTAGTAATAATCAGCGGCGCCCGCAGAATTTTTTTTCTACGCACAGAAATTTTTGATGGAGGGGCGAAGAGGGAAAATTTTCGTTTTTAGTCATCAACCTAGAATTTCCCAAAAAACATACCTTTTCTATCCGCCGAAAAAACTGATGACCTTTTTTAGTCATCGCGCTGTACGCACTTGCGTACGTGCGTACGTCTGCGGGTGCCGCTGGTAATAATAATAATAAAAATAATAATATTTTTTACCCGAGGTATCTATAATCCCTCAGGTTTCAGATATTAGCATCCATGTCAAGATCTGGATAATAATTATAGATCTAATAGAAATAATAATAATGATAGTAATAATAATAATGATAATAATACCACTTGCAGTAGTAGTAATAATAATAGGTCTAATAATGGCAATGATAATAATGACGACGACAATAGCAAAATAATAGTTTAATTTATTAAATTCAAACTGACAACTAGTGTGCAGTAAGATAATCTGATAAAGTAGCTACAGATGATAATAAGTACAAGTATAACAGAAGTCTAATTTCACTTATTACAGCCTGAGATGCGCCGATATTACATGTATGTCCTGACGCTCATTTGACAGCTGCCCAGGCTATCTATAGGGAGTTGAAGGCTGACTAAGCCACCCATGGGACTAGCGGATATCGAACCCGAGCCATCGTGATCTTCGTGCCTGACTGTTGCCATTTAATAAGCACTCAGATTAATTAGTATGGACGAACTAACGATGGACAGATGTAGGCTATGGACGAACATGTACAATTGTACATGTATGGTTGAATGGATGGCATGTCGCTTGCTCTTCTTCTTCTTCGTCGGCATTGCCTGTAGCGTCGTCATCATTTGCAACGGCAAGGCACACAGCTGCAACATCAGCATAATCATTATCATAATCATCATCATCATCATCATCATCATCATCGTCATCGTCGTCGTCATCATCATCATCGTCATCATCATCGTCGTCGTCATCATCGTCATCGTCATCATCGTCGTCGTCGTCGTCATCGTCCTAATTCTGTTTCGTGTTGAAAAGCATCGTTGCATCATCTGCCTGCTTTCCGATTTCCGGTTGCTGCACATGGTCGATGGCGATGGCCATCTGGCGACTACATTATTAAACAACGACGATGCCAACCGGAAACAGAAGAGACCAGAAGAGACCGTTGCGCCATCTACCTTACCTTCCTCTCCTCCTTCCCCTACCCCCCCCATCCATTCACCAATCCCACTGACCTCTGCGCTCAGCCATTAAACGCGACAACGAACAAAACGTACCGGGTGCGCTAAGATTTAGCATCATGACGATCAGTAACAGATTGTAAGAGCCTAGGCATTTCCTTTCAGCATGGCATGTAACTTTATTCTTAACTATTAGACCTATTTCACGAGATGTGAATGTTTTATTTTCACAATGCATCAACTGCCCTCTTCCCTTTTCCCTCTCATGCATCCCTCATGCATCTGCTGTTTTTGTTCCCTCCTCTTGTTCCCATCTCATCCCTTCTTTCTCCCAACTATTTCCCGTGGCTATTATTGATCTGTCTGGTGTTGCAGGGGACCTCGGACCAATCGAGCCAGCATCGACGGCGGTGGAGGCAGAGACGGGGGCAGAGGCGGGACCGGTCAACGCCGCATTGGCCCCCTCCTCGTCGTCGTCCCCCTCACTCCCGTCTGCTGCCGCCAGTGAGTCATCAATCAATTGGTCGGCTATGAATAAAGAAGATGAACATCGAACGACGATGACGACGACGATGACGACGACTACGACGGGGTCAGTATATAGATAGCATCGCATTCGTCATCGCATTAGTCTGCTGCACTTGTAATGCGACGAAAACACGGGAAACAAAGACACTTGTGGGACACTACGCCGCACCAACGACCAACCTCATCTGAAACAATAAACGCAAAAATTATACAGGGCTAGATCCGTATGAGCTGTTGCATTAGTCACCCGTTGGGAGTCATAAATCGAACTTTTAGAGAAATCACAGGTATCCGCCGACATGCTAATGCAAGAATCACAGGCGAATACAACATATTATTATTAAAGCGGAATCATAGTGAATATTAATCGCAAAACATACCCGGTATAAATAAATAGTGTGGAATGTCGACCGACGACCGATGCAATAACGCCGCTTGTGGATTGATTAACAGGAAATGACGTCCGCCGCACATTTTTAAGTAGAGATGCCTTTACATATACTACATTACATACATAGGCATACATACATAGGCCTACGTGAGCCTACTTACGTAAATACCTAGTGTACACGCATTATAATAGCGCAATTGTACGATTGCACGTGTATGCACACCTAAGTATATAGGCCTATGCCTACCTAAGTTCTTCTTCCATTGGTTACTTGGAAACACATACATGTAAAGACATACATGTACATACATCCACCTCAAGCCTCAAGTAGGGACTTTGGGCAAGTCCTTCATTCGCAATTGCTCAGCGTTTCGGCGTGAAACTCCGATGCAGTGTTCGCGCTGTAGTCTGGTGTACGCTTCTGAGTGTGTATCTTGAAGAGGCGCTATAACAAGTGCGCATGCACAGCATTGCACACATACTTACACCCATACACTTGCATGCGCATAAGTATTTCACACATGCATGCACACATGGACATGCAGTACATGTGTGACTCCATACACAATTATTATTATTATTATTATTATTATTATTATTATTATTATTATTATTATTATTATTATTATTATTATGATGTTGGTGTTGTTTAAATCAGAATGGAAGCGGATGACCAGAGATCGATGATTCCAGAGGAGGACGACGAGGACCACATCGTTGCCGAAGGGTGTGACCTTGACTGCGTCACCAAAGACCCTGACCTCATTTCAAGCCAGAAGCACTCCGTCTGGTTTCCAGACGTCACCACGAGAGATGAAGACGACGAGGTCCTTCGAGGACCGGAAGTGGTTGGAGAGGACCTCATGACCGGAAGCGAAGAGGATTCCGGATATTCTCAGGTGAGGTCAGAGGAAGAGAAGACGAAGGGAGGAGAACCGTTGAACATCGAGGGAGGAGGAGGAGAAGGATGGCAGAGCGGAGTAGACGCTGATCTGAGTAGACCAGACGTTGAGGGAAACGCAGGGAAGGTGGAAGAGGATGATGGAACAGGAGGATGTGATGATGATCAGCTGGAGGATCAGCCGATGTCCTCTTCATCGTCAGCAGTCGATGGAAATGTCAGCTGGAGATACTTCGGCGACGACCGGATCCACAACGAGGCGGAGGAGAGGGAGGGGGAGATCCGTGAACCGGAAGTGGCCACAGAAGACGATGACCTTAAGGAGGTCACCGAAGTGGAAGAATGCTCACCACGCGCAGAAAGCAACGAACAACCTAAACAGGACGAGGAGATTCTGGTGGACTTCGGAGAAGTGAAACTTATTGTAGACGTGCCTCCTTTGTCTTCGCAAGGTTTCCGAGATGAAGTGAGCAACGAAAGAGAAGAGGAGGAGATACGAGAAGAGATGGAAGGGAAGGGATATGGAACAACTGCAACTGTCAATGCAGAATCGTATGAAGAACAAAGTCTGGTGACCTCCGAGGTAACAACTGCTGGAGATGGAATGAGTGGAAGTCACTCGGCTAACCATATCAACCCAGAAAGTAGTCACGTGGTTGCGGATGACCCTGGAGTTCCTTCTGAGCCAACCACTCTCCAGGTCAGCGAGCTGGGGCTTGAGGAGGAGGAATTAGATGAGGAGGAGAAAGCGTTTGTCAAGGAGCAGGAGGCAAAGTACTGGGAAGAAAACGCCCGTTTGATGGCATCTTCAGCAGATGAGGAGAACAAGAACACGTTGATTGGTCACGAAGAAGAATTGACGGAGCCCCCCAGTTCCGATGCAAAGCAGGTGCAGAATGGAGCTGCTCAGTTGAAGATCTATCCATCGCAAGTGAGGAAGACGAACAACTTCCTGTCCGGAGAATCGCAGAGACAGGACATGGACGCCAGCAGAGCCTCCGAGGACGACATCCGGTCACCAGAGGGCGAGAATGAAAACGAGGAGGAAGAGAAGGACCTTCCGGAGCAGGGGTCCGTCAAGTCTCTGCTCGCTCAATGGAGACAAATGGAGCAGCAGAAGAAGCATCAGCAGCAGCAGACAGCAGATGCGAAGGATGACCATGAGCATCAGCATCAGCAGCAGAGACACCGGCGACCGATCACTTCCGGTTGGAGTCAGGCCACACCGGAAGACGACGACGAGATTCAGCCGACGAGATCTCGCGTTCGCGACGAGATTCTTCGCATGCGATCTCAGTCATGTGACCCGATGTCTGATCGGAAGAACAATCGTCTGTCGCCAAAC
Source organism: Lumbricus terrestris (assembly GCA_949752735.1). Taxonomy (NCBI): domain Eukaryota; kingdom Metazoa; phylum Annelida; class Clitellata; order Crassiclitellata; family Lumbricidae; genus Lumbricus; species Lumbricus terrestris. The sequence goes on from OX457040.1 coordinate 20,700,328, forward strand.
GACGACGATGTTCCGTCGGTTGGAAAGAGGGTTGGAAGGGGACGATCAAGAGTGGATGATGGAGAGGGAGAGGGAGAGGGGACGGAGGAATCGGCGGAACACTACAGGTCTCAGCCTTCGCTGACGAAGGCAATTCTGGCCAAGTTCGAAAACCTTGATCTACAAGCAGCTAGCACAGCTATCAAACCCAAGTCTAACAAGGTAATTAATTTTATTGTCATTATAATAACAATAGGCTATTATTCCTATCAGTATATATTAAACATCAATTTTAAAAATAGAACAAGGTGCGTTTGCTTGTGCCAGCATATGAATTAAATCAAAAATGTCTGATTCTTGGTGCCTTTAAATTGAAACTTTGTCGTGCTTAGCTAAGGCGGATATTTCTACCTTTGCCTTGCGTAATCTGCATCTGTGATCCATGTGGGTTACAGCATACAGAGGGGGTAATGAACCATCATTTAGGTGATGTCAATCTGGGTTAGAGTAACTCGCTTGTCTGTAAAAGCCGACGATTCTTTTTACCATGTCACGCATGTTGGCTTCGAAAATCTGACTTGCGTGCATTCGGTACTTCAATTAGAATTTTTACTTTAATCTATCTGCAAAATATTTGTTGAATCTGAATTTAATTGCGTCTTCTACCACTCGGATTGTAAATCATACTCACATAGAACATCAACTCATTTGGATGCTGAATATACTTCTTTTAGTGATGAAATTGGCAACATAAATTTCAATTTCAAATCAGATGATGTGATACGCTGCAACATCGCATCATATTCCAGCATATATGACGTGATGTCGACCAGTACACAACAACACAACAGCAGATTTTAGTAAAAGTAGATTTGTGTCACTTCAGTGTTAGGCTACTGATTGCACATCATCTATCCAATAGAGTGACGGTTACATGAATATTTTCATAAACGGTGACGAGTAGTAAACGTAATATATCTATCGATCTAACATTTAAATTAAACCGATTAAAACTGAGAGCATAGTGTTCTAAGTTACCATATCGCTGAACATATATAGAAGGAGACATAGCCTACCTGGGTTTCAGAACCATTATATATGGGTCTAAAGAAGACTCAGGATAATTGAAGATTTATTAATTGAATTATTAATTCTGCTTTCAATTTTTTGTTTAGAATTTCAAATGGCAAGTGAAGGAAACGACAAGATTCTGTCGTCCTGGGTTCGTGCCTCGATCTGGTCGCTAGACTTCATCCGCCGTAGGCCTACGTGTCCCTCTCTTCCCCTCAGCAATGGTTGCGGATGACGATCGACTAACGATCCAAAGACAATGTGTTCTCATCAACGTATTCTCAACATCGCTACTTCAGATGCTTTTAGCCTTTACTTGTTTTATTTACATTACTTTACATTACATTTAGAGATCAGTTTACTTTTTTACGACGTTTCTAATTACCTCGTAACTACATGTATATGTGTGTTGCCAAATTATATCAAACAACACTCTTAGGAACTGCTGACACTCCAAATGATAGCGTGCCTAGAGTACAGACTCGTGATTAATTGGCGGGTAAAATCATAAAAAAACAGATGCCGAGGTTTTCATCGATAGATTAGCATTTCTGTTAATCAGACAAAGTGTTAACAGTGATATAGCAGTGTTACTGTTCCTTATCACCAGACAATAAGTGATGCATGTTGGGCCTTCAGAAGGATGAAGGGGTACTTTCTGTGCGTTTATAGCCGTTGATTATTATTATTGTGTGAGTCATTAGACTTCTGTCTCAGTATGAGAGGTCTGCTCGTTTTGATAGACAAGAAATTGGTCGGATTAAAATCTCTTGGTGCTGTGTCGTATGTTGCTTTGACGCCTTCATTCAGTCAACAGATTGATTAGTGATCAGTTAAGATTAAGTATTCTCCCCAACCTCTCCCAACCCTCCCCCAAACACCACACCAACTCAGCTATCACAAGATTTAGATGAGTGAAGTGAAGCAAAGATTAAAATCATTCCGACCTCGTGAAAACTTCGGACATGCCATGTCACAAAAATTGCTATATAGGCTAAATGGGATATTAAACTTGACCAAAAATTGTCATGGAACCTAGCAAACATGGACGCCTGTACATAGAGAGGCAAGATGGGACCACAGTTCCATATAAAAAAATTGGCACATATTTTTAAATTACTACAGGCTATTTCTTGGTTTTTAGCGAATTCATTTGCACTAAAGTAGCCTACTATAATTGATACTAATAATGCACAAATTGAAGCACATAATTTTACAATTAGAAACCTCCAAATTTTACATTTAGAAACCTTCATGAAAAATTTCCGTATGTTCTTAATTTCCTGATTTACATTTTTAAACTTTTGCTGAAATATTTACCATGACCAATGTGATTTGCCTCTCCTGCAAAACTATATCTGCGGGCGACACACTTTATCTAGCGACTTTATCTAGCGACATAGGCAATCCTCCTGTCCAAGTATTCTTTGTTGTTTACAGGGCATTCATAGAGGCCTCTACAAAACAACAAGGCTATACTTAAATACTTACAAACTTACATACTTACATACTTACATACATACATACATACATACTTACTTACTAACTTAGCAATGTGATGATAGATCACAAGGGTGAATTTGTGCTTCAACTGAAAAGTTTCCTTATTATAGAGCAGCTCATAACAATGCAATTCTTATCCTGCATGGTCTCTCAAATTCTTCTCCTTTCAATCGGTCACGACCTAAACAAAGCCCCTTAGTCTACTTTTCTGCCTTTTCTCTGTCCCATTCTCTGTCCCATTCTCTGTCCCATTCTCTGTCCCATTCTCTGTCTCCTTCCCTGTTTCTGGCAACCGGATTTCTGACCATCATTTCATTTCTCTTGACAACCCCTTTGATGTGACGCAGCTCTCGTAAATAAGCTGACGTCGAACGCTTATAATAGTCTGAAGCTGCGCTTCATAATCAATTTGTACATTAGAGTTATGCATGTGAAGAGTTTCGTTTCTTTGAGAAAGTGACGAACCATCGATATAAGCACCCTATTATAACCACTCAGCGAGGAGGCCATCGTAGAGTGCAGTGTAATATATAGTCAGGCCGGTCGCTTAGCAAGAAAGGTTTGAAACGATTGGCACAAAACAAGGTTTGCCATGATGGGAGCCATCGGCAGAACGTGCCTTCCTCCTTCCATCTTTATATCATTTCTCATGGGATCCTGGTGGCTAATTAACTGGGTTTCAACGTTGCTACTGCCAACCAGTAGAAGGAGACCCAGGTCACCCTGCAGTGTCTTCTGTAATTATAGACTATGAAGTCTCTGAGTAAAGATCTTGGCGGGGCGCTATATAAATTTATGTGGTTGAAGCTACACCCATAAAGAGGAACTTGAGCCATCGTTCCGCATGCCATTACATGTTGGACGGTGAACTAAAGTCAGTGTTAGAGTTATGAGGTTTTACTGAGGTTTTACTGAAGTGCATTAATAGCTACAGAATCGTCTTGTTACTTATTTATTGGAACGTATGACGATTAATAGTTGTTACTAATAGCAGACAGAACATTCGGCAGCACACGGGCCTCTGTTGTAACCTTAATTAACTGGGTTTCAGTTGTCATTGTCTCAATGTTCTTCAAATGAACCACTAAGAACGACGATAACAACGACGACGACGATGACGTCGTCCTGATGCGTCATGAAATGTCAGAAATCGTGACGAAATCTCATCTTTCGTAGTGCACGTCACGGTCAGTGACGTCACGATCGTCAGCTACAGCAGCGTCATGAAGTTGGTTGTCATCTTCGCCGAACAGCAGGACCTCGACTTCTGCGTTAAAGACGACCTTCTGCGATCTCCTTGATTTGTCTCTGTGCTGGTTAATGATGGGTCGAAGTTCCAGAGGTTCCTCGTCCACGTGTTCCCATTCGAAGTCCACCATTCCGAGCGACGGAGACGAAGCGACTCGCGGGGGAGACATGTGCAGCAGCTTTCCCATCAGCACCGGACTGGAGATGGTCGGGAGTGCAGGATTCGGAACGAAGATGTAGGATTCGTTGAGATGCCTTCCAGGTTGATCACTAAGAGGAACGACGGACAGTGTAGTTGTCTTGTGTTCCATGGCATCGTAGTAATTCTCTTCTTGAATATCGGTTGGACCGTACGTCATCCTATCTCTTCGCCTGGGCTTTGGCCGATCGTATTGGGATTTGAAGGATTTCTGAATCGGTGTTACGACGACATTTCTTGCTCCAGTCCTCAACGAAAAGGTGTTTGGTGAAAGTGATTTCACAGACGATCTGTCGTTGACTACTGAAACTGTCCCGTGCTTTTCGGAAGTAATCACTGGCTTTTTATCGTGCTCACTAAGGGCAGACACTGCTACACGGGAATGTGTGGGTGACCTGCTATCAGCTAACTTATACGTTGGCTCAAGGGCTTTAGTAACCTCCTGCTTAGAGGTCCTTGGTGTAGCAGGTCTGCTGTGTCTATCTAACTGCTTTTCGTGTGTTAAAAACTGTTTCTCAGTCTGCCTTCCGTCTGGTGTTTCTGGGCGATTGTGTGTGGCTTGGTGGCTTGATGGAGGAAATTGTCTAAATTCTGGTCGACTGTTTACCACCGAGGGAGATGGATAGGAAGATCTGCTCGACTGGTTTGTTGGCGATGGTTTCAGCTCTGCTTTTCCACTTTTGAAATCATATTCATCATCACTGAATCGATTGCTATTTATACCATTGTCTGCTAACAACCGACTCGTCGGGTGACTATTTCTGCCGCCATGTCTGGCCATCTCAGCAGAGTTCTGTGGCACTGTTCGCAACAAATGTCTAGTCTCTGCTTGTTTCTGATGCACTTGGATCGCTTTGTCTGGCGGCAGCTGAGATTCGGACGATTTGAAAGCAGATCTGTTTCTCTCTACAGATGACTTGCTAATGACCTTTCTGTTCGGACCGGTATTGATCGAAGTCTGATCTTTTGCTGTTGTGTAAGACTTGTCAGTCTCGACTAGTGTAGGTGAAAAGGTGACACCTCTAGGAGTCAACTGCTGGTGATTCAGAGCTTTGGCTGGCACTTCGGATTCGTCAACAGTGGAATGGAATCGACTCGAGGTTGTTTTTCGTCTAACTTCAACTGGGCTTTTGCTAAGTTTTAGAGTCACCTTTACCACATTTTTATCAGTTGCATTAGCATAGCTATTAGGTGGGGCTCTGTAAAGAAGACGTTCACTGACCGGTTTAATGAGCGGAATGTTCTCTGCTTCAGGAGTCGTCTGGCTAAGAGCACTGGAGGAAGAAGGAGAAGGGTCTTCATGTTCGTTTTCTTTTGTCCTCTCCGTTTCAGGCTGAACTGATCGAGTTTGTGCGACTGAGACTTCAGGGAAAATGGATTCTGACTTCAGCTTCTGCTGCAAGGTTTCCGAACCGTGAGGGTACTTCGGCTTAGATTCAGTCGGATCATCTGGAATGTGATCGAAGAACTTAGGTGGAAAACGTGAGTCTGGATGTTTGACCTTGCGCTTGTCCTTGGAAATAGTTTTAGGTAGGACAGTTGCAGTCAACGCTTGGCCATCTCTTGTACGCATCATCCTTGAATCCTCATCGCGGGCTGCATCTTTCGGACTCGCCTTCTTTGTCTGAGACTCTTTCGTGCCAGATGGCGAAGGAGTCGCATTAGTAACTTCCGAGGGTTCTTTTAGTTGACTAGATTTATCGGATAGAACTTTATGTTTGGAATCTGAAAAGTGACTTTTATTTGACGAACCTGCCTGCGTAAAACCAGAGCGCTGACTTTGTCTAACTTCACTGGAAGAGACTGGTTTAGAATTTGAACTGGGTCTTGCAAGAGCATTGGTAGATGGAGCTGGTAGCTTGGAATCGGACAGGCGCTCATTTTGACCTGCACTGGATAATGCTGGTTCTTTAGAACTTGAAACGCGTGATTGGCTGACATCATTGAGCGAAACCTGTTGTTTGGAGTCGAAAGGAAGTCTGCTAGTACTATCGCTGGGTAAGACTGGTTGCCTCGAATCAGCAATTCTACCAACATCCCTTAGTGAAACTGGTTGTTTTGAATCAGAAATGTGACTGTTGCCAACGTGATTGGATGCAACAGGTTGCTTTAAAACAGGTTGCAGACGACTCTTACCAGCATCACTTGATGGAATGACTTGTTTTGAATGCTGATTTTCTACGGTGTCACTGGAGAAAACGGGTTTCTTAGAGTCAGAAAGGCTGGATGGAAGTTGTTGTTTTGGACCTGAAAGAAGTCTTTGACTAGCATCAATAGTTGCAGATGGTTCCTTAGAAGGTGCTATGTCTTTGTGACTAGCATCAATGGTTGCAGGTGGTTCCTTAGAAGGTGCGAGGTCTCTTTGGCTGACGTCATTCGGTGAATGTTGTCGCTTGGAACCTGAGGGATGTCTTTCATTGACGTCATCGGATGGGACAGGTTGTTTGAAATCTGAAAGGCGTCCTTGACTGGCATCGCTAAACGAAACTGCTTCCTTAGAATCCGAATGACGTCTTCGACCAATAGCATTAGACGAAACTTGATCCTTTGAAGAACCCGATTGGGGTCGTTGAGTTGCATCGCTGTGTGAAGCTGGTTCTTTAGGCTCTGAAAGGCGTTTCTGACTAACGACAGAGGTTGACATTGGGTGTATGGATCCATCAGCAACGTCTCTGGGTGAAACAGGTTCTTTAGAATCTGCAGAAGGTCTCTGACTAGTAGAACCAATGTGTGAAACTTTCTTTTCCGATTCTGCATTGGTCTTTGGACCAATGCCTTTCGTCGCATCATCAGCATCTCTTTTAGTCTGAGGTTTAGACGGACGGTGCATCAGAGTTTCAGCTGTATATGGATCTGCATGGCCACCGTCAGCGGATTCTACCGTGTTTTCTGTCGACTGTTGAGGAGCAGGAGCAGGAGCAAGAGGGGCAGGAGCAGGAGGAGGAAGAGGCGTGCTTTGTGGCCTAGGCTTCGTAACATTCGTTTGCTGAGAACGTGGCAATTGAATCGGAGGTACTTGGTCGTCTGTTTTTGTTATTATTACGTTTGTCTTCTCCTTTGTTTCTTGTTGAGCTTTATCAGCAGCTCTGACTGGCGGCTGCGGTTTCTTTGTGCTTGAAGCATCGACTGAATTCAAATGATCAGAAGCAGAAGTTGATCCTCGTTCGGTCGACGCAGTTGAGGATTGTTGCGATGTGGTCATCTTCAGATCTTTAACTTTGGACTTTAACAAATCAAAGACCGGAGGAAACGAAGGCTTACGGCTCTCGTTGATTGGATCTTGCAATACCGATGTTGCACCTGTTCCGACTTCAACTACTGGTCCCTTACTTGCCTCGAGACGGCGACCTTTGTCCGGTTCATCTATCGCAGCTGATGTATGCGTCGGTGCTTGACTTTCGCCCAGTTTATTTGTGTCTGGTCTGCTGCTGCCGCCGCTGCCTCCGTTTTCCTCTTCTTTTCTTGACCACCTCGTTGGTTCTGGTAGCGGGGATGAGTACTTCAGAGTTTCAGGCACCTCTGGAGCATCCATGAGCACGGAGTCTTCCGATGGAAACATCAGGAAGTCCTCAAGCGCTGCCGCCAGCTCCTTACCTTGTCTCAGAATCGTGTACATATCCGTCGTCTCGCGGAATCGGTAACTCTGCGAGAATGTCTGCAGAGACGACAGCAAGTCCTCCGTTGGATTGACCGTCTGATCGGCGTTCTTCACGTTCTCCAGGTTCGCCTTGTTGAATTGGATCTGATTCTGGTTATCTCTGGTGCTCGCGCCGGGGCTGATGGAGGAGGGAGGAGGAGGGGGAGCCGTTGACACTTGGGGGACGGTGAACGACACGAGCTTCTGTTCGGCGATCACTTTTTGGACGTCCAGTGCAGCTGTTGGAATGAATCAGAACGACGACAGAATTGCATTATTATTGGATCGGTCATGCATGATTAGATATAATGAAACTAAACACATTTTGCAAATTGCACCGCATGCAAAGCGATGCTTGTATCGTAAACAAAGTCCATAACTATTGCAGAATATTAGACTATAGTATTACTATAGCTTTTCGAAAGAGCTGCCGACTTAGATGATAGAATAAATGGTGCACGGTCAAAAGCGCGCAAGACAAAAGCGCGCAGACAAATGCGCGCAGACAAATGCGCGCAGCGACATATGCGCGCAAGACAAAAGCGCGAACCGACAAATGCGCGCAACAGGCACAATGAAATCGAAATTTCGAGTATTAGAATGACCATTTAATATAACCACAACATCGTCAGAGACGGTTGTTAAAAGTAGATGAACAAGAGCATGTGGCGTAAGGTTCGAGACTTGCCGCAGCCTATCGATCGTGACGACGAAAATATACGCCTTCACGCTGGATGAAGGTTCTCTATAGGTGAAATGGAAGCTGGATGAAGGTTCGCTATAGGTGAAATGGAAGCCGGATGAAGGTTCGCTATAGGTGAAATCGAAGCTGGATAAAGGTTCGCTATAGGTGAAATGGAAGCTGGATGAAGGTTAGAGAAATGGAAGCTGGAAGAAGGTTCTCTATAGATGAAATAGAAGCTGGATGAAGGTTCTCTATAGGTGAAATGAAAATTGAATGAGGCTCGAAATTTCGATTTCATTGTTCTTGTTGCGCGCATTGGTCGATTAGCGCTTTTGTCTTGCGCGCATATGTCACTGCGCGCATTTGTCTGCGCGCATTTGTCTGCGCGCTTTTGTCCTGCGCGCTTTTGTCGGCGTGCCAGAATAAATAATTACGTGGAATGCAATAATAGGGCTAATAGTGCAGTTCTTAATGAGTCTTGTACTTCAGACTATACAAACTATATTAGACTGTAGGCAAATAGCTTAAAGACATTGAAGAGAATTATAATGTAATGGAATGTCATCGGATACCGATATGTATGCATTATGTTTTCAGTAATGACTAAATCGCGTCCGATTCCCAGATTAGAACTGTCATGGTACGCTGGATAGCATATAATATTATTATAACGGATTAAAAGCTGAGGACGCATAAGCTGGGACGGTGTGCTATGTCTTTGGCGAATAATAAATTATAGAATTTTAAATAAATCGCGGGCTTATTATAGGCCTACTTATACTGTTACTAGTCTGTTAGACATTATCAGTGCTATAATGTAACTTACGTCTTCGAGTTTCGGAGAGGTCACTGGCTTTACGCTTTTTCTCAAAGTCTGCGGCGGCAGCCATGGCAGCTCGATCTGTGCCAGGGTCGAAGATGGTGGTTCGCCGACGATTCGTCTGCTTAAATGAATCGGGGATGATAGGAATCTCGTGGGTGATTATGTCGAATTGCTCGGTTGCCATATCTTCGTAGTTCCTTTTTCTGGCTAAACATTGAAGAAACATAATTATTTATAAATCGTTAAGGTAAGTCAATTTGTCGAAACAAAATTGAGGTGCATGGTTCGGTCAAGACTGGAATAGTTACTGTTAGGAAGGCTTTGTTGTGGTGAAACATGCCTCGCAGAAATCTAATCTCTCATCATCTTCTTGACAATTAAAAGCTTGGTACCTAACTTCATTGAATTTTAATAATACAAATTCCTGGAAGTACAGAGCAGTGTGGGCTCGGTGAGGAATATACATGTAGGCTATAAATCGTTATTATTATTGCTGTTGTTATTATTAAAATTATTGTTACATTTATTTGTAGCTTGTGCAAGGTCATCCAGAAACGCGAGTCAGAGAATAATTATGGATGACTTAAAGTCTGTTTGACATCAAGTTTTTTCATGCCTTCAAGCACAGAGTTGCAAGGCATAATCGAGGCGAGCCGTGAGAGCAGACAAGAGGCAATGGTCTGTGACGTACATGTATATCATCATTGTTAAGAGCAGGCCCTAGTGACATACATGTAGGCTATTGCTTTGCGTACACGATCCATAGATCCAAGACTCGGTAGGATTAATACAGCAATCAGTCCATCCTACCTCAGCCTCTCAGCATGCGAAGACAGCATACGAAGAATTTACCGCCGCAAATAGCAAAAGAGTTAATGTTGTTATTATAGCGTATTCGGAATTTCTGGGTAACCTATATTTTGCACCACGTGAGGATTGTTTGTCGCACCTGCTTTTACCAGATTCGCCAGATTCGCTCGATACGTCGCTCGCTTACAACTAAAGCTACCACAACTCTGATGCACGCATTCATGTGTACGAGAGTTGACTATGGCAGTGCTATTTATGCGGGCTTAACCCTTTCACGCATTAATAAGCTAATCTGTCCTTAATGCTGCGGCTCGCCTGATTGGCGGCATAACAAAGTTTGGGCATATAATTATCAAGTTTTATACGGGAGAACTGCACTGGCTACCTATGCAAAAACGTATTGAGTTTAAGATTTTAATGTTCATGCGTAATTGTCTAGCTCAGGGGTTTTCAAACTGTGGTCCGCGGACCCCTGGGGGTCCGCGGACCCCTGGGGGTCCGCCGCTTGTTGCCAAGGGGTCCGCAGAGCAGGTCCAAAAAACAATAAAAAATAGTACAGTTGCAAGGTTTTCATTGTCATCCTAAATTATTTTTAAAAACTGAGCTACAAAAACATCTGAGCTACGGTATCTATGGTTATCACTCACTGATGCCTAGTAACATCAGTTCCTTCTGGTGCTATTTTAGGGCACGTTAATGTAATTGTGACGTACCAACAGAGATGCCATTGCTGCTAGAAGGAATTGCTGCTATATTTCTTAAAATATAATATTACTCTTTTCAACGTTCTTCTTAACCATGGATAAATTTCTAAAGAGAAAAAGTGATTAGAAATCAGAAGATTTTGACGACAATGACAATAAGAAAAAGAAAAAATTTCGCAAGTAGGCCTATGATCCACACTTTCCAGAGTATATTTTATTATAGTTTCATTGCAGTCGGAACAAATGCTGTTCGACCTCTTTGTGTTATTGGGTGCAAACTTTGTCTAATCATGATTCACGAGTCAGCGAAACCCGCAAAATTAAAGCGCCATTTAACGACAATGCATGCAGATGTTGCCGATAAGCCAACGGAATATCTCGAGCGACAAAAAGAGATGTAGGCTACTTAGAGACGTAAAGCAGAAGGCAGGATAACAGCTTTCGCCCAGTAGCGGAGCCAGGATTTAGGTTGGGGGGCTGAATTCTCGCGGAGAAAAATTTCCATTTTCGTCGGCCAAAATTTCTGACGACCTTTTTTTAGTCATCCGGTCTTTTTGCGAGCTTATCCTCAAATTTTTTCCCCATTTTTACGTGTAAAAAATAACCGAATACCCATTTTTAGGAAGCTTAGCCCCTGGATTGCCTTTTATATGGGGAGCTTAGCCCCCTAGCGCCGCCACTGCTTTCGCCATGTGCAGTAAATGAGAAAGATCTACGTGCATCGTATTTAGTAGCATTGCGAATGGCACGAACGAGAAAGCCTCACACAATTGCGATTGGCCAAATATATTGTATAGGCCCATAGGGGTCCGCCATCTAACCACGACATGCTACGGGGGTCCCCAGCTTGAAAAAGTTTGAAAACCCCTGGTCTAGCTGGCCAAGCTCCGATTTATCTTAGGGAGCTTTGTGTGCCTGTGCTATCCATTCCAGGCCGTAGATTTCTTCGCTCTGCTACGCATGGTGACCTGATTGTCCCTATTGACTCGAACTTCTACAGTGTTGCATAAAAGCTTTGCTATGGTTGGTCTTTCTTTCTGGAATAAGTTACACAATATTCTCCATAATGAACTTCTTTGTCTTTCTGTGCACCTTTTCCGCAAGCGTTTGAAAACCATTCTCTTTGATTGTGGCTGGCGTCAGGTCGGGAGCGCCTCTGAGGAGTTTCTCTTGAAGTGGCGCTACATACATGCAAGATTACGATTACATAATTATACATATATAATTATATAACTATAATAGGCAAATATATAAAATTATATCTATGCGTCAGTCATCTGATCAAGCTACAAGTGATTTTGTTCATTCCCACTGACCTTTCTTTTCAATTTTCTTCACCTTGTCTCCTAGAAGCGCCGGGTCCGAGCGGGATTCTGGGATTGGCTTGACGTCACCAGTATTAGTCAGTAGGTGCTCAAGAGACTTGACTGGCTCCGTTCCTTTGAGAACCTCATGCGCTGAGTTGACGACGCCTGGTCTTTGGTCGTCCATTACCTGAACGGGAAGCATTCGAGCTTCCGTCTGCAGGTCAGACGGACCTCTGGGCTTCACCACACTTTCCATTGGCCCCGCTTGTCCTTCCGGACTAACCACCCGGTGTGCAGAATCTGTAACGTCCAAGGAAGAACCTTCAAGTGATAATTGTTCTACGGAAGAACCTTCAAGTGATAATTGTTCTACGGAAAGCCTTTCAAGTTGTTCTACGGAAGACCTTTCAAGATGCTCGACGGAAGGTCTTTCAAGTTGTTCTACAGAAGACCTTTCAAGTTTTTCTACAGAAGACCTTTCAAGTTGTTCTACAGAAGACCTTTCAAGTTTTTCTACAGAAGACCTTTCAAGTTGTTCTACAGAAGACCTTTCAAGTTGTTCTACGGAAGGTCTTTCAAGTTGCTCTACAGAATACCTTTCAAGTTGTTCTACGGAAGGTCTTTCAAGTTGCTCTACGGAAGACCTTTCAAGTTGCTCCACGGAAGACCTTTCAAGTTGTTCTACAGAAGACCTTTCAAGTTGCTCTATGGAAGATCTTTCAAGATGCTCTACAGAAGACCTTTCAACATGCTCTACGGAATACCTTTCGAGTTGTTCTACAGAAGACCTTTCAAGTTGCTCTACGGAGGACTTTTCAAATGGTAAATTTTCTACGGAAGAGCTATCGAATGGTAACTGTTTTAGATGAGGCCTTTCAAGCTGTGATTGTTCCATAGAAGATTCTTCAAAAGGCGACTGTTCGAAGGAAGAACTTTCAAGTGGGAACTCTTCCACTGAAGAACTTTCTGGAGGAAACCCTTCTACGGAAGAACTTTCTAGTGGAAACCCTTCCACGGAAGAACTTTCTAGTGGAAACCCTTCCACGGAAGAACTTTCTAGTGGAAACCCTTCCACGGAAGAACTTTCTAGTGGAAACCCTTCCACGGAAGAACTTTCTAGTGGAAACCGTTCCACGGAAAAACTTTCTAGTGGAAACCCTTCCACGGAAGAACTTTCTAGCGGAAACCCTTCCACGGAAGAACTTTCTAGTGGAAACCCTTCCACGGAAGAACTTTCTAGTGGAAACCCTTCCACGGAAGAACTTTCTAGTGGAAACCCTTCCACAGAAGAACTTTCAGCTGGTGACTGTTTTACGGAGGGATGGCTTTCGACCGGCAATTCTTCTACGGAAGAACTTTCAACCAGTGACTCTCCTGCGGAAGAACTTTCAATCGGTAAACGTGGTGGATAGGAAGCAGACTTTCCAAGTGGTAACTGTTGTGGGAAAGGCATGTCGACCGATGAATGCTGCATGAGAGGTGTCTGTACGTAGGATGATTGTTTTGCTGTTCTCCTTCGTTCAAACTCGCTCTCCGGCGGCTTCCAGTCGGAGTCCTCATAGGCGCCAGATGCACCATTAAAATTACTCATGTCTGATCTGCAACTGTCACTTTCTAATCCCCACATCTGGCAACAGTCATCCGTCGATACTTCTGCTGCACATTCAAACCTCTCTTTCGGAAGGTATGCAGCAATATCTCTCGTATGATATTGACTTGATGAGCATCTTGGAACGTCTCCTATCAACTTGCCATGTCGTAGCCTTTGCTCTGTGCAATTACACTGTACTTCGTTTATATCCGCTTCGCATTGCAGTCCATGCCCCGTGTATTCTTTTCCGAGGAATCTGTCCATCCTGTTGTCGAAGTCGGATAAATAATCGCAATATCTTGCATCAAACGAGGCATTCTCCGAAAAGTCGTTTCTACATCCGTGCAATTCAATGAAGTTCGGACACTTCTCGAAGTCGTCGTCATCACTAGTCGGCGCACACCGTAGAGTCACGTGCTTCTCTGCTGTGAAAACCTTTTCCTCTTTCTTTCCATCTCCATCTTCATCCGCACGAAACAGCTTCTCCTCGTCGTTGTCCATCCTGCCTCGAATTGGTTTCGTGAACGACCGACCAAAGACAGGTTCAAGGTCAAGTCCCTCATCGTACACTCGAGACGAATCACCGAACACGTGATCGTCTTCGTTCAAACCTTCGCTGAATATCGATTTCAGACTTGTTTGCGTAGGAACAGACCTCACCGAAGAGTCGGAAAAAGCATCTTCGTGGTCTTCATCGTAGAACGAAGGTGACGACTGAAAACGTCTAGCCGACGACATCCGCTCAACCGTCCGTCTTCGTTTCTCAACTAAAACACAATCCCGCCTGCTGCCGCTGCTGTCGACCAATCCCCTGTCGGCCAATCCTCCACGCTGTCGTCTCATCGTCGTCGTCGTCACAGGTCTCGTGTTTGCAAACTGAACTTCTCTGTCCGATGAGAATGTTACGCTATTGCAAACCCAAGTCTCGCAAAACGTGCCGCCATTATAATACATATCACTCAAATTACTTTCAACAGCTCTCTTTTCACAGGTCCAGAGCTTTCTTCTTTTTCTTCGAATACGATCATCATCATCATCATATTCATATCCTGCTCTCGCCTCATTTTCGTCCTCATCGTCATACTCTTCCTCCTCCTCCTCCTCCAAGTCGTCGTGTAGATACTTCCAAGATGAACATTGAGAAAGCGGCTGAAATTTTATAAATAACAATTACTATTATTATAAATTATTATGCAAACTGATTGACATTTAACCAAACCATAAGTTCAGAAAGGTTAGCCATTTTACTGTCAATTTCCAACTCGATTAATCAATTAAAATTATTTATTGTGCAATCAAATCAAATAGTATCTGCCTCAGTCCTTTCATCTCGGATCCATTTCTCCTACTTTGGATCCCTATCCCGCAGCGGATTATATACCGGATGACTGCTTTGTTGTTGCGATGCCTCCTAGGTGCTGCTTCTGTATATTATTTGCAAGAGCTCTGTGACTCAAAGGGTAGCCTACAGAGGTGTCATGCTCTACGTTCCTCCGCTCGGCGAACTCATTTCCCGAGCACGAGCTCTTAGACTGGACCACGCTTTATCTCTTATTGGTCCCATGGCATGGAATGGGATTCCACTTTCTATATGTCATATTATGCCTATATATTTTTGCCCAAATGCATTTTTCGCGGCCTTAAAATCGTCCTTATCAGACGACGTTGGGTCGGTAGCGCTCCTCTTGAGTAGTAACATTGTAAAGACGCTATGTAAATCTTCATAATGATAGAATATATGTAAATCTGCATAATGATAGAATATATATATATATGTAAATCTGCAAAATGATAGAATATATAAATATGTAAATCTCCATAATGATAGAATATATATATATATGTATATTTGGCAAAAGAGATTCTAATGCCTGAGAAGGAGATTATTCTTCATTCACAGTGCGGATTGTGCACCTGAAGTTTATAATTTCGTTAATTATTGATTCGCGAGAGCGGATTACTAGTCTTATACTTGGACCAAAAATTACCACTTCGTCGTTTTTGTGGCTCAAGGGATTCTTGGTATAGGTCTACCAGCGTGCATCCTACTCAATAGACTTTGTTGCTTTCTAAGCTTAGAGTTCGGTAATTAACTTACCGCAATTTCTTCCATGACTCTTTCCGTTTCCCTAGTGACTGTGCTTCCCTCAAGGTAAATGACGTCAAGCAACGTGGCGTTCGAGTCATTATTCAATCCACCTTTTGATTCGCTGCGTTGATTGATATCTGCGTCTGGTGGCAATTCGGAGATGCACGAATGGAAGGAGGAGGTCGCGCTGGTTCTAGAATCACCAAGTTCCAGACCTTCAACATCCGCTTCAACGATGCTCAGCTCCATGTCACGTGGCGTCTGGCCTGTGGATGGGGAGGGGCCGTCTGCTTCGTCTTCTTCTGCTGCTGGAGATTGTAAGGGTACTTCGGAAGTAGTTGACTGAGAGGGAGATTGGAAATCTTGCATTGGCGATCCATCGTCATAACACTCCTCCTGCTCTGGCGCTGACTGTTCTCGCCAGGTGTACAATAGTTCGTCTGTACAAGGGTTCCCTGTATCGTTGATGGACATGAAGGACGCAGGTTGTACCTGGCTGGACGACCTCTGCGACGAACGTCCGTCTTCTACGTTGGGATCAGTGGACTCAATGTTGAATCGAAGTGTCTGGGTAAAGGTTTGAGCAGCAGTCATTCCGTCAGGTGTGAGTGGTAGTAGGTCCTCGATTGCGGGTATATTAAGTATGATGATGTCAGATGTCAGTGATAGTGTCTGGGTATCGGGTGCATCAACGCATTCATCATCTTCTATTGACATTGTCTGGGAGAGGGGTGCAACGTTACCACCATCGGCTTCGATCGATGCAGCTTGAAGTTGCTGCTGCTGCTGCTGTTGCTGCTGCTGCTGCTGCTGATCACTTGAACGTCTTGTTCCATCTGACTTGACCGACGATGATGACGCGCTTCGCTCTGCTGCCACTTCGGTGCATACCAACGGGAACGAGAGATCATCGCATGAGGGAGATT
Organism: Lumbricus terrestris; assembly: GCA_949752735.1. Lineage (NCBI taxonomy): Eukaryota > Metazoa > Annelida > Clitellata > Crassiclitellata > Lumbricidae > Lumbricus > Lumbricus terrestris. The sequence continues at coordinate 20,716,900 of OX457040.1, forward strand.
CAACATCGCAGGGATCTGAAATGTGTTGAGGTACATTGTACATTCGCAGGTTCACCGATCTTCCAAGCGAAGACGGATGTTGTGGCGCTGATTCAACACGAGCAACGAAAGATGGTTTCGGTACAGAGACGTGACATGGAAGTGACGAAGACTCCCACTGCTTCCTTCTGTATTGCTTAGTCTTCACCTTAGCGCCACCCGTGTCTGCAGTGTAGAAATCACAGTTCATTGACGGTTGCATGTTGTCTTCTATGCAAACACCACAGACATCCGACGAAGACATTCTATGAGTTGCTACGAATGCATGAACGGATTCCGTTTCTTCACCAGTCGAACATGAATCGTCTTTTAGTCCAGAAACTTTTGATCGCTTTACTTCTTCCTTCAACCTATCACAGTGGCTATTGTTTGATGTTTTGCGCTCTGCTTCTTCATCAATTGGATCCTTGTTGGTCGATTTGCTGCTAATTGAAGACGATTTCTTTCTAATTGGCGATTGTGTGTCGTCGTTTACCTGGCTTTCCGATGAAACCGTCTTTTCCTTTGAACGCCTACCATTTAGATTCCTCAGAAGAGCAGCTTTAGCAGACGGCTGACTGTCTTGAGACGAAGATCGAACTCGGTTTCCCTGCGATGATGATGATGATGATGATGATGATGATTCGCCGTTTTGAGAACTTGCGATGCAATTCTGTTGTTCATCAGATGACACGTTCTGCTCTTCGCGTTCAGGTCTGCTTTCAACGCTTTCAGAGATTTCCATTTCATCATTTTCCGATGTAGATCTACCCAAACTTGCTAATGTTGATGATTTGTCTTTATCATTGCTTGGGAGCAAGCTTTTGGATTTTTCTTCCAATTGTTGAAGTTCATGGTCCGAGTGCTCTTGTTCATCATTTGACGCTGGTTCTTGCTGTTTATTTGACGTTGGTTCTGTGCTTGGTTGTTCGTTCCAATTTTCTTCTGGGACCATATTAGTGTGTCTGTTGAAACTTTCTCGGCTGATGCGTGTCTTAGTTTCGCGACCTTCATTGCTTTCCGATTTGCTTGAACTTTCGAGTTTTCCGGAAGGTTCCGAACTTATGGATCCACTTTTCTTCTCTTTCTTCTTTAGATCTGCAATAATTTTAGATTTGTTCAAACTCTCCCGTCTTCCAGAATCTTCCGAAATTATAGACACGCCGACAGTTTTCTTTCCTTGCTTTGCTCCACCTTCCACATTTCCAGAATTTCTTATACTCTCTATTCTTTTGGATGGCTTCGGAGTTACAGATCCAGTTTTCTTTTCCTTCTTTCCGTGATCTTCAATACTTTCGGATTTGCTTAAACTGTCTCGTCTTTTGGAATGCTCTCCACTCGGCTTTCTCGGCGCCGTTCTCTTTTCACTTTTTTCTGCGTCTTCAACTTTTTGCTTAATTTTTTCAGACTCTTTAGACTTCACAGGTTTCTCTTCTTGTTTTGTTTTTGAATGCCCATCCTCGTTGTTTAGATTCGCATTAACACTTTGACGTTTTTCCAAACCGTGTCCACTTAACGAGAAACGTCGACCTACAACTGAATCTTTGCGTTCTCTATTTCTGATTTCTGTGCTTTTTCCTGTTCTTCTCAAACTTTGCTGCTGGCCAGAAGGTTCTTGATCTTTCTTGGTCAGGTTTTGATGTGATAACTGATTCGGCCGATCACTCTTTGCCAACTCCCGATTTGGTCGTCTCAGTATCAGGTCTCGTTGGTTACTGCGTTCGGTTTGCTGAGGTACTTCTTTATCTTTTGTCATAGCTGAACTTCCCTGCTTCTTCTTCGGTAGTAATTGATCTTTAAATGGTTTTCCGATAACTTGTTTTCGTTTGACAGCGTCCGATCTCTGCAAACTTCGACGCCTTATGTTTGGTTCTTCACGATCGTTTTGCGACGTTCTTTGAGTTTCGTTGGTTTGACGATCTTCCGTTGTTTCTGATCTATTTTTAGTCGTCTGACTTTCTTTCTGCGTTTCCTTCTTCATCTTCGGTGACTGCATGTGGATCTTAAGTCGCACTTTATTCGCTTCCTCTGTATTTTCTAAGCTGTTCTTCTTTTCTGTGGTCAGTTTTTTCTTCGTCGCATCCGTCGTTTGCTTTTGTTGCTCATCCGATGAACGACCTCCTCTCTTCTTTTTACCCATACTTTTAAGATGCTTATCTAAATAATTATGACTCATGGGTCATGAATTTTTATTCTTTCGTCCTTTACGTTTTCTTGAACTGTTTGATCATCTGATAAGAAGGTTTCAGTTTTCGTGAAGTGCGATTTTGTTGTTCATACGCAGATTATTTGGTTGACTTGGTCGAGCAGTCAAGTCGTCAAACTCAGCTTTGTTCCCAGTCTGACCAATCGATCGCGATTCACTCATCTTGTGTATTGCCATTGAAACTACAGACAAAACCATTTGTTAGGTGAGCGAGTAAGTATGCTAGTAAATGACCTTAATTTGCATTTGACAAGCTTACATACATTATTTGTAAATATGATAAGATATAATGCGTCAAGTGCTGCATTCTGATTGGCTGCCTGTGGCTCAACGGATCTAATAATAATTATTATCGATGGATGATCTGGTTTCCCGCCGCATCCTTGGTTGCGCTCCGTCTTAGGCTACCTACCGCCCATTGTCCGACGCTGATGGGCATATCTTTGGACGAAACTAGCTCTAACCAACCTTCACGACGCCTAACCTGAACCTAACCGACACTCACGGTTCCCGATACTGCAATTATGCCTTGGCTGACTGACTCACTGACTCACTGACGGCGTAACTGAAATATCGGGGACCGAATGACGACACTACCCCTTAACCTAATCCTAACCGACCCTCACGACGCCTAATCTGACCTAACCGACCCTCACAGCGCCTAACCTGACCCTAACCGACACGTCGGTCTCCGATACTATAGTTATGACCAAAAGATCTGTAAATAGAGTGATGCTTACTAGAGGACGATCAGTAAACAGATATTCTGACCATATTGGAGCTATATTCGTCCAGAACTAAGATGACTAACGACACAACTGGTCAGCAGATCTTGAAGAGAGAGACCATGGAGGTCTAAGGGGTCGGGAGAATTCTCTCTCTCGTCCTTTGACCTTGCAGAGTCAACGCTCAGCCCCTTGTAAACATAAACAAAGACTCTGCATCGTTGAGTGTGGCGTCATTGCTACGTCACAAACACTACATATATTTTTATGACGTCATTAGAAAACGATATTAATCTAAGGCCAATTTAGTAAGAAATTCTGCGGTCAACTCAACTACGATGTACAACCAGGGTTCGGGTTGGTTTCTATTTCTTAGTTGACATATAATATTATCTGTCATTGACGGGCCCCTTCTTCCCAAATAAGTTACCGGTATTATGTTTAATTGATTATAAGAGAATGGAACGACTATTAATTATTTGTTCTAGTTAGGCCTACACGCTAGCTCGCTCACAAACCTCAGATTACAGAGGCGATACGCTAGAAATTTGTTGTAGCCGGGACAATCATAGAAGTCACCAGTGTAACCTACATGTAGGGCCTATAAAGGCGATTTAGGCCCGAAATAGCTTCTCCGCAGGACAAAACTTTTGGAAGGGTAACGATCAGCCGATCAGGAAAAAACTTTTACTTGAGCATTTGCCTTGGCATGCCTGGTGTAGAGCATCGTGACATTACGGAACAAATTTCATGAACTTATTGAACACCAATCTTTTCACTCTATTTAGGGGCTCGCTCATTTCAGGAGCGGCAGGTTGGGTCGACCTATAGAGGAGCAACGGATAGAATAATTTATCTTTCGAACCGCGCCTCTTTGAAGGTCTTTCAGGCAGTTTGACTATCCCCCTCCCTAGTTGAACTTCCCCAAACCTGTTTTGATAAACAAACTGAAAGTCAGTATTAAAATCGCAAAAATGTGCATTAATCCCCCTTAAATTTGAGATATGCGACGTAAAAATCGTATCACCCTTTTGAGTGCTCATGATATAATTTATGTAGCTGTAAGGCACCTTGTGCTTTTCGTAAGAAAGAAAATGCAGATGGCGATCTCACAGATGGTATTTATGTGGAATCAATAATGCTGACAAACATGTTTTGTTCATTGGCGATCTTTATTAAAATAAATAGATCTATGTCCTAATGAAACTATCTATTAGGCCAAAATGTCAAGCAGTTCAAAGTTTTCGAATCACAAAGGGATAAGAATAATGCTGGTCCACTCATACACTTTGGCACGCTTGTCTCAGTAGTATCAGCACTATATCGTGCAGCATAATTATGAAGAAAGCATAGATGTAAAAAACGATGAAAATAAAATAAAAAACGGAAAAAACTTCGGTTTTTTCGAAAAAATAAAAAACGACAAAAAACGATAAAAAACGGAAACAGAAATAAATTTGCCTTTGCTACATCTGAAACTTCATTTTAAGCTTAAACACCTTGCTTATGCAATTTTATCTTATTCTGCAAATAACAACTTTATTATTCGGCCAAAATTAATTGGTAGGGCCTATAAATAAGCTTCACATTAATCTACCACAGTTATGTTTTCTTATAACTTTGGTTTAATATAAAATTCAGAAAAATTAAAGGTATTGAAATCTTTTCAAATTTAAATTGTAAACATAAGTCCACATAAGTTCATGATGATCGACATAACGCAATTAAAACCTATTCAGGATCAAAGACCATAGATTTGTACTAAATTATATATTGTAGGCCTACCTTTGTACTTAAAATTGTTACTTAAAAATATTAAGCATAGGTCCAAGAATTTTATAGAAAAATAACTTTTACAAATCTCATTTCTTGTATGGACCTACTACATGTATTTCTCAAATGATGACTTAAACAATTACATAATGACACTATGATAGTTAGCTGAATACTCGAGACTGCGGTGCAATGTATGGAATAACAACCACAAATTAAATTAAGGAAAATAATAATGGACAGTAAATAAATAAATTTACATGAAAAATAAAAAACGAAAAAAAACGACTTTTTGGGAAAGAATAAAAAACGGAAAAACTTTTTTTACAACTAAAAAAGATTTGAGACATTATACTTAGGCCTCATTCGTAAAAGAAAAACTACACACACGCACCCACACACGCATACACTCAAACACACACACAATTCCACCGTGAAACCATGGTGTTTTCTTGGCCACACAATTCCACCTTTAAATCGTGGTGTATCCTCGGCTTGACCCCCTCCTCGATCAGACCGATTAACCACCAGTGTCACTTGGACTTGCATGGTTTTACACAGCGCGGGTTATACGCCGTTGTTTCCACGCGGCTTCTCTGTAACAATAGTATGAGAAATTGCAACTGTGTTACATTATGTTTCCGTTGGCCTAGTCCTGCAGTCCAGTGAGTGCTGGCAGGGGAATCAACGCCCTAACGTTGCTTAGAATCATCGTGGACTGGTCTAACTATAGACTTGGCAGAAATTCCGTGCTGTCGTGGCGGGGAAAAGCCCATTATAAGTGGCAGTCACAGACAGGCCTAGGCTACATAGTAGGGGGGGGGGCAAAAAAAAGGTGCAGCGGTAGTTTGCCGTATTGGTAAACTCAGCCGATAGTTTTTGTTATGGCCTCCGTACGCAGTGTTTTTACTCTGGATATCGTAAACAGACTGGCTCCTCACTCCGATACCATGTGTTACTATAATACGTAGCCTATAATATATATCTGTCAATCCTTAAGTATCAGGCAATACTTAAGGCAATACTAAAATAATAATATTTCAATGAGAATATTGTCTTGTGATTTGTGACGTCATTTGCTTGTCATGGTTTCATTTTCTTCTCTAAGTATTTATAGTTCCATCTCGTGCATTGTTGACGTCATCAGTAGGCTTATCCGCTTTTCGGTCACGTTGCTGTCTCTGTTGTTGTTTCTGTTGCTATGGAATAAAAGCGATGTTGCTTTTATTTACCTGAAAAAATAAATCAACATTTTCAAAATCACATTTCAAATTGACTCATGACATCATAAAGCAAGACGCATGAGCCTACGGAATCAGGTATAACTGTTGTATCGGGAACGGGAGTATCGGTTGGGGTCAGATTAGGTGTCTTCAGGGTCGGTTAGGGTTATGTTTAGTGTCGTAATTAGATAGGCCTACTTTCTAAAGATACGGCATAATCATCGTCATATATATGCTTCGGTCCCCGATACTGCAATCATGGGCGTAATTGCAGAACAAAGGACCGCTAGTTTTTAGCGATCTTAGTACCTAGTATAGTATATAGTATCTAATGACGACACTAGCCCTAACACTAACCCTAACCGACTCTCACGACGCTTAACCTGAGCCTAACCGACCCTAACGACGCTTATCCTGACCCTAACCGACCGTAACGACGCTAACCCTGACCCTAGCCGCTAAACTAGCGGTCCCGTGTTCTGCAATTACGCCCAATCATGCCCAGCATGCAGGAACCGTTATAACGCGGAACTTGGAGCATATTTACAACCGTTGGGTGAGGTGAATTTTGAGTCCCAAGCAGACAAAGCCAACGCGAGGAGGGCATGAGAACTTTAAATGGTACGCCTAGTCGTATCGTGCCGCGTTGTTATAGAGCAGGTCACGGTATAACAGTAAATAGAAGACGAACGAGGAAGTAAGCGGAATGTTTCTTGTCTTGCTCAACTGCTCCAATGCACACGATGAGCTCCAACTATTCAATGTATTCACGTCTCCTTTTCAACCATTTAAACCTGGGTACGCATTGCAAGCAGGCACAAGTATTATTCAGCAACAATATTTCTTGACCAACCATGGTTAGTCCCTGGGTGCCACTTGTTTAAAGTAACATCTCATCCAACTAATTTAGATGCTTCAATTAACAATTGAATCACATGGTTTGTTTCTGACATCAAAAGTTATTGACATTTATTTAGGCTATACTTTGCTGAACATAATATTTTGTGGCAAAACCATTCTCGTGCTTCTGAGTTTTAAGGATTTAAAAACAGTCTTATAACATGTCACAGTTCCTATTTGGTTTGCAAAGTCTACCACACAGGTGGCTCACTAAACCGCTTTCGGTGAGGAATTACAACAGAAATTGTAAATAATTTATAGGTGATAATATTCCTACAAGCACTCATTGAATAAAAGTAGAAAAATCTGTCTATGCGTTTGCTTTATAATGCTCTCTTGTCAGAGAAAATAATTATGGTTTCTTACACGCCTTTCCCACTCAATATTTAATATTGGCAGCCTAAAGTAATTATGTAGCTAAAACTGCACAAAAGTATAGTAAAGAACAGTGAAAATATAGAGAATTATTCATAAATCAAGAGCAAAGGGGCAATAGTCGTCGTCAAAATATGGATAAAGGCCATCCATCTAAATAACCGGATGATTAAACAGATCACTAGGTATATACCGATTAGCCTAGTTATTATGGTGTAAGACAGCGGACTTTGAAATCGACTCTGAAAGTTAGTACGTGCCAAAGACGATCGACGGATAGGCCGTCTAAATGCTTCACCGTAGGCCTATAACATCATGAAGTGTTTATCAATCGTGTTCATGTCAGACTGACCTGAGCGAGGACTTGTCGTAATCGCTCGTCTTTCTATCGTAGAAGTGACCTGCAGTGCTTTCGTTGACGAATTGGCCAACGGTTTACTTGACGAAGAAGTGACCGATGCTTTGATAGATGAAATGGCGGACGGTTTAGTTGATAAAACTTTTTCAGCCACTGCTGCTGCTGCGGTCGATAGATTTGCGAATATTAGTTGAGAAGGCGGTGAATCTGTTGCTAAAAAAATAACAAATATTTACCAGAACTAAGTTTACTTCCAAAATTTAAAATGCATATTTTATACAGATAGATCTTTAATATCTACACTTGTCTAATGACTGTGATCTGTATAAATGCTGCCTTTATCTAAGTATGGATATGTAGGCCTACTTGATCTCGTCGATTTGTCATTATGGATGAAGGGCAAACACGAAATCCAACACTGACCTCGAAATATTTTTGAATCGCTGACTTGTGGGCAAGAGAAAATCTTAACATAGGCGAATTGAGAGCGGGGTGTTAATTAAGACTATAGGGCTAAGGCCAACTGCATAGGCCTAGTATTTAATCATAGTGAATCTGCAGAATTACAGTGTTATGAAGGCATAAGCTTATCCCCCAAACGCCTGAATCATTCAAACAGACTTACATCGTCTTTAAAACTATCCAATCCATCGTTTGGAAAACGCTTGAAAACACGGAAGTTGATTTGGTGTGAAAAATAATAGACTATGTTTAAATCGTATACAATTTGAAACGATAAAATATTACCGTGCAACATAATTATGAACATCGCCATGCAGCTCTTGATTATTAGGCTACATAATTAAGAAGAGAATTAGATTCAGCGATTTAATGAAAGTAAGTAAGCAGTGACGCACACATTTTAGCAATAATTACTCTTTAGTTTCTTGCAAGTTAAATGTTATTAGCTATTTTTTTCTGTCTAAATCTCCTAAAGACACGGCAACTTTCTTGTCAAGATGAGTTGACGAAAAATCAGGTACTAACTTAAAACTGCATTAGTTAACTTATCTTAACTTAGATATATAAATGAAACATGAAATGAACTTACAAAAGGTGTCGCTGCCGGCTGCTCTGGCTCCGAACCACCCGGCCACAAACCCTGCTCCAAGGCAGATGATGGCGGTGACGATGATTGCGATAACAACAGACGCACACTTTCCACACACACAGCATCCACTTGTTCTGCTACGCTCTGAATCCGAGTCCTTGACGAGATGGGTGTCTGAACTGCGATGATGATGAATGTCTGGTTGCATGTCACTCGATCCATTTCCTCTGTAGATCGGTGGCTCTGGCTTCGTAGCTGTGACGAACTCAGGCTGTTGTGCATGTCCATGGTAGATGGCGTAGTTTGATCTGTCTAAGTCTTGGTTGTTGTGTCTGACGTTCGACTCTTCTGCTCTTGATGGTCCACCGCTGATGTCATAGTGGTTCTCTGTCGTCGTCGGCGGTGGCTGTTGCGCGTTGTACCTCGGCAGTTGCTGCTTCCTCGGTTCATCCGCTTCGAAGAGGGTCTGCAGATTATTGTTCCTTCTCGGGTCGTTGTTGGCCGAGGGTGGAGTGGCGTCAGGGATGACGACGATTGAATCCGGTCGATTCGGATCCTTCACCAATATGAAGTTGTCGAAGTCCTTTGCCATCACAGCCGTCGTTGGCTTCTTCTCCTTCGGTTCCAGCGTGTATGTGTAAGGCGATTCCACTCCGTTGGCCTGTCGATCAGAGTTGTTTCCCATAGGTGGATAATGTGACGGTACTCTACCGACAGCGTTCGACCGACCCTCTTCGACGTGTGGGCGCTTGACAACCGGAAGGCCACGATATCCGTAGTCACCTTTACGTTCAAGGTCCACTTCCTTTGGCGAAACCCTACCACTGGAAGGCTCATCGTATTTTGAAGAAGGTGGATACACTTGGAAACCTCCTTCTGGTTTCTGTGGCCTCTGCAAAGTCGCTTCCTGGAATCTCGGTAGACCACCGTTCTGTGAGTATGCATGCGGATGGTCAGCTGTCTGCTGGGGTTGGTTGCCTCTGTGGTCTGTAGCTGTTGCTTGTGGGTTCAGGGCATTCGCGTTGGCATAAACGCTGTACGGAAACTCCGTTGACATGGCGATATCTCCACCGTCCGGTCCTTCTGGTTGATTGGATCTGGGAACGAAGTCCGCACTCGTTCCATACACTCCATCCTTCCGAAGTCCGACTTTCGGCTTAGCATCGGATGAGAGATATGAAAATGGCAACGGAGCATATGTCGACTTCATCTTCCACTCAGATGATCACCTTCGAACAACACACCGAAACCAATCAATCAATCCAGGAAGTAAAGCAGAGAGAGGTTCGAGGCTGTTGCCAAGGTTACGATCTTTTAGATACTTTACACGAGTCACAGTAATTTGCAAAACTGAAAACAAGATCAACAGAATTCACGCGTGACTAGAGCATTATCATTTGACCGATGAATAAGATTCGTTTTCAACAATCCAATAAAGCAATATGACTCTACTATGCCATGCTGGCTCACCTTGTCAAACATAATGTACACGTTAATCATAAACTGCGGTGTTCAGGGCGGGGACTTGAGCCGGGCGTGGGTCACGAAGAGCCTACGCGTCTGATGAATATGCATGATTAAGAGACAGCCTACATTTACACACAAATGAATCCCTTTTATAAGCGAGATGTGCTCATGTTCACTAATTCTTCCTAGGCTCTGTTTTTTAAAACAATTTTTTGCTTGGTACTTGTATCTCAAAGATAGTAGTTTATCAAAACTAAACAGCTATAAACGCTACCTTAGACATATGCAGTGACCTGCAATTGAGATATCACGATTTATTCAAATATCTAGCCTATCGTCTCTAACCTGTTTCCTAAACAGACGTTATAGCCTATAACTATCAAAGGCCTTACAATTCGGGTTCAGTCTTTGTTTACGTTTAGTCATTGTCGTAGGTCTCGTAGCAAACAGACGTTGGCAGAACCAAAGGAAGCATCGACACAAAAGAATAAAACGACTGATTTGCATATCTGGCCGCTACGGGGCGGTACCAACGAGGGTTTTTATTACACATCTTTTGCCTGCGAATCATTCGCAATAGGTCTACAACAGAGGCTTTATTTCTCAGCAAGTACTTTATGGTTCATAATTCATGACGCATGTCAGGTACGTTGGCTCACACTCTCAGCAGTGTATTCAAATGTCTGCTGTGACTTCCCAATGAGGACATGGAAATGACACGGAACAGAGTGGAAGGAGTAGCCTAAGACTATAAAACGTGACTAACGCTTGATCAAATAACGATGGAAAATTTCTTGCTAAGGTTTTTTGGTAGACGTCATACAAATGCTATTCCTTTACATCACATTGTGTCTTAAATAAATAAAAACATGTGTGATCGACTGACTCTATCATGTAAAAATCTATGATATATTTAAATTAAGCATTCACAGGTAGGCCTATAGCTGCCTCGTTCCGCTCCACACGAAGCTGAAGTCATGTTCTGTCGAGCGTGGAGCACAGAAAAACCACGCTTCGTTTCTCGTTGAATCTTGTATTTCCTATAAATAGAAGATACGAGCTCGTGACCTCTGTTCTATTGACTCAGCTGAACTTTCAATGTCTTAAATATAGAAACAAACCACATGAGCGGTTTCTTAAGAATCAATTCTATTTTAATTGCAACAATGAAATCAAATATAATAAACAAAGCATAGGGCTCATGCTTCAAGATGACGATATCAGTGGCGCTTTCCAAACTACGTTCGTTGTCAATAAGAACACGAGGCTCGTCAGTGACGGTCAGTCAATATGCAAAGTTCAAGCAGCAAGAGGCGGGCTTCGGAACATAGGCCTACACTGCATAACGTACCAGCCATCGTAGGCTATTGCCATCGAACAATTGGCAATTGACATCACGCTCAGAGTTCATAGACTGCGTTGCATCCTATGTAATGGCGAGGCAGGAGACACTGCAAATGGCAACACCAAAACCGGATGCCTGCAATGCCTCTATATTTTAATATAGGCCTATTAATAATCAATCTGCACTCTTCTGCAGTGCTTTGCTTTGTTCGTTGTGACCAGCAAAATGTCGATTGAGTGAGCATCAACTTTACATGATTACACAGTGGCGAAAACACTGCCATCAACAAGAGACTAATGAATTTGTGCATGCGCTTACTAGTATCTCTTTAGCCTATTCAATTTTCATTGCATTGTCGATGCACAATTGCACATACATGTACATAGCTGGAGATAGATGTATGCATCGTTGAATCGCATCCTTTTATGTCGTCTCCTGATGATCTAAGTCTCTATCGCATTGGATACAATCCTCTCTGAAGTCACGCACTTTGACAATAATTCGATTCCCAGTGATTAGACAGAACGAGTTCGAGATTCGGAATTGAATAGTTTATCTTCTTTGGAATACACTATGGCTTTGGCTATAAGCTACTTAATTAGTAGTCCATTCTGTCATTCTTATGATTCTTTTATAGCATTAATATGGGTTATTCAACTGATTCCAGTGTCCATAAATTCAGCCACAGTTCACGTTTTATCGTAATAATTTTCTTTGATGGAAATCGATTAAATATTTCGACGACGTCTATAATAATTATATAGCCTACGACAGCCTGAGTGAGGGAACTCTAACCTTAAGGCGCCCTTGTAGCGGTATGGCCGCGTTACGGCGCCATATAAATTGTCATTATTATTATTATTATTATTATTATTATTATTATTATTATTATTATTATTATTATTATTATTATTATTATTATTAAAAGTTTTCAGAAGTTTCAAAGCCCTGCAAATTCTTTGGGTGCATCACGTTACAGGTTATTAAGCAGAAACGCAACGTTTGAACTTTGACCTAATGCAGCAAATTCGTTTCGATGCAAGGAATGTTTAGTAGGATCGATTGACGTCAGTTTAGACAGAGGAGGGTCGGAGAGGAGAGTACGAGAGGAGGGTCGAAGAGGATGGTCGGAGAGGAGGGTCCGAGGATGTCCAGCGTCGTCTACGAAGACCAAATGAAACTACTGTAGGCGACGTTCAGTTGCCACGAAGTCACGTGTCTAAGACGAAAGACAAATATGTCGGTCGGGGTGAACAGAGAATCGACTGCAGACTTAAGCCAACTAAGACGTCTTAATTTCGTCGTTGCCTGTTTGCGTGACTGGACACGAGTCGGTCTGATAGGTGCATGAGAGGGAGAGAGAGAGAGTAAGAGAGAGAGAGAGAGAGAGAGAGAGAGAGAGAGAGAGAGAGAGAGAGAGAGAGAGAGAGAGAGAGAGAGAGAGAGAGACAGAGACAGAGAGAGACAGAGACAGAGACAGAGAGAGAGAGAGAGAGAGTGAGAGAGAGAGAGAGAGAAAGAGAGAGAGAGAGTGAGAGAGAGACAGAGAGAGAGAGACAGAGACAGAGAGAGAGAGAGAGAGAGAGAGAGAGAGAGAGAGAGAGAGAGAGAGAGAGAGAGAGAGAGAGAGAGAGAGAGAGAGAGAGTGAGAGAGAGAGAGAGAGAGAGAGAAAGAGAGAGAGAGAGAGAGAGAGTGAGAGTGAGAGTGAGAGTGAGAGTGAGAGAGACAGAGAGAGAGAGAGAGAGACAGAGAGAGAGAGTGTGTATATTTACGTATCTAGGTGTAGGACCTATATATATGTTTAGTGCGTGCTCTACGGCAGGGGTTCTCAACCTTTTTCGTCCCGCGACACACTTAAACTTGCTATCAAATTTGGCGACACACCATTCAATCGTCATCTGTAAATGTCGTAAAAATATAAAAAAGCGTCAAAGTTAAACATGTCTATTTATTTCAAATTTGCTATCAAACTTATTTATCCCCCTAAAATGCTAAACTGCTGACATTTTTAATAAATGAAAATAGTTATATTGAATTTCTTTCCAATTTTTATTATTTTAAAATTCTAAATTATTCTTCTGATCCCAATCTACAGTCGTTTCTACAACTCGACGTCAATTTAGTCACCTAATTACTAAGACCTTCCATTCCTAACAGTTAATGGGATATTTGTTCTTGAATTTTACTTTGGATCATATTGAAACGCGGTTCCACAGTTGTTGTAGCCTAAGTGCAATTCGTAAGCAGGCTGAGAGGGCACCTCCGACAAGTTTGTTCCGATTCTTGTTCTTTATGTTGGTCATCTGAGAAAAGCCCTGTTCAGATAAGTAGGAGCAATGAAAGGAAACCATGCAGCTCCTTGATAGCTTTGCTTGCAAGTGATTTGTAATGTTCTTCCTTGTACGTCTTTGCCCAGAACTGAGTTCTATTATTGCTTATAATTATATTGATATTAATTATGTCCTTCATTCTGGAATCACATTGCAGCTCAACAAGTGTTGATCAGGTGCGATCATTGTTGTTCAATTCTGCTCCATTGATGTTTTCTCTAAGGAATGGGTTCAACATCCACCTTGTCTTCTTAATATCAGCATCTGAAGAGTGAAGGGGATGGCTAAATTTACGTTTTCTTACCATAAATTTTTCCATTTCGATTGCTGACTTAGCCTAGGTTAACGGGTAAAAGTTTTCTAACAGGTGCGATGGCAAACGTGTTTACGTAGGCTAGGCCCTATGTCATATCCGTTGAACATAAACGTCATAGCTACCCCAGACCACGGTAAAATAGATAGATAAATAGAGGGCAACAAATTCTCATTGCAGTCATCCGCTAAACTTCTAAATTACCTGTAGGTAAATGAAGTCAGTTTATATATAATGTATGAACAACGGACGTGTGCTGCGAGAATTTAGTAGACTGATGTTATTTAGGATTATTTCATGTAATCATTGGCCTACTGCGTTGTGTCATTATTATTAATTCGCGACACACCAATTCTTCGCGACACACCAGCGACACACCACTTTTACGCGACACACCGCCGATCAAGTCGCGACACACCAGTGTGTCGCGACACACCGGTTGAGAACCCCTGCTCTACGGCTCTATAGGGTTCGTGATGGATATAGCCTACAAACTCCGCCACTGGTTGTTCTCTGCCAGTGCCAGTCCCAAGCCTGGATAAAGGAGGAGGGCGACACTAATCATCTTTGATATGGCGATGTCGTTAAACATGTAACAACATAGCCCCTCCGAGAGGACAGGTCGCAGGATAGTCAATGAACAGGCTTTCCAAAAACAAGATTTTGAAACGACTCAAAGTTTGTGAAATAGACACTTTGGAAATATCTGTTTAATTAGGAATCGCTGGTAGACTATACAACAAGTCTTTCCAGAACTGAAATTGATTTAGTCTATAATTGTGCATTTCTTAAGTTTATTTAGAAGTTAGAATGGTTTCAATGTCCTTCGTGAGATGAAGATAAACGGATGATACATTGATATAGCGCTTTGGGCTTTTGAGTAGCCTAGCTGGAAATAATAAATTGTCAGCATCAGCAAGAATACATAAACACCATCATTCATCATCGTCATTATCAACATCACCAACAACTGAATAGTCATCAAAACAGTCATCATCATTATCATTATCGTCATCATCATCATCGTCGTCATTGTCATCGTCATTGTCATCATTATCGTTTTCATCATCATCGTCGATGCCATCTTGTTAGTCATCTTACACAGACATAAACCATTTTAAATTGCATTTCAGACAATTCAAACAACGTCCTCTTCTTCTCTTCATTCTCTCCTAAAACATTTTAAAAACATTTCTCTTTTTCTTTTTTTAAATATCGTCGTTTTCTGCGCCAGCTTTGCTTCACTTCTCAGCTAAACAATTCGTTTCTTTCGTCTGTTCTTTGTTTCCCTATTTCTATCTTTCGTTCCTTGGTCCTTCCATTCTTCTTCTTTCTTGTTTTGTCTCAGGTCTAATAGCACAAATATTTGAAGATAAATTCGAGATAAATTCAAGCAGTCGTGTCGTTATTATTCTTCATTTAAGTTATTCTGCCTTTTTGTTATCCGGTTTCTCTTCGTCTTGTCCGCTCTTCGTCTATCTAAGGTCTTCTGATCGATGGTCTGGTATTCGGGCATTTATTCAACTCCTGCATGGTCCTAGATCTATTGTCTTCCCAACTCTCTTATTCCACTTTGGTTGCTTGTAGTGATCGATCTTTGTTAACCCGACGATGGCCAGAGCAGCAGCTCTCCTCCGTTCGTTTGCACGCATCCAATGCAGATAGCTGCTTCTCTTTCGAAGCAGCCTGACTTTGTAATGTCAGCGGAAGATAGATAGGTCCTTTGGCGTTAGTCCGTTGTCTAAGTGGCATAGCACTCCACTGAAACAACACGTTCAAGAAAATTAATCTCTGCATAGTATAGAATGATCGCTGCAGCATCGGAAGACGAGTGCAGCTCTGCATAGACGTTCGTCGTGTTTTATTCGATCGCTTGGTGGCGTGGTGCAGCTCCTCTCGTGTTCTTCGTTTGATGGGATAGAGGCCGACGAGTGCATGTACTGCTATCTCACTAACAAAGGGCTCTCGATCAAGAGTCAGGCTAGATTAGACCTTCATTTATATAACGTGGACCTCCGGCAACAGCAGCTCACGTCTAATACTGAATCCAATAGAAATAACCTGCAGCACCATAATATAAAACACTGTATGCGACCTAATCATCCCATACTATAGCCTACTGCTCTATTGGCTTCCGTCATTAACCATTATTAGGTTATATATAATAGCATTATTATACTATATTATTGTTATATAAGAGCAGTGCCGGCGCTAGGATATCGGAGGCCCGCCCCAAAAAAAACTTGAGGCCTCATACCTTACCTTGAGCTCTCATCTCATTAAAATTTCTCATAATATAAGTGCTAAAATACATGGTGTAAGACTTCAATAAATGTCCCTCCCAATTGTTAAATTTTTTGGAATTTCCATGCTGTAATGGTAGAATTTTAAGCTGTCATCTTTAAAAAATTGCTCATTTTTCAATGCTGTTAGTCGAGGCTTAAGTAGGACTTCAGAGTGTTCCCTCTCCATTGTTTAAATTTGTCCGATTTGCCAACTGCAATGGTAGCATTTATAGGCCGTCATCTTAGCAACATTGATCATTATTGATGGTCAGTGGATGATAGGACCTACTAATGAAATATTTCTGAAATATTGGGGATACAAGAATTACATCCCAACCACAAATTATGAGGCCGTGCCCTGTCGTCCACACCCCCAAGTATCCTCTTTGGTTGAAGGACAATGCTCTATTGGTTTGCGTAATATTATTTTGTAATCTTTGCGTTAAAACATAATTCGGTGCGTGGTTTCATGAATGAACAGTCATGAAAGGTATAATTAGGCATACCAGCTACATTTGAGGCCCCTTGCAAACTTGAGATCAGACACATAACAAGGACATCTGGGACCCCACAGGCTTTAATGTTTGGGCCTCACGCAGGTTTTATTTTGAGACCTCATCCAATTAGCAATTAGAATAAGTTACAATTTATAAACGTTGTGTTTGAGAAAGTGGATGAAATTGTCTGAGTTAGTTTAAATGGCTTTATACTTAGGCCTACGCCCAAAATCTGTATGATATTTGCATTACGTCTGCTATGGCAGCGCCATATGGTTAGTTGAGGCATGCACCAGCCCGGATCTGTACAGTCACAAATAGGCATAATGACCAGCTAAATTTGGGGGCCCCTTTCAAACTCTAATGGCTTTATACCTACGCCCAAAATCAGTATGATATTTGCATTAGGTCTGCTATGGCAGTGCCATATGGTTAGTTGAGGCATGCACCAGACCGGTTCTTTACAGTCACGAATAGGCATAATGACCAGCTAAATTTGGGGGGCCCCTTTCAAACTCGGGGCCCCCGGCCGGGGGGTACGGGGGGTGCTAGCACCGGCACTGTATAAGAGTAAATGTATAGAGTGGAGCTAATTCTCTGTAGAGTTTATTTTGGGTGATTTGAGGTCAATGTATTTTGTTGGTCACGCGATTTGAAAAATTTTGATTAAGGTGATGACAAGAAAAGTAGGCCTACTGACACGTGTAAAAATCGTATCTTAAACCTTATTGATCATCAAGACTTATTGGACTACTAGTAATTATAAATAGGTCATATAATGTGAAATATTATTCACCTTAAAGTACCCAATTGTCTCTGTAGGCTCTTCGTCAAACATAAAAATCGGTCAAGTGATTTTTATTCTTGATTATCATCATAACATTCATTTCTTAGTTCATTATATGAAAATGATTCTCATTTCAGGAATGTTCTCATTGCAAAGACTAAAGCCGTCATTAAATTTTTAATGAATTTATGAAGCAGACTTTATGGTTTTGAATTTATGAATTTAGGAATCGAGCAGATTGAACAGTTGGATAATTTACATTGATTGGCCTAATTATCTATGAAGTTTTAAACAACTTTGCTTGTCCCGCCCTGATTTTGATGTCTTCTCCATTTTAAAAATCTAAATGTGAGTGAGTGAGGAATCATTATTCAGGGAAATATTAAACTATTTTGAGAAATGAAGGCAAAATCAATTAAATTTTCAATTCTTCTCTGACTTTGAGCAGATTCAAACGACGAATGGCGCCCCATCTTCTCGATCTCGGTATTCTCTTTCAGTTGACTCTATCCACCGTCCATCATCATCATCATCATCCTCATCATCCTCGTCATCATCATCATCATCATCATCATCATCATCATCATCATCATCATCATCATCATCATCATCATCATCATCATCATCATCATCATCATCATCATCATCATCATCATCATCATCATCATCAAGTCCAGTAGCAGCCGCTTAACTTGCATGTAAGATACAGAATTTAAGTCAAGTGTTAGGGAAACATTTTAGGCACTAATCATTAATTGTCGCTGGACATACATGTATATGTTCTGTCATTTTTTGACCTATTTGTATTGCTTTATATTAAAGAAAACTCCTATGCATAAAGCAAAAATAACTTTTAAACGCAAATTTTACATTTGTTGCATTCTTGGAGGAAAGAGAACCACAGCTATGTTGAATTATATATTACGGACATGATCCGTAGTTACATCGAACATAATTTGTCTTCCGCATTCTTCATGCACAGATATTTTAAAAAAAGCTTCAAATCTCTCTGTAAAACCTCATCAAAGCCCTTGGACTGCTCGTAGATATTTTTAGACTAAAATATAGGCAGAATAAACCACATGCCGTGTTAATGGAGACTGTCGCTGGAGTCGCCACGTACTCAAGACAATCACTGAATATTTTATATGTCAATTACTGACCTAACGACGACGAAATCACCAATTTTGAATTTAAAGAGGCCAACATAACCTAATCAATTCCCAAAAGACCTACTGGAGCAACATGATCGTTTGTGGGTCCATTCTGCGGCCGCTCAACCTGTGGTGAGTTTGTTTGACCTGGATATAATATAGCAGCAGTGCTTAATCTAGACGCCTCTGGGAGGTGGGGTAGTTTCCCCCAGGATTGCCATTTCCTCCCAGAAAAACTTTACAAACTGATAATAATTTTTAATTGCTATTTACATCTTTGTTTTAAATGAAGATTTACAATGTGCCTTCATATAATTTACTTACTTGACTTATCTTAGGGGGGAGGTGATTCAGTACGTCCTCGTCGTCTCTCCCGGGCAACAGGGAACAACCCTGGCTAAATCTGAACCGAGGACAGGGGAGAGACCTGATCAGTCGCCCTACATTCCCAAAGGATCATGAAACTTAACCATGGCATAATTTACTACCATATTATTAAAATGCTATTTATTTACTATTATAATATACTATGATACTATCGCATTACAATGAGTAAAACTTACTGTGTAATTGTGAAGACTCGTTCGTTTACAAGCCCAATAATTCCCTCGCTGCTTTTATGCTATTCACATAATCATATAACTATATAATAGTAGACCTATGGTCGACATTCTTTGACCGTCTAGCCAGCCAGCCATGATCCATCGCTAGAAACTGATGACCTATGAAATTCAATGCAATGTAATGAAAGCCCGACGAAAATCCGTTGGACCACAGAAGAAAATAATCTAATGTCAATAGACGCCGCGTCAAAGACAGCTGCAGCAGCCAAACAATAATATTGCAATATTGAACATCTCTTGCATGATGGTCTCTGATCCTTTCGTGTATAGTCTTCATAGTGCTGCTGCTGCTGTTATTGCTGCTGCTGCTGCTGCTGCAGCTGCTGTTGCTCATGAGTTTTCATCCAGACATTAATCGATGAATCGGTGTCTGCACTTCTTTTTCATAGATAGCGTTTTCAGAATGCAATTCACAATACATTGTTTGTTCAGCTTTTGCAATGCGCTGCGTTTTGCTGTAATATTATATGAGATTCTTTTCTCCCACGGTTACTTCTGTGACTAGAATTCGTCCGATGAGTTTGTCTGCGTTCCATTAGAGGCCAGATACTAAGAGGAGGCGGGCTGTATACTGTCAACTGTGACCCATTGATGATGGAGTAGTGGAGTGGGTTCTGGTGATTTATTGGCTACATTATTGGCTACATGAGCGCCTCTGAGTAGGTACCTTGCAAGGGCGCTATAGAAATAATGATTTGTCGATTAACGACATTGTGCTGCGCATGCGTATAGCACTTTGGCCTCGGATCAATCCACATAGACGCAGGATCGGATGATGGACAGGTGCGACCTTAAGACCCAAGCGATCGCTTATGCCACACTCAGCGTTCTGTCTCTACTCTTTGGTTGGCAATGCCTATGATGGGCAACAAAAACTCAATTAGCCTGTCACTTCTTTCATCGATATACTGTTTTCTGTAAGTTTTCTTTATGGAAGAACTGCGAAGAAATTTACTCCGTGCTGATATGAGGCTGCAGGCTTATAGGTCAATCGAAGTAGGTCAAAGAATCTATTTTATTGTATAGGGTAACTCTGGAATCTATAAGCTTCAACTCTATGAGCGCCTTATAGCCGCCATTAGATGATTCCGGTGTTGGACTATATTATTGTGGGATAACAGGGACGAATGTATGTAGACCTACGTGCAACTGTGCGTATGTATGAATGCATGCTTGTATGTATAATATGTGTATATATATGCATCTGGATGTCATTTAAAAAATTAGGAGCTGAAGCGGTGGTCGTAATATCGCTGGCAAAAGTAACTTGAATACGGATTGTCCTATAAGTATGCATGAATAGCCTACCTATGTTCTAATCTAAATATTGTTACCTAAAAACTTCAAGCACGGACCTACGAAAGTATGCATGCATATTGAAGGCTGATGTCACAGGACAGGTCCTACTAAGGCCCGTAAGGCAAAGTTTAAGAAAATCTTTAATTTGTGTTAACTGTGAAGTCATATATGGAGCTATTACTCAGTGCTCATAATATGAAGTATCAATTAGTTTCATACAATGTAAAGCACATAAAATGGGAATACGACACAAGCAGCATTCATACATTGCAAGCAGTGTAAACACGTCACAGTAACCAATTCCTGAATAAGCAATGAATCATCGGAAACTTATTATGTTTGGGTATATAATAAGTGTATGATTATGCACTTCGTATACTAAGTTCACTGATGTTGAAAGGCATCAAGTCAAAGACTTTAAGTCATGTTGAGGCAATCTTCAGTCCACTGCATGCAGCCTTACTAAGCCTGAGAAACAATGATATTCTAAGACTGTATATGTCTTATGCATGTAGGATGTCAGTCAGAAGCCAGAGCAGCCCTAACTAAGACAAGTTTTATTTGGTCTCACGAATTACAGCGTCTCAGACGTCACTCAGATCATACGCACATTGGCGTCTCCTGAACTGTGAACAAAACAATCACTCTTCGAGTCTTTGTGACTTGCATATAAAAATGACTGAGAACTGTAAATTAATGTACGATATCAGTTTGTGTCTACAACGTTAACGGTAAAGATATACTTTCATCTTCAGTTTTCTTAAAATTAGCACTGTAATTAACACTATATATTATCATAATTATATGAAACCAGTTCTCTCATTCAACGCGTTCCTCACTGCATGCTTCTGCCTGGATCTTCCCGCTTGTCGTGTCCCTATTCGGCGTGAACTGCAAGAGGTGTAATATAAATTGAGCGATACAATAGAAAGCAAAGACAAAGTGTGGATTTAAGACAACATGATACTATAGAAATTTAGCTATAGATCCTATAGATACCATATACGTGAGGCGATCTTTGTGGGCTTGTCAAACCTTCAGAAGAAGAACATGAGCGTTCACGAAGTCTGCACTGTAGTGCGTCTCTATTGTCCTGATAAAACAAATTTAAGTGCTCTTTGCTTTAACCATAGATCTACCTTGTGCGAATGAGACTGAACAACATTCAGAACTAAAATTGAGGTTTATTGTTGAAAGATTTATGTACTAAAGTATTCATTGTTTTCATGATAACAAAGCTCCCTCTATATATACGTATATATATTATATATGCATATATAATATTATATATGTTATATATATAATTATTACCATTATGTAGCCTATATATCATGTAAGAAGTTTTTGGCTATATATAGCCTAATTAAGTTTATTATGTCTGACCGTACATGAAAACGAATAACGGGTTTGATTATGTTTACCGGACATCGGTTCAGCGTGTAGGCTATACTATATTATTGTGTTTGATGTTTGTGTGATATAAAGCCGGTCAAAGAACAGTGGCCATAATCGACGCCAAATCATTACGAAAGATAATGATGATGAAAAACAAGGTCCATTATTATGTCTTAACAGTCTTGTTGTCTATGCACTCTGTCCGTTTGACCGTCTGTCAATCCATAGGTAGACCTGTATACTGTGTCTACGCATCATCCTGTATACTGCATGGTGTATAGTATAGGTCTCATTCGTTATTATATTCTGTTTCGCTGGTGCAGATGTAAGCCGTGACTGCAGTGAGGTAGTGTATGTAACAGTCGGTCATTTATTATTGCTCGTCTGTGCAAGTTCTTTTGCGTTAAATTGTCTCCACGTCGATCTCATGTTGTCCAGTTATTTCGACGAAGTGCAGACAACAAGACAACAAGTAAACAGGAAACGAAACAATTCGTCTCTTGAACAACCGATGTTGCATTGCACGAAAACAATTAGTCAAATTCGGATAGTTGCATTTAATCGAGTCAATGACTTTGCCAAATGATATCGTACACATGCAAGTGCGATCATTCCCACATGCAGATGATGCCATAATGATGCAGAAGCCATTACTTCTATACAACGATGATATAATGATATTATGAAGATGCCGTTATTATACTAGAAATGAAGCCAAATCACGTACGGTATATATGCCTAATGCTGCATTTTCTATTATGACGCCTTTTTATGCAACTGCCATTGCAATAAATGACATCATATCAAACAGATGACATTAGGCCAACTATAAAAATTGACGCCAGGCTATATAGTTCATGGAGATGTCAATATCTTAATGCGGATGATTCCATTGAATCCAATTGTCACATATATTTCGTACAGAGCTTCACCATTTCAAACAACGCCTCTTTATACGGATGCCATGACTCTTATAATTTGTATAGGCTACACATCAACATCGTGAAGCGAGCGTTAGTAGCGCTCATAATTATATGCCTAGTAGCTGCCATGGCAATAACTGACGGGCCGTTTTTGGCTTATCCTGATTTAATAGCAGTAATTCAACATCAACTGTCCATTTTAGCATCAACAACTTGACGGTTGGGTGCCAGACCATGGCTGCCGCAATTCTATTACATTATTATTTCTGATCTTTATTATTACCTCTGTGTATTATTTTACATTTCTGACCTGTAACCTGGTGCGGTATGTCACCTGGATTTGTCGCGCTTTGAATTAAACGAATATCCAGTGTTGTTGTCAAGACCTCAAACCTCAAGACCAAGACCAAGACCAAGACTTTTGCACTCAAGACCAAGACAAGACCAAGACTTTTGGTCTCAAGACCAAGACAAGACCTTGCGAAAATGCAAGTTCTGCTATCTTAATGAAAACGTATTTTATTCAAACAAAACAACTCTATAACCAAACTGCAGAGAATTCCGAGTTCAGTTCGTGCCTACAAAACTCCTTAATGTGATTATGTGCAATGTTGTTGCAAATGGCTGTTGCATTTTAACAGAACCAATTCACTCAGAATTTTGTGACCAAGGCGTGCCCGGTGTGGCCTCATGAAAATTCCACCATGCGAAAAAATACGTTCTACAGGTGCTGAAGTTGCTGGCACGCACAGCATCTTTTCAAGCACTGGATATACATTTAGAAATCGTGAGTCTTTTTTAAAATCCTGCCATGACGTATCTGACCACCTGGCTTCTGATACGAGTCTTGGCAGGGCTTCAAGATACAGCATAACTGTTGCTGCTGCCGATGGTATTTCCTGACCAGCTGGAATTGTATCCTTCCGCAGATATTTGTCGTAGGACGCGAAGAGGCTTGGCCTTTTTCGTGGCGGTGAATTACAATTTTACATTGGCCCCACGACCTTAAAAATCACCATGATTATTCAATATGTTAATACTGAAGGGCAGTGAAGGCAGGTCCTGGTCTTGGTCTTGAAAACCCAAGACCAAGACTTTGAACCTCAAGATCAAGACCAAGACCAAGACTTTTATTCTCAAGACCAAGACCAAGACTTTTAAAACCGAACTCGAGCGCACTCGAGACCAAGACTTTGGTCTCGAGGACAACAAGTCTGGGAATATCATCATCATCATAATAGGCCTAGATGATGCTTTTCCCATGGATGAAATCACAATGGCGCTATTTTACTACTATGCAGATGACATCGTATTCGCTTTGAATGCTCGTGTCTCCTGTGGTGTACAGTCTAACCAGTCGTGCCATCAAGCAGCCATGCAGTCTGTTAGCCATCCGTCTAAGCAGCCGTGCCATCAAGCAGCCATGCAGTCTGTTAGACATCCGTCTGACCAGTCGTGCCATCACACAGCCATGCAGTCTGTTAGCCATCCGGTTGTTCAATTGTTTCAAGATGACGAAGCAAAAACAATATGTCTTCAGCAATCGATGTTGAGGTTGCAATGGTTGAGGAAATGGCCGTTATATATACAACTCTGTCTTCATCAGAATTACTGTTTTTACTCTAATGGTGCCAGTCCCAAACCTGGCTAAAGGAGGAGGGCGTCATTAATGTTCCTTGTCATCACACAGACAACAGTATCGTTAAACTGAAGCAAGCAGACGTGGGAACCAATTCCACAGCACACCATGCACTGAACCTGACCAATAAACTTGCCATGGATGGCACAATTCTCTTGCGGATATTGCGCCGTCAATAAGACGCGGTCTTTCCTTTTCCTTTTCCGCGTGGCGCTCAACAATTTCGGATATTTACATCATCACGTGACGGTAAATTAGACGTTACGTTTACCGTCCGAGTCCTGCAAAGAGAATGCCGCATGGAAGCACTGATGCACGGTCGAGATGCGTGTGTGCTGATGGAAAGAGAAGGAGCGTGCTGCTGCTGCTGCTGCTGCTGTTGCTGCTGCTGCTGCTGCTGCTGTTGCTGCTGTTGCTGCTGTTGCTGTTGCTGCTGGTGCTGGTGCTGCTGCTGACGAAGGAACGGCGACGACGACGACGACGACGACTGCTGGTGAGTGTGCATGTTTGCAATCGACGTCGGCGCATCGCATATCGCATCGCATCGCATCGCATCGCGTGCTGTTCGTTCACTGATAAAACAAGAAAAGCAAAGACAGAGAGAGACGACCAACTGCCTCTGCTTAGTTAGACGACTGTCTTCTATAATTCACATCATATACCACATCATCGGTTCAACTGAATGAGGTAGGCAACTAAATAAATATTATAACATTTATAGCCTACCAGTCTACTGAACTCAATTTTTCGAAGCAAGCAGTGTGAAGCATGCTTGGGCAATATGAGTTCTGATGAGCATTTATTTGCATATAATAGATCTAGGCCTACATGTTGGTCCATGCATGTATTGTAGCATTTTATTCATTTCTTTTATTTATATCTCGCATTTGCTAAAGCGCCTCTTTTTTGAGGCGCTCCCGACTACAGCGCGGACACTGAAAGATCAATTGCAAGTGAAGGACTTGCTCTCAAGGTCCCTATACGCGGCTGCTTGAGGTGGATTCGAACCTGGAACCCTCCGGCTCCAAGGCACCAAAATTACTACTCAAACAGCGAAAGTAAGCATATCACTGTAATGCAGGAACGACGAATATGTATGTATGTATGTATGTATGTATGTATGTATGTATGTATGTATGTATGTATGTATGTATGTATGTATGTATGTATGTATGTATGTGCACTTGTTATAGCGCCCCTTCAAGCTCTTTACTCAGAGGCGCTCCCGAATGCAGAGCGGACACTGCATCGGAGTCTCACGCCGAAGCGCTGAGCAATTGTGAGTGAAGGACTTGCCCAAGGTCCCTACGCGGCGAGGGGTCGATATGTGGGTCATTGAGTGGTGTGAGAATTCGTGACACACCAGTTTTACGCGACGCACCGCCAGTAAAATCGCGACACACCGGTTAAGAATCTCTGGCCAATATCTTTCTGAAACACTCACAAACGTCAGTTATTCGATTTTAACAGAATTCTTCGATTGCAGGACACTGGTCGGAAACTTGTTGTCTTTTATCGTTGAAACTGCCACACCAAAACAAAACTATTTAAATTTAATCCATTTCGAATTCTGTCATTTAATATTGTATAGTGACATCATTCATTTTTTATGCTGACATAATATATTAGGTTTCTTAGAACTTATGCATGACTGCAGGCGTCAAAGTTACAAAAGACGGTTGCAATAAATGCTGCATTCAAAGCAGTTATTGCTATTGAGGTGTATGGCTGTGTTGCATGACTGCAATGAACATGCCGTTGGGAAGTTTCAATGTACCGGAGCCATGCAACTGCACGAATAGATCTAATGTAATGTAAATCTTCGAGAATTTCTCAGCGCCCACAAAAGCCACATTAGGGAGACCATGCAGCTTATTAACCGGCACTATAGGCATACCACTGTAGACTCTCTGTTATGAATCTTATGATTGTGCATAATATAAAAGTCATCTTATTCAAACAATTGCAACTTCTGTCCGTTGTTGCATGGAGTATAGTTTATGTTATTGAGAACCGCATGTACTTAAAGCGATAGCTTGTTTATCCGAACAATCTGAACACATCAAGGACACGTTGATCTCACTCAGCCAAAGTACTCTAAGGCTAAGTTTACGCCTTTTGAGATATTCTTGAAGAAACTGCATACAATGTATACTCATAATTATCTGCTCCACAAATACCTGTTGCAAATCTTTCTTTGATCCTTTATGGTCACTTGTTGAAAAGCCTTTCGTGTATAATTGACTATTTATTTGCATTTGTTGTGTCTTTCTGTTTAAGATCTGTATATTATGACTTCGATATAAACTTAGGTCTATGTGAAGCAGAGAAAAGAGTTCTTATGTAAATATTCGTAATTTATAGACGAAATTTAGATTGCGAGGATGGTTCGTTTTATGACCTACACCTTTGTATTTAAGACTGTTTAATGCTTAATGATGACCATAGACTATAGAATATTATATGCAAATTGTATGTTTTATGACAAATTTTACCGAATTCTTGTAATGTGAAAACAAACAGGCGTAGATCTATAGTCTACTGATTTATCGTGACAGAGACGAAACAGATGAACCCACTTCATCCATTTGCATTTGCATTTGCGTATGCAAGACTAAACCTGCATCCGAGCACTTCCTTGTTGGAATAAATTTCCAATGAATAGTCTGAATCTGAATCGTCGTTGTCTTTTGGTTCTATTGTTATTAGTCTGTTGTTTGTTTCATGTGAGCATTAAACTTGCACTTACTTTCCTTTTAAGTACATCGTTCATTTGTCGTTGTCCATTTCCTGTGCAAGGTCCATGATGACTTTGAACAGTACCAAGTGTCTCGTGTGGGAGCATTCAACTGGCGCATCATTCTGTCAAATCAGATTGACCACGACCATTAGGAAACCAATTTTGGTCCCGTTGTAGGGCGTACATATGCTGGGCATCGTGAAAGACACTCTCTTATAATAACAACAACTTATATGGCGCTATAGTCTTATTTAATGTGCACGGCAACCATTGATGGGGAACCAAAAGAAAGATGTTTCCGGTTGAAATCAATTGTCTCGGTTAGACTACCATTCCAATAGTTTATAGATTCAAATTCTGAGAATTGATTCCATCTTTAGAAGCGTTTTAACGACGAGTTTTGCATTCACTGTAAGTAGACGCTCGTCGTTAAAATGATAAACAGGAGAGAATTAGACAGATCGCAAAGGACAGGGACTGCTCCAGGTGCTCCAGGTGCCGTGTTTATGGAAGGAACTGGATGAATCTTAGATGATGACGACGACGATCGTGCATAGATGACATCCACGAACGGAACGGATGACGACAGTTAATCAATATTAATCAATTAATCATCTGATGACACAATGCCGTCATACATCTCTACCATAGACCTATAACTTATTAGACATTGCTTCAGATAACCTATCGCCGACGTTTATCAGTATAATTATGCGTAGATAATAATATGTAATTATACATGCGTATATATATATATATATAATTTATATGCTCACAGCATAATAATGTATGCCAAGTTAAGCTATCCTCAAGATTACGTGCTAACGAACTGCAATGTATTATAGTCTAGCAGTAGTTTCATTTTAACTATAGACAGTTGATATCATTAGCGTCGTCCTCCTCTCTTTTTCCATGCTTGGGACTGGCA
Source organism: Lumbricus terrestris (assembly GCA_949752735.1). NCBI lineage: Eukaryota > Metazoa > Annelida > Clitellata > Crassiclitellata > Lumbricidae > Lumbricus > Lumbricus terrestris. The sequence continues at coordinate 20,745,255 of OX457040.1, forward strand.
CGTCAGAGCGCGAACAGTGGCGGAGTCTGAACTGTAATGGAATTGTAGCGGATCGTTTTTATATGCAGAGTCTTTTGTCCATGAACCTCCATGCACTTCCGATTGTCATTCAAAACAAGGAGAAAACTGACGCAAACCTTAGTTTAGATGATCAATCATTCGAAAGCATTCGACGTTTACCACGCAGCAGATTCTTTGTGTTATAAAAGAGACGAAGCTGATTGGATAGTTTGTCTCATGCAGACTGCGTTATGTTTTATGCACAAGACGCAGTTAGACGTAGTCAGCCGCTGCTGCTCTTAGGTGAACCAAAAAAAACCTGACTGGTGTTCAAGAAGAAGGATATGTAAAGGAGATGTCGACTTCGTTAGCGTCAATGAAATATTTATTATCGCATATTGACAAGGTGAAGTGACAAGATTTATGCTGCAAACGATAAAGCACTTGGTCGGTGTTCAATGTTCATGCTTGATTTTTTAGGTACTTTAAGGCGCTATATCAAGTTTTTAAACACATGCATCAAATATATATACACCCAGGTTACATACATGCATACTTAAGTACATACATACTTAAGTACATACATACATACATACATACATACATACATACATACATACGTACATACATACATACATACATACATACATACATACATACATACATACGTACATACATACATACATACATACGTACATACATACATACATACATACATACATACATGCATACATACATACATACATACATACATGCATACATACATACATGCATACATACATGCATACATACATACATACATACATACATACATACATACATACATACACACGCCATTTTCGCAGTCACTGAAAGATAATGTCGATTAATTCTATCTTGAGAGAAACAAATTACTCAACTGTCAGAGTCTCTAAATCCTCCCTTTATTTACTCGGTGCTCGAAACGCTTCATTCCTTGATAGTTGCCAAGTGGGAAGTTGACTTACGAGCGGCCAACTGTCTAAGATCCTCTTATGATTCTGTTCTGTCTATTCTGCCTAGATACCGAACTGTTTTCAAGACAAACGCCGTTGTTTTGCATTTAAAACTAATTTACTGAACATAGGAACTACTAACGTCGGCAGATAGATGATACTAGTAAGCTATCAATTCTATTATACAGGAAAGATATCGAATGCCATGATTTTGGTATTTATGATTGTAAAAAATGTCTAATGTCAAAAGCCTAAATCTGTAGCTATTTTGCTGCTTTTAATTAAATCTGAAACTGCGAACAGTTCAGAAGACAAAGTCGGCCATTCGATCCATCAATTAAAGGTGGCTTCATGTCAAAGCCTAACTAACTTGGCTTTCCTTATTATAACAACGCCATATTATGAGACTGGAACTACATGTAGGCTATAGATGCATGTCTAAAATCTTCCCATTGCCAGTCTGCAGCCATTGGTCTTAATGAAAAAAATTCTCTAGCTATCAATTCTATTATACAGGAAAGATATCGAATGCCATGATTTTGGTATGTCCTAAATCTGTAGCTATTTTGCTGTTTTTAATTAAATCTGAAACTGCGAACAGTTCAGAAGACAAAGTCGGCCATTCGAACCATCAATTAAAGCTGCTCCATGTCCAGTGTTTAATCTAGTCCCCCTCCTCTGGGGGGGGAATTGGGGTTTCTGGGGGGGGAGACATTTGAACGTCTGAAGGACGCTCGTGATGCGCGTAGCACCGAGACGGGGAGGGGTATGGGGAGGGGGATGTGCCCTTCCCCATCAGAAACTTTTTGAATTTCCACATTGCAATGGCAGCATTTTAAGGTGTCATCTAAGCAAAATAGCTGTACTGTTTCAGTGACCCATTAGAAAATTTTTGAATTTCAACATTGCAATGCAAGCATTTTAAGGTGTCATCTTAACAAAATAGCTGTACTTTTTCAGTGACCCATTAGAAAATTTTTGGATTTCCACATTGCAATGGCAGCATTTTAAGGGGTCATCTTAACAAAATAGCTGTACTGTTTCAGTGATACATTAGAAAATTTTTGAATTTCCACATTGCAATGCAAGCATTTTAAGGGGTCTTCTTAACAAAATAGCTGTACTGTTTCAGTGACCCATTATAAACTTTTTGAATTTTCACATTGCAATGGCAGCATTTTAAGGTGTCATCTTAACAAAATAGCTGTACTGTTTCAGTGACCCATTAGAAAATTTTTGAATTTCAACATTGCAATGGCAACATTTTAAGGTGTCATCTTAACAAAATAGCTGTACTTTTTCAGTGACCCATTAGAAAATTTTTGGATTTCCACATTGCAATGGCAGCATTTTAAGGGGTCATCTTAACAAAATAGCTGTACTGTTTCAGTGACCCATTAGAAAATTTTTGAATTTCCACATTGCAATGCAAGCATTTTAAGGGGTCTTCTTAACAAAATAGCTGTACTGTTTCAGTGACCCATTATAAACTTTTTGAATTTTCACATTGCAATGGCAGCATTTTAAGGTGTCATCTTAACAAAATAGCTGTACTGTTTCGGTGACCCATTAGAAAATTTTTGGATTTCCACAATGCAATGGCAGCATTTTAAGGGGTCATCTTAACAAAATAGCTGTACTTTTTCAGTGACCCATCAGAAAATTTTTGGATTTCCACATTGCAATGGCAGCATTTTAAGGGGTCATCTTAACAAAATAGCTGTACTGTTTCAGTGACCCATTAGAAAATGTTTGGATTTCCATATTGCAATGGCAGCATTTTAAGGGGTCATCTTAACAAGATAGCTGTACTGTTTCAGTGACCCATTAGAAACTTTTTGAATTTCCACATTGCAATGGCAACATTTCAAGGTGTCGTCTTAACAAAATAGCTGTACTTTTTCAGTAACCCATTAGAAAATTTTTGGATTTCCACATTGCAATGGCTGCATTTTAAGTGTCATCTTAACATGATATTATCATATATTATAGTAGAAAATAATGTCATTATAATCATATAATAATAAATAATATCACGATATATTATAACACTTCATGTAAAACAATGATGAAACAGTAACTAAAAACCAATATCATTTCGTCAATTTTTTCTGGGGGGGGAAATGTCAATCCTGGGGGGGGAACTTCCCCCCCCAGAGACGTCTAGATTAAACACTGCTCCATGTCAAAGACTAACTAACTTGGCTTTCTTAAACACGTCATATTTATGAGACTGGAACTATAATGTATAGAACTATAGATGCATGTCTAAAATCTTCCCATTTCCAGCGTGAAAAAATTCTCTAGAGAATTCTTCTCAAAGCGACATCTGGAAAACCTTTTCTGGATTTGAAACCATGACAGCGTAAGCTTAGACCTACTTGACAATCGCACGTGTTTAGCATAGATCTATTATTAAGTCAAATAAGCGAAGAAGTTCGACGTTGCATCAGTGACATTACGATGCGACGATCTCAGCCTTAAGTCGTCGTTTTCGCAGATCTCAGAACATTAGGCCTACAAGACATCTTCAGATACAAAAGCATCTCGGGATACCTCATTGATCTTGAATCATATAGACTAAAGGATTAAGAATGTCTCTAATCTGATAAATTACTCTGATGATCACAACATTCCACGAAGCCTTGACTCGTTCGATGGTGAACTTCTACGAGAAAATTGCGTGTGAAATATCTATTTACAGGTTTTCGCTTTCTAGTTTAGTACCCATTGGCTTTATTGGCAGGCATTAAGACAGGTCTCTAAATTTTTAACTAAGACAGATTGTTAGGCTTCATCCATGATTTCCGATGCTTCCTTATGATTGCATCAGACGCTGTAGGAAATGCAAAGCCGTCGGGTCTTTAAATGTATTGTGTCACAGCACACAACTCCTTTTTGACACATAGTGTGGCCAGAGCGTCCATTAGACACTACATGTGTGGCGTCGCATGAACTACAGACACTGCTGCACGGCACGTGCAGACTCACATTATTTGAAAATTTAGTTTTATGGACTTTTTAATAGGCAGTGAATAATAATTACGATAGTTCAATGTACACAGAGGTGGTCATTCTTTTCAGACATGCATGGTCTGATGCGTTGGGGTGGGGTGGGGTGGGGTGGAGTGGGGGGGAAGGTGCTATCTGAGAAGCCAATCGACAAGCGGAAGTGACGTATATCTTATGAATATGGATGACGCGCGAACGCCAGCCAGACGACTAATAGGCAGACGGATAGAGAGAGTGCCAGGCAGAGATACAGACAAGAGTATATCATGTATATGTAGAGATAGGTGGAGACATCTATGCATAGAAATGACTTACGATTGATGATGTGCACGCAGGTAAATCTTGGCATCTATGAGCGACGAAGACTGCAGCAGCAGCAGCAGCAGCAGCGGCAGCAGCAGCAGCAGCAGCAGCAGCGGCAGCAGCGGCAGCAGCAGCAGCAGCAGCGGCAGCGGCAGCAGCAGCAGCAGCAGCAGCAGCGGCAGCAGCGGCAGCAGCAGCAGCAGCAGCGGCAGCGGCAGCAGCAGCGGAGTCTGAATGGTGCTTCACTGTCGACTTCGTCTGATGGTTGTTTATGGGTGGAGACGACGTATGGTCCCTCGTTCATCACCGGTTTATTCGTAGGACGCCATTGAAAGCCATGGGGGTATAATCTGAGAGAAAGAAAGCGACAGACGTATATATGTATATGCATATATATGGCTGAGGACATGACATGCAGAGACAGAGACACAGACAGAGAGTCTCTGTCTGTGTCAGACAGAGACACAGACAGAGACAGACAGAGACACAGACAGAGACACAGACAGAGACACAGACAGAGACACAGACAGAGACACAGACAGAGACACAGACAGAGACACAGACAGAGACACAGACAGAGACACAGACAGAGGCAGAAGGACCATGCAGTGAAAAGAAACTGAAATGGGAAGACAGAAATACGGATATATAGAGTGATAGACGGATATATACCGAGAGAGGAAAAATAGGCTGATAGACATATGAATGGATTTGCTATGTATTTGGATGAATGGATGGATGAATGTGTGGATGGATGAATGGATGGATGAATGTGTGGATGGATGTACAGGGTGGGCCAGCATAAATGTCCCGACTTTGCACGCGTATAACTTCGCCAATTTTTAACATTTATTTATACTTAATACATCAAATTAAAGGTATTTCACTCTAGTATTAACTCTAAAAAAGTCGAACTGATACTAGTCTAGGTTTTAATTATATGCCCAGAACAGCGATAGCTACCATATTTTGGTGTCTTTTGTGACGCAACCTGGCGCCGTTGACAGACGATGATCGCGTTTCGATCTTAATTTTACGAACTGATAAGGGATTTAATTCGTTTGAAATGATTAACGAATATTCTAACAGAGGATGGAATAAACAATACCTTGTATTATCTGCTACGGAAAATTTATAAAACAGGACTTTCTACTCGCAAACCATGGGAATCGGAGCGCACGGCGCTCAAATCCGCTAACATTGCTCGTGTGTCCGCGTACATTTGCAGTCAAGACAATGACCAGGGCAGGCCCTGCATGCAAATTTCAGCGCAGAACAGGCAGTCTTAGAAGCACTGAATAGTGTATTGGAAAAGATAATAGACCTAACGTTAAAGTAATTTGTCGACGAGAAGTCCCGCGAACTCTCCAGCTCTTACGCAAAGAAACGGCTGGCAGCGTGCATGCGTCTGAAGCAGCGCATGGCAGTGCACGGCTGTTGGCAAAATTGAAAGGACGTGGTTTTGCGATTAGAAGATATTCATGGTAGGGACTCTGCAAACACCCAAAATGATCGTGTCTACGCGCGTTTTAGCAAAAAACGATAGAATTTCCCGAGGAAACGGCGTCATAATGCGTCAGTAATGACAAAAAATGGTAGCTAGCGCTGTTCCAAGTATATAATTAAAACCTAAACTAGCATGAGTTCGACCTTTTTAGAGCTAATACTAACGTGAAATACCTTTAATTTGATGCATTAAGTATAAATAAATGTTAAAAATTGGCGAAGTTATACGCGTGCAAAGTCGGACATTTATGCTGGCCCACCCTGTATGTATGAATGCATGCATGCATGTATGGATGCATGGGCGCATGGATGGACGGAAAGACAGATGAATGCGTTTAATAACATTGGATGGACGGACGAATGGACGGATAGATGGAAGGGCGTACGGACGGGTGAATGGGCGGATGGACGGATGGCCGATCCAAGGAACGGACTGTACACTACAGGGTGGGCCATAAAAAATACCCTACGGTGTTTTGCCAATATCTGGGCCAGAAGTAATAATTTCGGAATGAAATTTTACAGGCTTAAAGACAATTCATATTTGCACATGATATTCATCAACATATTTCGAACAGCACAAAAGTTATATCATTTTTAGTGAGACCACCAACTGTTTTTTGGCGATTCAAAAACGTAATGCAACAAAAAGTAGCATAAATCGATTTCATAAAGTTTTCTCTCATATAACTGTTATCAAATGAACTTGATAGCGCTTCACAACCTGTGTTCAATGTATCCACCACCAGTGCCCACACTTGCTCTGAGTCTCTTTGTAAAGTTTTTGATGGCCCTGTTGATGTGCTCCAAAGGCAAATCTTCTCATGTCAACTCCAATGCGACAATCAATTCTCGTATCGCTCTTGGTTTGTGGTCGCGGATTGTGATATTTCTCCAGCATAGTTCTAGAAATTGATTATCAATCACTCGGGTTCAAATCCGGAGATTTGAGGCCATTGGCTTTCTCAATAAAACCAGAACCGTTGACATCGAGCCGATCTCCTTTCATCCTCGCAAAACTCTTAACGCTCAATTTAACTCTTGATTTCTGCGCTCTTGCTGTTTATCAGAGTAGGCGGTGCTCGAAACTTTGTAGGCCTATATCCAGAATCTTGCTCATAAAGTGTCCGAATACACATTTTATCTCATTGACACGTTAGCCATTTTTATATTTTTTATAGGCCTATTTCAATTTCATTGCTTTAATGGCAAAATCATTAATCGGACAGATTCTTTATTTACCAACATCGTTATCTTGCTAAGTGACTTCACAGTGACGTGCAGCTACGCTGATACCCTTTTCTTTTTAAATAACAATAATAATAATTATCCGGCAATATCAAAGGCTTTTTTAAAAACAATTATTCTGGCAATATCAAGGCTTTTCAAAAACAATTAGTCTATTTGTGATGAGACTTCGTAAATCGGGTTTCTGTTACTTTTTGGTGCGTTATGTTTTGGAATCGTCAAAAGACAGTGGGTGGTCTCACTAAGTGATAATTATAACTTTTGTTCCGTTTGAGATATTTCAATGAAATCTGGCCATCATGTGCAAGTATGAATCGTCTTTAGACCTGTAAAATGTTGTTTCGAAATTCTTGCTTCTGGCCAAGATATTGACACAAAACCGTAGATGGGTTCTTTTTTATGGTCCACCCTGTAGACAAGAAGAAGCAGGGAGACAGACAGAAAGACAGACAAGCAGACAGAGACATCCAGAAGAAGAGGTGAGGTGGATGAAATGTAGTGTGGCGAAAGAGTTCTTTGAAATGGAATGATTTATGCCGTCGCCTTTTCGTTCGTCTGACTCTTGACTTCGTTCATTATTTCGTCGTTGGAGGCGACACAATTTATGGATTTCATTCGTCCTACATCTTCTTTAGATTTCTTTCGTCCACCCTTCGGGGTCAAAACAATAGAGGAATTGGACAAGTGCCTAGAGGCATAGTGAACGAACCCCGCTGCTATATATGCAGGAGACCGATATGAAGAAGAAGTTTTCTCTCAATCTTTCACTCTCTCGCATTGTCATTAATTCCATCTCGTCCGTTAATTCGTCATTCGGCCAAAAAATCATTTGCTATTAAGCAATCGCTAACTAATTATTCACCTATTTAATCAAGTCACATGTTGGTATGATTATTAAGACTTACAATCAATAATTGTTAATCATTGTGTAAGACACTAGGGCTTACTCTGTTTAATCATCTGGTCTGTCACTCATTCCGTTTCTCGGGTAGCCTATAGTTGGCTATACATGCACCGCTTAGGCTATTCCTTTTCCGTTTTTTAAATCAGGTTATATTGACTTTGGTCATTTAATAATAATCTTTTAGTCATGATAAGTCATCAAGTCATTTAACCGTGAAGTTCTTAGTTTCCTATATGACGTTCTTTCGCTTAATTTTTAGGCATAGCCTACTGCTAAACAAGGATGAAGTCAGAGTCGTTAATTGGTTTTATGTACAGAATTTCTTTACGAAGCTCTGACCTGATGGCAGAAAGTTCGTAGATAATTTTGCTTCAGTTGGAAGTCGGACGTTATTTAAATAAGGTTTTAATCATCTTCAGTAGGTCCACATATTAATTGGATTTTCCGTTATTTTAAATCAATTTTGAATCCAGTAATACCGTCATTCACAGGAGGAAAGTATAGGCCTATTCTACCAAGTTCAGATCCAAACTTCCAAATCGTTAAATATATGATTCCCAATTACTTGCGAATATTTTCATCTAAAACGCATTCAATCAATATAAATTTCACCGCCATTTAATATGATCTCAAGTCTAAAAGAAGCAGGCAACTTCGCCTAGGTAGCATATAAAATGCAAGTAGACTATTAATATTGACCAACAGCCTCAACAGGTGATCGTTATTCATATCATAATTATGTTATAGACTGTACACAACGGCTTTGACTGCAGTGATAGCAGGAAATTAAAATTTTCCCACTCATTCTTTATCTTCACTTCTGAGCCTCGTGCACAATTATAATGCAGCAAACATTAAAACAGCAATTGTCCTCTTCTTATCCAATTTCCTTTGTCTTCCCTCAAGGAACCTGTGGTTCAAACGGGAACACAAAGAATCACTGTTTTAGAATCTAGACGTCCAAGTGAAGTGTTCATTTCCTGTCGCGAATTTATGGTTGCATTGTAAACAAACGACGAATACCTGCAGGATTTCCTTAACTGTATTGAAAGGTCTGCAGACTTGAAAGAAACTTGCGTGTTCGCTTTGAAGAGAGTGCGCTTTTTAGCAGGCGACATTGCAACGAAGCTAATACAAGGAGGAACGTGATGATACGCAATAGATGCCATCCGGATGGGGGGGCTCTGCAGGCAGACCAACCACCGCTGTTGTATTGGCTTCGTTTCCGCAGATCTGTCTGCTTAAAAACGAAGTCTCGCGTTGACTTTTCTTTTGACGACCATGCGTCAAATTAACTGCCATGATGGCCACCTGCCTTTCTCTTTGCACGCTATGATAGCCATCTGTGTGGGGGGACAGCAAATGCGCGTATATCTGTCTATCTCTGTTTTAGCCAATGGGGGATTTTTTTGACTGAGAGTTCTAATCATCCCTCGAATTTTAATTTGTCTTACATGCAAGGCGTTTGGATTATCGTTAGATTCAGTTATTTCGTCAAGTTCCAATTTTGATTCAAGTTAACAGAAACTAAAGCTTAAAGTTTCAGTTTCTTCAGTATTAGTTCCAGATACAATATCAGCTGTTCGTTCACAGGTGTTGGCCATTGACAATATTGTATGCCTACATCAAATTACTGCAAATAGGCAATAGGAGGCAATATGAACAATTAGTCTTACACGGAGGCACTGTAGACCTATGCATATGCATGAACATATGCATATGCATGGATGTGTCATATACAATGTATATAATAATATAACTGTTATGTTTGTTCTTGTTATGTATGTACGCTTGTGCTCAGGCAAAATGCATGCGTTGCATGAACGTACAGTCGTACATGTACACAAAATCATAAATGTTCGTAATGGTGTCAACATACACAGGTACAATGTACAAATTGCACAATGTAGTACATGCATGTACGTTTATGTGAATGCCAGCATCTGTTACAGCAGATATCATTATTTTCAATCGCAAGAGGTGAACCTCAGATTACGAATAAGGCTTAATTCCTGCTGCTGGTGCTGCTGTTGCTGCTGCTGCTACTGCCGCTGCATGCATCTTCTAATCTTAATTCCCTTTCTTTCTCCTCGGCTATTGTACGTCTTCACGTCTCTTTCTGATTTCATTGTTATTCCCTCTTTCTTCTCATTCTCTCCACCATCCTATTCTTTCTTCTTTATCTTCTCTAATCTCTTACATTTCCATGGCCTGTTTGTTCGTTAATTTTCTTCTTCTTATTTGACCCTTTTCCTTTCCTGTCAGCCGACAATTTCGTTTTCAAGTTTCATTCAATATTATTTTCGCTTTCATTGCATTCTCTATTTTTTCTTTCCGACATCTTCTTGTCTGCAATCTCCATTTCCTCTTCCCAAACGAAAATCTATTTCCTCATTATTTTGTCGAGATTTGCTCCGACTGTAATACAATACGATACATTAAAAGTTTGAGATACGAAGTATCCACAAGAAAAACTCCAATATATATATATTATATATATTATATATTTTTATATATTGTGCCCGTCATAGAGGTCTATGATTGTGATATAAATTGTTATGCCACGCATAAATTCGAGCATGCATTCTGCCATAACAAATGATTCGTATTGATCGACTTCTCGTAATGGTTACAACTTGACCACAATACTCATCGCTCGACACATAATGGCTCATTCACTGAGGACTTCGGCCAGATACACAAGCGAACTGTTTTCCGTTAGCCACTATGTTCAATCTTCTGACACATTGTTTCATTTGTTTGCTGTCGGTCGGCAGAGGAACAACATATTTGGATATTTGGATCATAGATGGCATGGAATTTTTTGTGCACAGTAAAGCAAACAGACTGAGACATGTTAAGGCAAACAGTTAATCACTTACAACACAATACAAAGACAAAAACCTCTGAACAAGCCTACGAGCTATCTACAAAGAAGACATGTATGCAATAGACAGAAAGACTTATATACAGAGAGATGGACAGACGAATGAGTGTGCAGCCAAACTGATAATAGATAATTATCACATGAAAGGACAGGTAGAACAAGAGATATACAGGTGAGATTGAGCGGAGAGAGAGAAGCAAAAAGAGCGAGAGACAGAGACATTGACAGAGAGACAGAGACAGGGAGACAGAGACAGGGAAGGGAGACAGAGAGACAGAGACAGGGAGACAGAGAGACAGGGAGACAGAGAGACAGAGACAGGGAGACACAGACAGGGAGACAGATAGACAGAGACAGAGAGACAGAAACAGGGAGACAGAAACAGGGAGACAGAGAGACAAAGAAACAGAGTAAGAGAGAAAACAATGAAAGAGGAGAGTGAAATAATATTATATAGATACATGTAGATGAGGAAATGAAGAGTTTGCCATATATGTAATGCAGGCAGTGCACAACTGGTCCATTGGTACATACATATACATATATGCAAATATATATATATATATATATACAGAATACAGATATATATATACAACTTTGATATATATATATATATATATATATATATATATATATATATACAGATATATATATAGCTTGGCTCTATTTGTCTAACGACGTTAATTGATTTGACGTCGTCGTCGTCGCCGTCGTTTTCTGCCGACACAATGCTTTTCGTCTTCGTCGTCGGCCATCCTCCAGCCGGACGTCTCTCGAAGGACAGGGTCTTCCAGTTTTAAAAGAAAGAGGGGAGTGAAGGGAGACTGAAGAAAAAGGAAGGAGGAAGAGGAGAAGGACTGGGGGGTCAATTTCATTCTCTACATGCTTCCTCTGTCGCTCGTATCGATCGTTCACGGTCTGTTGTCATGGCAGGCATGGGTGCTGGTGGAAGTGTGTCTGGAATAAGGAATAACCCTTTCCACTTTCAATCCATGCGCTTCTCCAGGCGTCATATCCTGTGACACAGCAGGGAAGCGATGATCCCGAGCTGAACTCACTCCATTGAAGGCGTTTGGTCCAGAAAGAAGAAATGCTGATGAAATCAATCACCCGTGATTCTCATCGATCCGTTTATCCATCCATCCATCGATCATCATCCGTTATATACTACAAGCAAAGGTCGATCATGCAGCCAGTCACTGGAATGGCCTACAATACATATGATACAGCCTCTGTTGGTCTATACTCTATAGTCTTCTGCTGGATGCAGGAAAGTTATAAGCAACGCTTGAAAGTTGCTTTCCTTTCCTCAATTTATTATAATATTCACTCTGTGTAGTCTATACAGGCATTCAATGCAGAACTCGAGAACGATCGTCAGTCTTACATAAAGATCAAGTTTGTAAGAATCCTGCTTGTATCAGATACAGGCAGGTCCTTTTTAAGGTGGGTGCTGCAGCACCACCCAGGCACGCAGTTTTGAGGGACCCGCAGTTATAAATACATGTATGTACAATTGTACATGTATGCGCGTGGTGAACCGGCGAATTGCCAGAGGGAGGGGGCTCATTGGATGGCAATCACAGCATCCATGCAGGTCCGCACTAGCCTTAATGCGGATGTGGGTAAGAAAATAAAGAAATTAATAGGCCTAATAATGGCAGTATCCTTTGTTCATTATTTCAAACTGACATGAAAGCACGTTGGTATGAACGGATTAACAAGTTATTACAGACTTCTGCTTAGCCAAGGTCTGAAGTTCTGAGCAGATGCGTTTGGCAGTTTCAGTTATGATATTTTTAACAAAAGGTTCAAATAAGTTATGAACCGTTAAAAGGTTCATCAGCCTTTTCAATTTCCTTTCTTCATTTTCTTCAAAAATTAGTGAATCATTCGGACAATCAAATCCTAGCAATCAAAGAATGAATGCGGATCAATCAAAGAATGAATGCGGATCAATCAAAGAATGAATGCGGATCAATCAAAGAATGAATGCGGATCAATCAAAGAATGAATGCGGATCAATCAAAGAATGAATGCGGATCAATCAAAGAATGAATGCGGATCAATCAAAGAATGAATGCGGATCAATCAAAGAATGAATGCGGATCAATCAAAGAATGAATGCGGATCAATCAAAGAATGAATGCGGATCAATCAAAGAATGAATTTCTTTGAATGCGGATCAATCAAAGAATGAATGCGGATCAATCAAAGAATGAATGCGGATCAATCAAAGAATGAATTTCTTTGAATGCGGATCAATCAAAGAATGAATGCGGATCAATCAAAGAATGAATTTCTTTGAATGCGGATCAATCAAAGAATGAATGCGGTTCAATCAAAGAATGAATGCGGATCAATCAGTCAGTCAATCAGAATATTGTTGCGAATTTATTGTCAGATACAGGACCTCGAATCCGAATGCGTGTCTTCTTGTGATCATAGTAAATTAACAGGCGCAGTCATGGTCTATATATCAGCTGACATGGATGAATAATAATAACAATAATAATAATAATAATAATAATAATAATAATAAAAAAAAAATAATAAAAAATAAAAAATAATAATAATAATAATAATAATAATAATAATAATAATAATAATAATAATAGTAATAATAATAATAATATAGTCGTCTAATTAGCGGGAAATATCAAGCGTTGAGTAGACGTTTAATGGCATCTGCTATAAAGTATACCTTCACGTTACATTAAACACCCATACATATGATATGATACATGCATCCATAGCAACGCTGTCAAAGTCAGTTGCAGCAACTCATTATTTCAACGATGAATTGCTGAAAAATATAAGCCTATGGCCATTTGGCCACAGTAAAGACCTAGCTGTAGAGGCTGTCATTGCTAAAACGAGATGTAGGACTGAAAGAATCTTTAAATGCGCTTGATTCGTTTAGATAATTTTCTTGAACTATTTTTCTCACAGTCTTTCTGTATATAGTGCCTTGATTAGGCAGACAATAAAAGATCATTTATCTGACCATTAAAACAGAGAAATCGAGGGGCAGCTTTTTGCAGGCGCTTAATCAACCTGTTGTAATGAATGACATACATTTGTAATTATAAACTATAAAGCATATTATTATTCTGATAAATGAGTCTTTGCCTGCCCTGTAGTAATGAATTGGCCGGAAGTTCGTCCGGAACCTTGAACTATCAAGGTAGCCGCCTATCCAATAGGACGCATGCATGTGTGCCTTTAAATGACGTTGAGCTTCGTAGACCAGTTGAAGCAATCGTCTCTTTTCAACGCCACAATTCCACTTAATCTCCACATACAACGATAAAAGTGGAAACTATAAGAATCAGTTAATTATTACTCGAGCAGATATCTAAGAAGTGGTTTCTTTCAAGCATATATATATATATATATATATAAACTTTCAAGTGTTATAAAATAATTCATATTTCTTATGTGTATGTTATTAGCAATGCGAAGCAATAACTCATTTTCATTTCAAAAACCAGTTTATTATTCACTCGATACTGAATCTGTGACATCCGAACCCGGTAAAATGGCAAAAAAGCAGCACCCTAATGCAAAGTACATGTGTAGGTCTATTATAGTGGGGCGCGGTGGTGTAGTGGGTATGTTCGTTGCCTTGCAGCCGGAGGGTTGCAGGTTCAAATCCATCTCAATTCGCCGCGTAGGGACCTTGAGCAAGTCCTTCACTCGCAATTTCTCAGCGCGTTGGCGGGAAACTCCGACGCAGTGTCCGCGCTGCAGTCGGGAGCGCCTCTGAGCAGTAAGCTTGAATGGGCGCTATAACAAGTGCACACACAAACTTAGAGTTGGCAAAAAAGGTTTTGACGGCGAAATGCACAATGAAGTGTAACATATGTCATTCTTAAATGCCAAACACAATTTATGGAAATGAAAGTCAATATTGATAGTCTACCTGATTAATCAAGTTAGATACAGAACAATGAGAACTAAAAAACACCATGCGGCTTAATTAAGACAATGCAAAGTGGTGCAGGCTTTCTGCAGTGGGGAACGATAAGTAAAAGCAAGGCAAAAAGAAAAATCAGGCAGAAAAAGCAAAGCAGGTTAGACAAGAAGAGACAACGGAAGCACAAACAGTTATAGTCAAACAAACGGCTAGTCAAAGACAATAGATCTAACTTCTTTAGCGCCGTTATGACACTGTTTAGAAGTGCATGGATGTAGCGTTTGTTGCATGAACCGATCCGTTGTTGCGATTGAAAGCCACTTCCTATGAACCTACTATAGCGGAATTCATTAGACAAGTCATCCAAACGCTTTTAGTCGTCAATCAATGGCCAAACGTTCATTTTGAGCGCATTGAGCATTGTGACCTATGATTGCAGACAGAAGCACTAGCATAGAAGTGGTGAACGAATTGCTAACCGCACAGTGGTGTAGCCTATGCACACAATGTTGCTTGTGACAGCACCTCTTTTGAATTGGTGCATATACACTAGGTATATTGGAAGTGTGACTTCAACTTATAAGCCTATATGATAATATATGTATACATATATATGTGACCCATCTGACCAAAACCAGGCGTAAGTCGGGATTTGTACAAAATGAGTGCCATATATAAACTAAAAGAATAAAGTCTCTTCTTTAAAACGATACAAATCCTATTGCTCTGCTATGTTTCTGTCCAAAGTTATGAGTAAAAATATGGTTCGACCGTCCAAATTACAATTCTGAGAAAAATGCGTTCAAAGTTTTCTATTACTTAGAAATGCAAGATTCTTTAGAACCATGTTGATAATTAAATAAAATTTGCAACAAATAAACAGATTGCACAGTAGGCTAGAGGGAAGTCTGGGCTTTTCACTGATACCAAATTTATTTTGTTAGTCGCATTCCGAATATGGCTACCAAAGGCGGGAAAGTGGAAAATGGCGGGAAAAGTCATCGTATTATTTGAACAATAAAAACCACAAAATTATCAAAAATATCATTAAAAATAATATTTTTTGCAAATTTTTTGGTTTTAATGTGTAAAAAACATATTTATTTATCATTTTCTGTCAAAAACTAAAAATTGAACAAATTCGTTTTTTCTCACATTTTGGTCATTATCTCAGAAGCGTGTGTTGCGACTTACGCCTGGTTTTGGTCAGATGGGACACATATATACATTCAATGCAGCACAGACGTTGCTGGCTGTAGCAGTCTAGTTTATTGCAGGTAGATAGTGTTAATTATGGTCACATTAACATCTGACGTTGCTAACGATTCTTCAAAGACTTCCTTCTTCTTCTCTATTCACCGTCTGCTCATAAGTCAGTTCAACTTTCGAGTGGAGTCGTCTCTCACTGCAGCGTCGAATGCGACACAAGCAAAGGTTGGCGCTAATGGCAGCGACGCCGACACCGACGCCGCTTTCAGCGCTGCAGCACCAATCGGAATTCGATCGAAAGTAGTTCATGCATCATTAGTAGATGGCAGCAGCAGCAGCATGAGCTGCTTGGCATCTTGCATTCTGAAGGAAGAAGCATAAATCCAGAGAAATAGGATACTCGCGGAATTGGAAACAGGGTGATCGATTGTGTGAACGACTAGAGACTACTCATTATCTCAACACGCAAGGCAACGGTTTTGGTCTGGTTGTATGATTCATCTGTCTCAAATTTTTATCCACTTAATATAGGCCTACACTCATGTAAATCAAATCTTTGTATCAGACGATTCAAGGTTTTTTTGTATTCCACTCTTTGTTAGGAAACTCTTTAATCATTTGAAACGAATCAAATCCCTTATCAGTTCGCAAGATTCAGAACAAAACTCGATCATCGTCTGTCAACGACGCCATATATTGCATCACTAATGACAACAATCATTTGATTAAAATTTGAACTAGCACCAGTTCAACTTTTAAAAGCTAATCATAGATCTTCAATATCTGACGCATAAAAAGTGGCATATAAATAAATTTTAAAAATTGGCAGAGTTATATGCATGCAAAGTCGGTTCATTTTATGCTGGAGCGTGCACCGCTGCACCCTGTAGGCCTATAGTGTATACCCCATGCCCTCTGGAATCCCTATCTATCAAACTTAAGCCGGGGTGCTTCAGATATTTTTATGCTTTTTTAAACTTTAATTGCTTCATTTCTTCTGCGTCGCTATCAAAATGTAATAAAGAACATTTGATAGGACAGGTTTAGATTCTATTAGTCACTGGATGGGATTATTCGACTATCTCAGACAATACTGAATACGATTATGCATGCATGCATGTTTATTATAATGCGAATCATTTATTGTATAATTACCATTTATCGGCCTAAAACAGAATGACGTGTTATCCATTTGACCTGATTAATATTATAGTTAATACCCGATATCTGTTGCAGCTCATTTAATGGTAGGCTACGCGCTGTTCAGTCTTGCAGTTTAATGCGCTGAAGTTAATCAAAATGTTTCAGAAGTAGCCCTGCTGGCTCACTATTATATGTGTGGACACGACCACTGTCGCTCAGCAGTTGCTGAATTTGGTGTATCATTCTCGTTTTGTTCATATGATATATCTTAAGTCTAGATTCTTCCACTTGAAAGCTGTGCCTTTCAACGTTAATTGCATAGCAATCATTGAAGTTCAGTTTCCGATTTAAATTGATTTGGATTATGTGAAGCAGTTGAATTCTGCTGCTGTAGAATGTTAATCCATGGTAATGCATTGGCTGAGAATCATCTGTGTCTCATCTATATGTCACTGGTCTCTTGCCTTCCTGACGCCCTTGACAAGAAGATAGACACAATAGCTTTGCCTATAGCTTGTTTGTTATCATCGGGGTCCGCAGTGACTATTGACCTACGTTAGGGGCGGATACAGAAATCTTCGAAGGGGGGGGGCCAAATCCGTTTTCGGTCTTGAGACAGGGAAAGAATTTCGTCTTTGGTCACCGAAAAATCTGGTGAACTTTTTTATTTATTTGTCGAATTCCCAGGAAAAAGATACCATTTTATCCGTCGAAATTATAGTTGATGATCTTTTTAGTCATTTAGTCGAAATCTCGGACAAAAAGATACCATTTTCCATAAAAACGTATCATTTTCCCCGCAAAACAATAAGCGATCACCTTTTTAATTGGTTCAGTGCTGTTAAACC